>BMAU01000504.1:0-165652 GCA_019973935.1 Trichonephila clavipes | reverse complement strand
CGAAAACTAGGTGTGCCCTTGAAATTCACCCTAGAAAATAACCAGTTAAGCCACCCGTTGAGTGACTCATTGGGAATGGTTCAGGGTATTTTGAAACTCGCGTTGAAGGCTCTTTGCGAGGAAAAGGGAGAAAAACGGATTCTCTCAGCATTATTTGCATTACACACTGTTTCGCATGAAAATAGAGGTCTTAGCCCCTTCAAATGGGCGATGACGAGGGATTTTATGACCCCTCAAAACCTGATTTAAGAGTGGAGGATTGACGGGGAATGCCGACGGATTAAGTAGGTTAGACTGATGTGTTTTTAGTTTTCTTTTAAATTGCGCTTTCTTTTGTGTGCGTGAATGTATGTATGTATTGTATGTGTAAAAATAATTAATGTGTTTGTTAGCCAATCTTTGAGCCTCTTGGTATGCAAATTTAAGTGATTTGATAAAAAGAAATAAATGGTAAAATTTTCTTGCAGGGAATTGACTTATTGTTATTTTTAATTACCCCTGTGTGTGTTTAAGATAATTGCTCTGCCCGAGAACGGTCTCACTGAATGCAGGACAACTCGCAGGCATACCAAGTGAATGATGTTGCTTCTTAGT
Source organism: Trichonephila clavipes (assembly GCA_019973935.1). Classification (NCBI taxonomy): domain Eukaryota; kingdom Metazoa; phylum Arthropoda; class Arachnida; order Araneae; family Nephilidae; genus Trichonephila; species Trichonephila clavipes. The sequence goes on along the minus strand of BMAU01000504.1, from coordinate 165,058 downwards.
GTCCCATGAAATGGACACTTGAAGGGGGAGGCAGCTGTGACGAAGCCAATCACTTCCCCTTAATTACTACGGACACCTCGCCCTTGCCGCCAAAGTTGCGGAAATTCCAGTCTATACATTAGTTCCTGGAAAAGAAGTTCGAAACTTGGTCCTCGGCGTCACAAGAGACGCATCAACAATGTGTTTTGTTTGCTCCCGATCCGGTGACGGCAGCGCGTCTGGAAACACACAATGTGTACCCAGACATCGGCGCCTGTGGAGCTTGAGCTGGAATGTGTCGAAACGGATGGGAGCGGTTGAGTGACAACAGGTCAAAAGAGCCGAGTCCAAAAGGGTCGGAAAACTGGAAAACATCTGTGGATATATAAGGGAAGTGAGAGGGTCAGAGAGAAAAAACCAATATTAATATTTTAAATACTCTGCAGAATTCATATATTAGAATGATTGTAAATGCCTGCCGCTACATGAAAAACTATCGCATTAATAAAGCCCTTAAAATCAATACTTTTAAAGCACATATTCAAAAATTAGCTATAATTTTTTTCGATAACTTGCCAAATACTAATAATGTAAATATGTTAAATCTAAACGATTACAACTGTAACGATAATACTAAAAGCCAAGAAGAATCCTTCTGGATTCTTACAACCCGCCACATTAGCTTTTTTATCCCTGCAATAATTTTTTAATTATTGCACCCTAGTAAATTTTTAAAATTCTTATTTTCTTTTAATAGCTTATATAATCTTTATACCCCACTGGACAAGTATATTTTATACTTTTTTACCCCCATGGGCAGCCAGTCTGAGCTTAAATTCACTTCTACCTCCAACTCACTCAGAGAGCATTCCTAAGTTCTCAGTACTGTATAAAACATTTACCCCAAGAAATCATCTCTAAGCCCCTCCTCCCGGATTCCATCGCCACAGCCAATCGCCGACATGTCACTCCGCAGACTGAAAAAAAGTAACGAAGTCAAGTCCTGCATCAAAGACATTATAATATGGGATTGAGGATTGTTTATCAGTCCAGATACCCAAAAACAGACTGTCATACACTGTCATCAGAGAGAAAAAAAGACTTGGCGTTTTGGAGGGCTGAGTTGAAGCCCCTGGCAGCGATACGAGTTTTTTTAGAGAGAGCGGTTGTGAAGCTCCTCCCGCGAAGAGACTGATTTTTTTGAGTTAAAAATAAATAGTTGAAACCAGCTGTGCAAAGTCATTACAATATATATATATATATATAGAGTCGTTCGCTGATGATGGTGTCATATAGCGTACTCCAAACTGTATAAAAATTAATCCTACAATTAGAAGATGTTAATAACTCTATAGACTTAATCCACAACCACAAGCACATAATTCACTTACCACTTTCCTTGATCATTTTTGACGCAACTTACAGAAATAATGGGGTATTAATTTAGCATGGGTCGGCAGAGTGCAGCTCTTCTAATATCGGCATCTACGAGGGTGGTCTGAAAAGTTTCCAACCTAACAAAGAAACAAGACATTTTTTCTGAATTTTTTTATTTATTTTTTTTTTTTTTAACATAGTCTCTTTATTACTCTAAACGTTATTCCCAGCGATTCTCCCATCTCTGTAACCCGTCCAAATAGCACTCAGCATTTTTCTCTGCAAAATAATTATTCACGAATGTGATTGCCTCTTCATTTGACAAAACTCTTTGTCCTCCGAGTGAATTTTTTAGATGAGGGAACAAAAAGAAGTTGCTTGGGGCTAGATCTGGTGAGTAAGGTTTGTGGTCAAGCAGTTCAATCCATAATTCGGGGATTTTCGCCATGGCAACCGCTGAGGTGTGAAACAGTGCGTTGTCTTAGTGAAACAGGATTTTCTCTTTAAGTAAATGCGGCCGTTTTTCCGCAAGATTTGCCTTCAGCTTGTCAAGTAATGTTGCGTAGTATGCTCCTGTAATGGTTTTTCCTTTTTGAAGATAAGCGATTGAAATAAATCCATCTATCCCAAAAAAATGTCGCCATCACTTTCCCAACTGAAAAAACAGGTTTTTCTTGTTTACTCAGCCAGTTCCCCCTTTGCAGTCCACTGTTTGGACTGTATTTTTGTTTCGGGCGTAGTAATTAATCGGTGCCAAAACTCGGATTTATTGTGCCTAAACTGCGCCAACAGAGCGTTGGAAATGTTCATTCGAACACGTTTTGGATCTAACGTGAGCAAACGCGGTACCCAACATACGGACAGCTTTCTCATGCCTAAATGTTGATTTAATATGTGACAAACACGTTCTTTTGACATGTTCATAATCTCTGCTATCTTACTCACTTTACTCTCGTGGTCGTCTAGCACCATTTTGTGAACTTTGGCGATGTTTTCATCGATAGTTGCAGTATTTGGACGTCCCGAACATCCATCGTCTCCCAAGCTCTTACGACCGCGTTTAAATTCAGCTGCCCAAATTTTCACTGTGGTAAATGATGGTGCAGAGTCCCCATACACAGAATCCAACTCATCTTTGATTTCCGTAGGTGTATTGCCTTTCAAAAACGAATATTTCGTAACAGCTCGATACTCGACTTTGTCCATTTTCACAAAAACACTCCCATCAACTCACTCAAACGACTATTGCATAATAGCTGCCCCTCCAGAATGGCTGAAACTTTGGTGAGTAACCGTCAACAGATGAAAAATTGACTAGCTTTTATTGACAAGTGCCGCTATCTTCACATTGAGGTCGGAAACTTTTCAGACCACCCTCGTATATATTGTGAAAAAATAATTGTTTCTCTTAAAAATTGTTTCTAGTTTGTTGTTACTAATGCCACTTGATCGGCAAAGGCCAGATAAAGGCCCACGAAATTAATCATGGCAAAGGGCTAAGTGACGCGCCTGTCGTTATCCGTAGCTTTGAGCACCATACAGGTTAGAGAACGATTTAGCTCGGTTTCACCCCAATTTTGAGGGAGAACACCCTGGGGTGGTTAAGGGACCTCCCATCTCTCTTTCCCTTTCACCCACCTCACGAAAGGACTGGGTTCGACGGCTATTTAAAGTATCCCCATGCCGCGCAGGCACTATACATTTACAAACATCCATGTCTTTTTCGGGATTCGAACCCAGTCCCAACGGCACAGCAGTCAGCGTCACTAACCACTATACCAGACGGACGATACGTTTCTAGTTTTTTCATCTTTATAATAATCTACTGGACAAAATTACCAGTTTTTGCGCATACACACACTAAAACCTTTGTCTGCCTTATAAAAGCCAGTTACTTTTGGATCAAATTGCTTTCTATATGGAGTTTCTTGAGAATCATTAAAAAAATTAGGATTATATCTTAAGAAGGGAAAGTCCAATTTAATACCGTCATGGGAGAATACTCCATAAAGTGATTTCCTCCAATGTTTATCCAAGGAAGAACTCATGAAATGGACAAGCGATACACTTAAGCCCCTAAGACTGGAGTGTCAAAAACAAATTCTATATTTTATAAAATGTATGAGGGCTGAAAGAAAATAATATTTACGTCGCACTATAAAACTACACGAGAGCTATAGGTGACGGATGTCGTATATTAGAACCATGGCCAAGTGACGAAGACTACATCTGAGTTGGCACCCAAACCCTCTCCTAACTTCCACGCTAACGAGAATATGTTAGAGCCTTGACTGACTTAACGTGCAATGGCCCTCTTTACACTTTGAGTCTTCAGTGGAACTAGACTCGAACTCATGACACCGCAGCCACAAGTCCATGACCTTAATCATTAGGCTACCATGGCCATGTATGATAGCTGAATGCATCATAGCCCTCGTGTAGATGAATAGGATGACTTAATATTCACTCCTTTTTTCCCAGATGATAATATATATAGTTCTGGTGATTTGCTTCCTTAATAAAATATTAACTTTCTGTTTCTCGCTTGAAATATTTTGAGAGATAAATAGTAAATTTTTTTTAACATATATCCTTGTTTTATATGTGTATCATTGTAATTATAAGAATAATTTTTATACCATTATATATACTTTATCCATGAACTTAACTAGAAAATGTAATTTATTCTGAATCCAAAATTTGATATACCTTGAGAAAATGCAAAGAAATATTTCCAGTTTCAGCGCAAACAATAATGTATATAAATTTCTGGAGGAACGAATTAAATATACAAGAGGATATTCTTGAAAGAAATTACAGAATAATACGAGAGTAATTTGTTTATATCCTTTTTATTCTTTTGTAGGATTGTATTATCTATTATATTCCATTTAATTTTAAAATGAAACACTCCAAAAAAAGAAGATACCGCATTTTTTTCGAATAGAATTAAACTGCATTATATCATCAGAGAGAGAGAGAGAGAGAGGTGAAAACTTACAGATCATGAAATTTGGATAATATACACAAGGTAACATTGAAAAAATGCAGCACCAAAAAGACCTTTCATGTAAATGAATAGAGATAGAGCAATACAGCAATGAAGAACAAAGAAACTGACAGCTAACAGAATGAGATTAATGAAGCAGAGAAAGAGACAGCCAAGCATAGTAAGTGGTATTTTTTTTAAAATAATATGCATACATGATCGAGAAGACACGTCAGCCCAGAAAACTGTAAGGTCATTACTACACACTGAGCAATGCGTCTAAATACAGAATTAATGAGAGTACGGATACCATCTTGAAGGATGGTTCTTTTGTGCCAGTTACCTATTTGTCAAAGCTCATCTTCTGAATGTGGTGGTGGCAAGACATGCAAGCGTAGTCCAATCGCGTCCCAAATGTGTTCGATTGGTGAGAGATCAGGGTAGAATGCTATCTAGGGGGAAATGTTAGACAAGAGTTTACTGCTGAACGCATTGTGTTATTGGAATACCTTCTGCTGGTAAATGGCATTTGGTACTATGAGAAACAAACGGAATATCAACTTGTAAAACCTATTTCAGGTTGTTGGTGTTTGAAGGTTCAAATAAAGATCGCCCATAACAAGTTCAAATTCCAATGTATTATTTCTCACTAACTTAAATCGAACAACTCAGGGTAGGAAATGCACATCGCTACTAATTACAAAAGCAATCACACGGCTAAAGGGATACTTACAAGGGGACATCATGACTAAGGAAATTCATTTGGGGTCGAGACTTGGTATAATAGTAGTACTCCTTTAGGTTGTACAACACTCATTGTAATTCAGCCGAATGGCAAGTCAATTCGAAGAAAATAGCCTTCGAAATTCTTGCTTAGCTTTTATACAATTAAGTTTCAATTTCCTCGTACGATTCCGTAGCCCGGTTGGTATATCGTCTGCATACTATGCGCGAGGTTAGGGTTCAATTCATCGCGATCAACTTCTTTTCAATTCATTTAATTATTTTTTAAAATTAAATAAATTTATTTATGAAAGGTTTATTAAATATTAAATGAAATTTTATGTAATTCGTTTGTATTTTATAAAGTAAAAAATTGCATAAATTTATTGTTTAAATTATTTATTATTAAAGTTATCTAAAATTATTATTAATTAAAAATATTTAAAATATTTATTAATTAAAAATGTTTAAAATAATTATTAATTAAAATTATTTAAAATCATTAATAATTAAAATGATTTAAAATAATTATTAATTAAAATTATTAATAATAAAAATTATTTAGAATATTTATTAATTAAAATTATTAATAATAAAAATTATTTAGAATATTTATTAATTAAAATTATTAATAATAAAAATTATTTAGAATATTTATTAATTAAAATTATTAATAATAAAAACTAATTACTTATTTTTAATTAATAATTGATTCTTATTAATAAGAAGAATTATTATTAACAATTATTAATTAATTAATATTAATAATAAGGCGTTATTAAAATTATTATTAATTTATTATTAAAATTATTATTAATTTATTATTAAAACTATAATTAATTTATTAATATTATTATCATTAATTTATTATTAAAATTATTAATTTATTATTAAAATTATTTAAATAACTTTACTAAAATAATTTAAATTTTCTTAAAAATAACTTATTAAATATTTTGTAAAATTATAAAATAATTAAATTAATAATATATAAAAAAGACATATTTTTATTATATTAATTTTAAAATAATTAATTTAGTAATAATATGTGTAATGTACTTTATAAATTATTTTATATTAGATTTATCTTATTTTTATAGCACTTTTTTTCACATTATAAAATTATTTGTAACTAATTTATATATATAATATCATTTAATATTTATTATATATATTTTATTATAAATATACTTATTAATATAAAAATATATTTGTATAAAATTAAATCTAAATATTTATATAATTACAATATTTTTTTTACTTTATAAAATGCAAAATAATTACATAAAATATCATTTATAATATCAAATAAACCTTTCATAAAAATATTTATTTAATTTTAAAAATAATTAAATGAAATAAAAAAAAGTTGATGGATGAATCGAACCCTAACCTCACGCATAGTATGCAGTTGATATACCAACCAGGCTATGGAATCGTTGGAAGAAGTTGAAACTTAATTGTATAAAAGCTAAGCATGAATTTCGAAAGCTATTTTCTCCGAATTGACTCGCCTATCGGCGGAATTACATTGAGGGTTGAACACCCTAAAGGAGTACTACCATTACAGCAAGTCTCGACTTAAAATGAATTTCCTTAGTCGCGCCTTTCCCTTGTAAACATATGAATATAATCTACTTCACTTACTCCTCGAACACTTTGGACTTGTACGGTATAATTCACCGTAATATTATTAAACTCTATTCGCCAATTAGCGGTAGTTTACCTTCCAGAAATTACTCGTCGACTAACTTCGCGTACTTAAATATCCACGCTTAAATATAAAAACTCATTTGCATGATTCAAGTCTTCTTCGGGAGAAAGTTTTCAATAGAACTAACAGTTAAAAAGAAATAAATTTTCCCCAAGAGGATTAGTTGAAGGTTCGCGCATAGACCCGTTACAAGCGGCAACAACTGATTATCCACATACCGTAGGACAGTCTTAATGCCGTAAATACGAGACACAGAATTTCCTGAAATTGACTACCAGATGGCGCTGCAATGATTAAGTAAAATAAAGTTTGTGTGTGTGTGACTTGGGTCTCATACGTAGAGGCAGGAAGCTAAAAATGTAGGAGTTCTTTTGGTAGCATTTGAAAATTTTCTTTCGTTTCATGTTCATCGCTTTCCTCAAATTTACTTTAATATGCATTATATATATTTCAGCAGGTTCATCCCTTATTTTATCAGTTTTAACTTTCTTCAATAGAGATCAAAGATGCTTATTTCTTTGTTTATATATATATATATATTCTGCTCATTTACCAAACATTTACCTGCTCATCAAGCTCATTTAGCAAACCACAATAAGTCGTACAACAAGGCAATCAAAATCAATAAGTTATTTAAAGGGGCGGGGAGGGGAGAAAGTAGCATGAACACAGAAAATATTTTGGAAAAAAAGTGATCGCACCGGGAACTCAGTCGAAACAAGTACCTTATAATTGTAAAAAAAAAACATTTGTCACTCCCAAAAAAGAGGGAGATATGTGACAAATATATTTTAGTTTCCGTTAAGACTATCAAACAGCATGATTGTGTCAGGGCCATTGGTAGCAATTAAACAGTTTTGCCAGAATTGCCAATTTCGTGCACTCTGCTCGGTATGACCGCTCCCGGGTTAAAAATGTATTTAATACAATATGGATGCTCTAAAACAATTGGGTAAAACGTTTTTCATTATGCTTTATATGTTTTGGAATACTCATAAAAATAAATCTTGGCCAAGTAATCCTTCAAAATGCTCTCTTTGCTTTTCCAAAAATCATAAAAATACTTTACAAGGAAAAAAGTGCAGCAGAAATAATTTGTTTACAGCTTCCGTAAATAAAAAACAAATACATAAGAACAGGGACGTAACTAACCTCACATGTAAGTTCGAAGGTCAAACAGCAGCAAATACATTCTGCTACCTACAGCTAATAATTTCAATACAGTGAGGAATTTTTTATGTTCCTAAAATTTTTTTGATTATGGGTCTAGGTTATGTTTTTCCTCTGAAAGAGTAGTATTATAGGTTTGAAAAGAAAACGTAATAAAAAATCTCTCATCATGGGATTACAGCAAATCAAATAAAAAGTTTTTATTTGGTTATAGTATCAAAGATAGCTAACGAGGTTTTGAAGTAGAAGCTTTTATTTCTGATCACGTAATATCGCAGATGATATATATAAATTTGTATTTTTTGTGTAAATGTGTATGTGTATAATACTGAATGTAAATCTGTATTTTTTATTATGTCAGAAAGTATTTTGTTTTACTTCATTCCAGTAAATAATTTTTTTAATCTTTTACTTTCGATATGCTCGCTCCCCCCTCGTAGGTTTATCATTCCCCCAGAGGGGGCGCCCCACTGTTTGAGAAATGCTGGTCTAGCAGATAACGTGAAACATTTAATTCCGTGTTCATTTATGGAAATAACATCTGAGAGCCATCAAGTCTTCAATGAAATGTATGAAAACCAGGCAATGAAAAATCGATAGCTTTCGCTGAAATAAGTCGATCGCTCTGTGCCACGGCTCGCCGGGGCAGTCCACCGCTTACATAGAATCATTCAAGCAGCTAAACACAAACATCCTACACATACGTACTTGAAATAAAGTTTATTACACCACATTTCACATCTAAAATTTCATATTTTTTCATCTTTAACTTTAAATTTCTTAATTCTAATGTAATTTTTTAACAATGTTAACTTAATTCTAAATTATTATTATCGTTAAATTCAGCAATGAGCAAAGGTTAAGCTGAACTAATATAACTCACAGTCCTCCAGATAGGAGTTTAAGTTTTCCTGCGGGAAACACAGGCACTCCAAATTCCTTCAACTTATAATAACAGAAAAACGTTTTTGGCAAGAATCTACAGAAGTGGAAGAAACTATCTCACTAACGAAAGAAAATGTCGTGAAAAATGGCATGAAAAGAGTTGAACTATGCATCATGAATACACCTATGTAATTATGTGACGAATCTGTACGGAACCTTTCCACTAATCTTCTTAGGCGTCTTTTTGGGGAATATAAATTCGCGTTTATTTCCAATCAACTCCAAAAAGAGGTACGGGATATTCAAATTAGATAAGATATTTAAGTCGAGCGTTGCGAGATAGCAAGAGAGATGATGGAAGGCTATTGAGCTAGAAACTTTAAACGTATTACTAGAAGATTCTAGGAGATAAGATTCGTGAAGACGTCGTGCTGCGAGACGTACCAGAAAGCTGATATAAGCCAGCGGTAAATATAACTTACGTACGCTTAAAATAAGCGTCAGTTTAAGCGACTTAGTTAAAGTTAATGAAAGTTAAGAATTAGAATACATGTGTATTTCTCGGATCTCCTATTTCGGTAGACCTTATTTGAGCTTGAGCTTAATTATTAATTAATTGGATTCTTAGTACTTTAATTTAATATAAAGACAAATCTCTTTAAGCGACGTAACATAATATTATTATATGTTATCAGAGATTTTTTTGAGAAAATTATAATAATTAATAAATATTATTATTATTCAAAATGGCTCTTAGTGGCTCTTTGCCTCAAGTTAATCTTGATGTTCAATGTGAGACCCAGGGGGGTCACCACAATTATATCGATTGTTATTGTTGAAATATATTATGTCGCAAAACACAATATTACTACTCTTGAATATCTACTCTACCTTCGTAAACTAGCTCCTATTGTTTTTCTCTCTTTTTCCACAGCTAAAAAGGAAATTTAAGGAATAATATTTTGAAACCTCAACGATTTTCTTTTAAATAATGCTTCTGTTAATATTATCTGAAACAATTTAACTTTTATATTTAAAACTGATTAATTTTTTTTATAAAATTAATGTTTGTTATTATTGAATGAATTATGACCATACAAAATGGTCGAAGATGTCGGAGTCGATTCGACCTAATGCTAATAAATACCCAATTAGTAGTGGGGGTAATGCACAAGTTAGTTGTCGAGGGTTATAACTTTATACTGGCGTGGTGGGAAGGTTTGCTAATTGGGGTACCACATCACGTGACAGGAAAAGCTCTACTGTTAATAAAAAGAAAAACATAATCAAACGGTAAATAAATCAGCTTATAAAATTTTCAAAACTTGTCTCTAGATCAAACCAAATAAGAAAATAGTTTTCCGGTACTATCTGCATCTGTAAGTACATTTATAAAAATTAATATTAATACATAACTACGCATGAAAATACAAATATAAGTTATTAATAAATATATGCATATAAAAATTACAAATTACATCATTTCAAATCTGAGGGGAAAAGGAAATTACGAACCAACTCATTTTTAATTATTTAAAATTTTAAAAATATTAGCAACTATTGAAGTTAAAACCTAAATTTAATTGAAAGAAACACGGGAAAATACAAAAATTAAACTATTTCCTTGATGCTTCCGCATACATATTTCGAAATATTTTCCCACACAAATGATATTTTTGTGATCATTAAACGCTTTTAGGTGACGAAATGAAAAAGAGATTACTTTTTAAGGTAAACACCTAATTATATTTTCATACATTGCATATTCTGATTCATGCCTAAGATATGATGCAATACATTCGTCAGAAAAAGGATTTTACAGGATATCTATAAGATTTTAATGGAAGTCTAATGTAAAGTCCTTAAAATTAATATATGCATATGTAATTTTAAATATTGACTCCTTATCTCATTCACAGCTACTCTTAGTCATTTCTGCCTAATGTCAGTTTAAACATACGTGCCAGTGAGTGAGTGATTGTATATTACCGTCTCACTTAAATCAACACAAGGCTAATGGTAACGGTCCTTGTAATTTCTCATACATGCCCAATATAAGGATAAGAATACTATCAATTTTGCTGTCAACTAGATAGATGGCAGAAAAGTTTTCTGCGATGGTAAGTTTAATTTATAAATGTTTCATATATTTTTTTTAATAAAACTTTCCAACAGCGTTTTTTTTTCCTTTCTAAAAGTTGAACGGATGTAGTAACTCATTGAGATGAATTTAGTATATACACAGTGAAAATCGCTTAACAGAAAATGAAGAGATTGAAATATTTTTTCTTTTATTTCGATGCAAGATATTGCAAAAAAAAAGAAAAAAACACCTTTTGTTAAGACTTTTATTTTTGTTTAAGAGTTTTTTTTATTTACATAGATATGGATACCTGCATGTATTTAATAAAAATCAATGAAACAAAAACATTCACAAAACCTTGAGAAATTTAATACAAAATTTTAAAGTTTTTGGAAAATAACCTGATATATTTTTTATGCATTATCTTTTTTAGCATCAAATTGTCAAAAAATTGTTTGATACTGTCAATTTTGTTATTCGTTTCCCCATTGGAATGTGCGTCTAAATAACACCTCATATTTTCTATGATGTCCCTCATTTCGGAAGACGGGGGGAACAGGAACTGCATTCTTTTCATTTTTGTTGTTGGAATCTACATCAATGTTATTTTTTGAGCTCTGAACAAACTCCGAAATGTTTTTGTCTGCAATGAGATTGGGGCTGTACACACATTATCATCATCTACTGCAACGTTAATACAGTAGGACAGCCCAATCCGTGCGGTGCTGGAGTTCTCCGTATTTTGTTCGTTTGCAGAAGGGAAGTCTTTTCTAAGCAATTTTCGTTTCATGTTAAGAGAAAGGAAACGCATGGAAATATATTGTATTTTGTCGGAATCTTTGTATTATTTAGTGTTAACTGGTATTTCGTCTTCAGCGTTTTCGAGTTAAACGTGTTTCACAGCATTTAAAAATAAATACCTTGTATTTTTTCCTTTGCGTATAACTATGCAATGACTAAGCTCTTTGGTTTCTTCTTCCGTCATATTAATTTCTGGCATTCAAATTAAGATGACTGCCTACTTTCGGAATTGTGACTTTGAAAAAAAAAGCATATAAATGGACAGTTTTACTTATATATTATCAGTTGAATTGAAATATGCATATATTAAATGGTTTTAAGAATATTATTAAAAGAAAAAGTTGTTTAAGTGAGGTTTTTTGCCAAAAAAGGGAGAAAGAAGTGCATCTTTTCAAAACATTCCCCTTTTACGAAAAATCTATAATACTGTAGAACGTCATTTATCCAAATCAATTGGAACCGGATACCGTTCGGATAACCGAAAACCGAATGCGATTCATGCAGTAAATGAAACCGGACACTATACAAATATTGAAAATCATCCCATGCGAGAAACGCATGTGAAGAAAAAGCAAAATAGGTGCAAAATGTCGCAATTTTACCTTTATTGTGGAAAAAATAACTTATTTTTCTCTGTACCATTGTACGCCTTCGTTTTTTCGCTACAAGGTCTCTGATTCTCGTGAGCAGCAGTAGTTGAGTAGGACAGCACTCTGATTGTTGTTCGTACCTCTCCATAGCTGTCTCTAACGCAAAAAACGCGTCAGCAATTGATGGACTCTTGCTACTTTCGTTGTTGTTGTTGTCCTCGTTTTCATCCGTTTCATCGTCGACAGGTCGGATTCTTCTTGCGCAGAAGTCACAATCTCGTCATCATTTAGCATTTGAAATCCACAGTCTTCTGCATCACATGCCATCCAGGTTTCTACATCTTCTTCATTACATTCTTGAAATCCTAGGATCGATTGGACAAAGTCGGTAAACTCCTCCCTGTGGTCGTCATTGAAGTCATTTCGCCTCCTAAATCTTAATTGCACTTTTCGAAAATTTATTCATATACAGCACATGTAGTTATCAAAAAATAATAATAATAATAAATAACTGTCTCGGATATTTGACGCTCTGGATAATAGACGTTCGGATAAATGACATTCTAATGTACTAATATTTCGCCTGTATATAGTTAGGATTTCTATAACAAGGTTGGACTAAAGTTTTTGAAATCTATAATTTAGTCGCAGTTTTATTCATATTTTTTATTATATCAGAGTAGAGAAATTTTTATTTAAAAAAAATCGTTACTATTTACATTAATTGTAACTTCGAAAATAAAGTGAATTATTAACAAGTCCAAGTTCTGCCCCAATATGGAGGTACTAGCTAGTATATCCCTTTAAGACCCGAATTATTTTTATCTTTAAATGTTAAATTCTTCTAGTTATTAATACTATATGGACCCCATTGACACTGAGAAAAATACTTTAAAAAATTCCCCCCCCCCACCTGGAACGTGGACGGTACCCGCACGATCGTGCGGGTTGGGCGTTATCTGTGAAACAGGTCACCTATGAAATTACGAGTTATGCATTTTTAGCTCTAAGTTCATAGAAGAAACAATCTTAATTCAACTAAAATTGTTACAAATAAGGAAATTATTGATGTACAATTAACTCTTTTATTAATTTATTATTTATTTACTGTAAAAATCTTTTGTATTGTATTTTGACAAGTTTAAAGAACCATTGTATTTTTCACAACATGGTTTCAAACTGTTTTCGTAGTTTTCGAATCTGCACTTGCGACACCTTGAAATATTATCAACGCATCAAAAATGGCTATACATGTCAAGCCTTTTATCCTGGAATGGCCAAGATAAAAGCCATGACATATACAGCAGGTGGATTATAACGCTTCGACCTTTTTGCGAGTGGAATTGCAATACTTACCTTCACCATCAGTTAAAATACTTTTGTTAGTAAGTGGAGAGGCTGATAACGCTTCACTACTCTAACTTAAATTTTAAGCAATCCATTTTGATTTTTAGAGGAATTTTATTTAATATTAAATCTTTTTTGCACAGAAGCCAAGAATTTGGGAAAGAAGAAAGGGCTCATCCATGGAAACCCCCAAGCAAATTTGGTATTAATTATATAATTATATATTTTATTTTTATGTAGGTTTTCATCAAAATTATTGAAACAGAAAAGAAAATTCGCATGGTAAGTACCTTTACAGCTGCAGTGACTCAAGTAACGCCCAACCCTCACGATCATGCAGGTAACGATATCCCGAGTCCTACGAGCCACATTAATAGAATATAGTTATTATTTTTTCTATTTTACAATTATTTAAACATTACTACAAAAATGTGTATCTAAGCAATTAGAAATACACTGATTCTTACTTTTTACGACAGATAAAAAAAAACGTGTTTTCATTGTATTTGAAAACAAAGCTACATTTGCCAGCTGAAAGTAAAACATGGACCGAAACCATCGTCTATTCATAAAAAGTAACACTTTATACTTTCTGAAAACCGGTTCAATCGTTAGATTCTTGATTTTTTTAAGTACGACTATTCCAGAAGCAAAAACGTATAAGAATATCTAACCCGCACGATCGTGCGAGTTGGGTCTTAAAGAGATAAGCAAAATATTATTATTAAAGAAACATTTTTCATAAAAGAATATTTTGAAAGTATTACATTATCTTCTTTATTTTTCACCAATAAAGTGTTTTTAAATAATTTTTGAATGTAATACACTCATGGACAAAACAATTAGCACACCGAGAAATAATTGGGGGATCGTAACAAAACTTGGCATGAAGGTACATGTCGAGGAGATATACAAATGATTAGAAATGCAGCGTGGTTGTGTTTTGCGTATAGCCGGTAGAGGGCATTTAGCGTCGTTCTCCGTGGAGTATAAAATAGGTAACCAAAGCTTGTTTGAGCGTGCTGAATCGTTTACAAAGCAAGAGCTGAGGTAGACATGCCATTGCGCCGTTTTCAAAGACAATATGAGCAGCTGTCGCAGTTTGGGAGGGGGAGAATCATCGGCATGATAGAAGCAGGGTGGTCAGCTAGGCAAGTAGCTTGTCAATTAGGTCATTCGGATTGGGTTTTTGAGGAGGTGTTGGGACCAGTGGATCCGAGAAATGTCATTTACACGAAGACCAGGTTCAGGACGCCCTCTACAGACCAGTCGTCGAGAAGACCGCCGCAACATAAGAAATGCCCGCGTACAGCCAACTGCTTCATCGGCTGCCATCCAAGCACAGGTAGCACTTTCATTAGGGATTTCTGTGTCTTCTCGAACCATACGAAGGCGACTGGCTGGAGGACATTTGGGATCGCGGCCCCCATTTCTTGTGCTGCATTGACACCCACCCATCGACGCCTCCGTTTGGAGTGGTGCCGCACACGAGGAAACTGGACTGCAGCGAAACAGAACCAGGTCGCGACGAATCCAGATTCAATCTCATCAGTGACGACAATCGTGCTCGTGTGTGGAAACCCCTCAATCCTGCCTTTGCTTTACAGCGACAAACCGCTCCCATAGCTGGTGTGATGGTATGGGGTACCATTGCCTACAATGTACTGTCACCCCCAGTATTGATCCGTGGCACCGTGACAGCTCAGCGGTATGTCCATGACATCCTGCAACCACATGTGTTGCCACTCATTCAATGGCTCCCAGGATCCATTTTTCAACAAGACAATGCTCGGCTTCCCACAGCAATGATGTCACAATACTGTCTTAGCACTTTTACTACCCTTCCTTCGCCTGCCCTATCCTCAGATTTGTCTCCAATTGAACATATCTGGGATCATTTGGGATGGCGAGTTGGGTATCCTACGAATTTGAACGAACTGGAGGCAAGGTTACAGCAAGTATGGAACGAAATGTCTCAAGACATCATACAAAACTTGTATGCCTAAATGCCCGATAGTATCGCATCATGCATTCGCACTAGAGGGGGTTCAACAGGCTATTAAATCCTCCGTTCTTTTGCCTTTTTCTCTGAAATAAATAATCCTTTTTCTTTGATTTTCTAATCATTTACTTATATCAAAGAAGTCATTATTTATGTAAAATTTCGCTTCATTTTGACACTAATTTGTGCACTAATTTGTGTGTGTGTCCATGAATGTGCCATGAATGTACTATGCTTAAAACCCTTTTATATGCACATTTTAAATGAACTGAAACTAAATATCAAAAAATTATTCATTTATACGCTTTTTTTCAAAATCAAGGATCCGAATGTAGAGACACTTTTCCCTTTTAATATAACAACAAAATAATTTCTTTGGATAAAATGTTTGTAATGCTGATATTTTTTTTTAAAAAAAGTAGGGAAAAACCAGCAATATTGCTTCTGAAAAAAAAACTTTTACTTAATCAAAAATTATGGAAACTTCGATACACACAAAATTTAAAACATTTGAAGACGCAAGATTACAAAACTGTAGTAAAAATGGAACAAATTTCAAATGAATTCGTAACTCACGCTGACATTTAGTTTCATAATTTACTTTGATTGTCTGCATAATACATTATTCATTATAGATCCTTGAAGAATTGTTTCTTATTTGTAATATCAAACCGATTTTGGAGGGGAAAATTTTAATCTTCTTGCTAGTTATTCCTTCGCTTCTTATAGACGTTTTTTTTAAATTTGAAGAGGAAAATAATTGGATACATTGTTCACAAGAAATAAATGCAGAAATATCTCAGAAACTAAAAAAACTGTCACTCTATCTAATAAACTAAAATATGTCTTCAAACTAATTAATAAGATATAATCAAATTGTAAGTTTTGTACAAAAAGTATTTGATATCCATTTTTAATAAATTGTTCAAAAAATCCCTAAAAACTGCCTCTAGCTCATTGATCATTGCTGATTGCAACGCTGATTACCTGTTGCTGATGCATGCAAATCATAAACTTAGAACTTATGAACCAATAGAAAATTACTGATATGTAACATCCTTAACAATATTCCATAAACCAGTGATCCCCCTCTTTTTTATCGCTGTGGACTAGTGAACGTTTAAAAATTTTATCGTGGCCCACTGAGGAGGGGGGTTTTAATCCTATGTAGATTGTACGTAAAATTTAATTATTTGTTATTAATAATTAATTATATTAATTAATGCTAAGTATTTATTCAATAATTTATTATTAACACGCTTTTATTAGCTTCACTTGTATGTAATGGAACCTTGAACTCGATTTTTACCCACTTTTAAAAGTCGGATTAATTCAAAATTTTGCACACTTGTCAAAAACCGATGACACAGTACAATAATTAAATCATTTTTTTCCATCGTCCTGATCAGGATCGTCAGAATTTATTATTTCCTTTTTTTCAGATTTGGTGACTAAAAGATTAAGTTACAATCCCAAAGCGAAAGTGTTTATGGTTAATACAAGTAACATACACACACATGCATATGCGAAAGAGAGAAGGATGTTTTTGATGAAAGGATGAGTTTCAGAGAGAATATTGATCTCTTTTTAATGAAAAATATCTTTGACATTACGCCTTCTTCTGCATTAAATATTTCAAACTAAGCTCTTCCAGATTTTCTTCAGTCGGCTGATCCTACATTTTGGAAACCAGGCCGTATCGACTCATCATAGGATGCCAATGGGTATTCCAGATTCTAAAAAGGGATGCATTTAAGATTAATTTATCAATGAATAAATGGTAGTTTAAAAAACTAAAAAACACGCTTTTATTATAGATCAAATTAAAAAATAAAAAATAAATTATAGTTTTAAAATTAAAAACACGCTTTTATAGTGCATGCGTGCGTGTGTGTGTGTGTGTGTGTGTGTGTGTGTGAATCGAACTAAAAAATAAAAAATAATTCTTAATATAAGAATAAAATGATTAACGAGAAAATTATAATGTCATTGTGGTAAAAGAGAGTGGTGCTGTATACCACATTTTTACTCTAACTCTGCATTTCGTCATAAAACTAGTAAGAAATTATAACAATTGACATCGAGCACCCCACGCTTTTACCACAATGACATTAATTTTTTTGTTAATCATTTTATTCTTATATATAAGAATTATTTTTTTTACTTTTTAGTTCGGTTCACACACACACATACTATAAAAGCGTGTTTTTTAGTTTTTTAAAACTATAATTTATCTATCGTTTTCTTTTCCCAACAATCGACAAAATCAAAAGAATATATTTGACTGCGTATTGTGGTATTACTCGTATACGAGAATGGGGAGGACTTTCGACCCTAGACCGCTCACCCCCTTGAAAAATTCCTGTGTGCATCCCTGTCTAAGGTTAAAATGTTGGTTTCCTACGTAAACTCTTTTTAAAAGAAAAAAACTCGGGGGTTTTATTGGATTTTAAGCAAGAAGTCTATTTTATACTCCGATTTGCGTTCATCATCAGATGTGTGAACTATGTACTGTTTAAAATTTATTTAAACTGTGCTGGTTTAAAGAAATAATTTCAAAATAATGCCAGGAAAGTGCAATGCGTATTGGTTTTAACACAGGCGCATGGAGAATAATCATAAAAATTAAATAGGTATTTGCATAAAGAAAGCATTGTCATAATAATGTTAATAATTGTAGTGTTAAATGAACAAATATTTATCACAATTGTTAAGATTATACGTTTTTTGAGTTTTGAAGCTATGTTAGACATATATGTCTTTAAAGGTTAACCAATAATGTAACTAATATATTTCGACAACATCTTTTGATTGATATATTACACATTACTGATTTGTTCACAAATTCTAGTTATGATACTCGAAGTAAAAAAAAACGTGTATATTTGTTTTGTTAATTTTCAATTCTTTTTTTTACTCCCATTATATCATTTTAAACTAAGATACATTTATTATTATTTAGAACATTTTTTTATTTGCTCACCTATAAAAAATCTTAGAAATTTCTTGGTCTAATTTTAAAGCTTTTAAAAATTTAAAAATTTTTAAAATTAAGTCACGTGTATGAAAAAAAGAAAACACTATTATCTATCTATAATTCTTATTCGAAAACTTTTATGTGCATTTTTTTATTTATTATAATGCTCAAGGAATTTTATTACTTAAGGTATCCGACTACGTTCGGAACCGTGATTTTAAAAAAGCGCATAAATGGATAATTTTCATGATATTTAGTGTCACTCAGATTAGAATACATGCATAAAATTGTTTTAAGAACATTTTGACAAAAAAAATTATTTAAATATAATATTTTGGCAAAAAATTAACTTGCAATAATCTTTTTTCCAAATGTTCTCCTTTTGTGAAAAACGGTTCTATTATAATAATATTTTGCTTGTATATAACTTAGACCTCTCTACAGAGGCTGAATTAGAATTTTTGAAAAATTCATTGTTTTCAGAGTTACCACCAATTGAAATAATTGTTGGCGTTTTTTCTTAAAATTGCTCCCCTCTGTTGTCGTAAAATGTGAATAAACCCACTTCTAAGTTATATATTTCAAAAATTCTAGTTGAGCCTCTGTAGAGAGGTCTGAGCTATATACATACAGGCAAAATATTATTATAATAGAAGCATTTTTCACTAAAGGAGAACATTTGGAAAAAGATTATTCTAAGTTAACTTTTTGCCAAAATATTGTATTTAAATATGAAAAAAATTGTCAAAATGTCATTAAAACAATTTTATGCATATATTCTAATCTAAGTGACACTAAATATCACGAAAATTACCCATTTATGCGCTTTTGCAAAATCACGGTTTTGAACGTAGTCAGATACCTTAATGGAGAATGGGAATATAAATTTATGCATTTATTTTTACTTTGAAAATATAAATTTGTTCTAGCTTTGCAAGCCCTATTATTGAGTATTACAACATTTCATTATGCTATTACGATCCATTTCTTGATAAGAGCAATCTTTATTTAAAATGTTTCTCATTTTAAACTTAGGATACCAATACCAGCTAGAAAAGCTCAGAATCCACAATGACATCTCGTTCAATATTAATCACCAATAAATTTTTACTTCCTCAATAAACAATTCAATTTCTTTTTTAAAAAAAGAATAAGTAATAACTAGCTGTGGATTGTGTTAAAATAGATGAATGAAAAATTACTTTCATAAGAAGGTTGTAAATGACTTCTTTGTTTTCTCTAAAATAATGTATTTGTTGCGCTGGGACACTAATTAACTTTTATATTGTTTTATGTTTTTAAATAAAAACAGATAATTGCTATATAAGTAAACAAGCAATCAATCAATAAAAGAAAAATACGTGAGCCGGAAAAACAAAAAAGAAAAAAATAGCTTGCATGTGCGATTTTCATGCAAAAGTGCGTATAAAATGAACTTAATTAAACTATACCCATTGCAACACACCAAAAGTGAGAAAATATAATAATGCAATATATTTATCTTTCAATTCCTTAAATTTTCAACAAAATGTCATCATTTCAATTCAAATCAAAACAAAATTGAAAAAAAAACACTCAAAAACTGAGAACTTAAAAATACAAAAATAAAATAAATTCCTTGAAACATCCGCATATTTATTTCGAAACATTTTCCAGTATAAGTAATACCTTTTTCCTGATAAAACGCTACTAGATGACGAAATAAAAACCAAACAATTATCTCTCATAAACAAGCTTGCTTTGTATATTCAGATTCATATTCAGGACATGGTGCAATACATTTTTCAGAAAGGATTTTTCTGTAGGAATTTATAGTATTAAAATGACAGCCTAATGTAAAGTCGTTAAAATTTAAATCTATATAAGTCGGGATATCTGTCTACTTGCCTTGCATACACACAGATCCTCTTAATCCTACTTGTCGCAGTCCGAAGATTCGTGTCTAATATGAGGAAGGAAATACTATCTATTTTGATTCTATACCTTTTGGTTGTCTCCTCAGGTTTGGAAAGAACAGTTTCCGACAGAAGACTCCTTTGCAATGGTAAGTTTGGATGATTTTTTTTGTAGTTACATATTTTTAATCGAATAATCAAACATCCAGAAATAAGCAGTCGTTTCAATAGTTAATGGTAAGAATTCTTTCATTCATTATTTAATAAAAATTGATACAAATTAATTTTTTTATAAAAAAAATAAATCAATACTGTTTTCTACTACTCACTAGAAAATTAATTATTTAATAATAAAATTGTGCATTGTCTGTTTTCTTATGGATTAAACTAGATTAGTTTTGTAAATTGCAAATCAAAAATAGAAATTTAAAGGAAGACCTTATCACTGGGAAAAAAAGAGGGAAAAATAGTTTATACACGAAAAAGCCCATGTAACGAAGAGCTAAGCCGAGGGAAAAGAAAGCTGTCTGTAAAGAAAAAGAGGACATTTCGGAAAGGACAATTTATATGAAATAAGTACAGAAATCCTTCACATCACGAATACACCCTCACCCAGAAGTGCTAGCATCGAGAGAAAAAAACAAATTTTCCATTCGGATAAAGTTATACTCGTAGAAAATGCCCGTGCGACGTCGGGCTAAATGAAGAGAAAGGAAAGAGACCCGTCGGACGGGACAATGACGTGGAAGAAATTTTGAAAAAGTGAATTTTAATGACAAAACATAGAAATCCCACACACACCAGGAAGTAATGACATCGAGAGGGGACGGGTAAATTTCCATTGGCAAAAAGTTATGCACTCGGAAAAAGCTCATTCAACGCCGGGTCATGCAGCTAGTTTGTTAATATTTTTCATACTTTTAATTTGTTGATAAAATTTACTGTTCTGAGGAGTTGAAAAGTGCATGTTAAATTCAATAGAAATGTTAAGTTAGCAGGATTTTCCTAGGAATTCAGAAACGCTCCCTTTCCCCTTTTTATTGAATAGCAGTCTAATAGGAAATTAGGAATCGATTAAAGCAGGGGTGTTCAACCCCCGGCCCGCCTTGGATAATTTTGCAGCCCGCGAGATTCATTGCAACTTTACAAATTACGATTATTTTGTGCAATATTTTTGTTTTTAGCGTAGCGTTTTGTAACAAATAAATCCCCCGTAACTGTTTCTATTTTATTAAGTTGCTTCAGTTTTCAGCTGTGAATTGAGATCAACTTACAACTGGCCTATTGACAGTGACCATTTGTTCTATAGCCGCTGTTTGAGAACAGCTTGATTATTAGTTTAAATATCAATTTTTGCTTATTCTTTACGACACATGAATATCGTTTATAAATATTTCAGGGGAGGGGAAGATTTTTTTTTCTTCTTTTATCCATTCCTAAGTTACGATTTTAAGATTGTATTAATTTGTATGTGTTACAGGAGAACTTTTTATTCCTATTTTTAGCTATATTTTTCATATAACTAAGCAATAAATAAATACTTTAGTTATTTATCAGTCAAAAAATTTATTCTTCTCTTTCCAATCAAATACATATGGTGGCAGTAGCCTAGTGGTCATGGTCACAAAGAAATGGCCGGCGTTGTCGAGTCACAAGCTTGAAACCAAGAACCTCGAACCCTGAAATAGGGTTGATGAATATTAAGGTGTTGAAGGGTTGATGAATATTAAATCTGCCGGGCTCAAGTGGCAAGGTGTGAAAGTTTGGAGAGGGAGTGCAAGTTCAAGTGTCGTCCTCGTCACTTGATCGAGGTTCATAATTGCGATGCCTGTCACCAATAATCCCCATGTTAGTTTACAATACGACGTGAAATCAAATCAAATATATTTTCTAAAAAATATGTGTTAACATATATTGTGAATATTTAAAACTTTACAAACATTCAAGCCAATGTTTCAAACCTAAAGGCTTAGAGATCAAATTCAATTTGCAAAGATGAAAGATTTATTTCTATTAGTTATTCGCAACGTAAATATCTAAAAAAATAGCTTTTAAATTTAAAATCTTTCAAAAATTCGACATAAGTTATTCCTCAGTACTACTCAGTTTTTAAATGATTCATAATTATAAGTCGCCTGAAATATGTTACAAATTACACGTGTATATATATATATATATATATATATATATATATATATGTATACATAATCCTAATATTCCTTCCTTTCCCTCTGGCTCAGTAATATACGCAAATTACAGATGAAGGTTGGCTAGCCCTAAAACTTTGTTTAAACCTGCAATCTTGGTTCCTAAGGCCAGGAGTTTGTTATTGAACTGCTGTGGCTAATATTTCCTAATATCTTGACTAGTTATACTTAGGTTTTATAGCTATTTACATATATATCTTGACTAGTTATACTTAGGTTTTATATATATATATATATATATATATATATATATATATATATTTACATATACATATATATATATATATATATATACTGGTGTGCAAAAATTAAGGACGAAGTCGAAAAATTAGCATATCAGCTGAACGAAGAGGCAGAGCGGACAGAAAGACCAATCAGGAGATTAAGTAAGGTGATGTACGGTAGCCACATGCGCAGATATGCAGGTAGACGTAATGGGGGAGTGTCTGAGTAGTATAAAGCATGTTGTCGGTGTAAGATCAGTATTTCTGGCAAAGAGATTGCACGCCGTATAGCAGTTAAAATCCCACAGAGTTGCTGCCTCAGCGAGAAATGGCGAATAATCAATCTGTTAGACGACATCTGGATGCTTTTACCCGAGGTCGAATCATTGGGAAGTTGGAGAAAGGCCGCAGTGTGACAAGTGTGGCTGCAGAGTTCGAAATTGCTCACAGCATCGTTTCACGACTTTGGAGACAATTTCAAACTACAGGAACAGCTATCCGGGGGTTCAGTATGGTCGTCCACGAGGGACCACACCCGCAGATGACCGGTACATTGCCTTACAGTCCAGAAGAAACAGGCGGCAGACAGCGGAAGAAATCGCTGGACACACGACACAGGCGACTGGACGACCGATATCGCGTTTTACCGTGGCCAGAAGACTGCACGGTGGTGGTCTGTTTGCACGACGCCCTGTACGGTGTGTACCTTTAACGCCTGCCCATCGGAGAAGGCGTTCTCTGTGGTGCCGGGAACACCGGAAATGGAGAGACAATAAATGGGGACGAGTACTCCTTACAGATGAGAACAGATTCAGTTTGAGTAGCGATTCTCATCGCATACTCATCTGGAGAGAGCGGGGAAGCCGCAATCATCCCTCGAACATCATTGAAAGAGACAGGTATGGAGGTCGCGGTGTTCTCGTTTGGGGAGGCATCATGCTTGGTAGTCGTACAGACCTTCACATCTTCGACGCAGGTTCAGTCCACGGGACCCGTTATTGTAACGAGATTCTTTTTCCATATGTGCGTCTTTTTAGAGGCGCTATGGGGCTGCAGTTCCTTTTCATGGACGACAATGCACCATGTCATCGCACAGTAGCTGCCGAACAGCTCTTAGAGAGTGAGGATATTGAACTATGGATTGGCCAGCACGATCTCCGGATCTCAATCCCATCGAGCATGTATGGGATTTTCTAGGCAGACGCTTGGCAGCTCGTACCTTACCACCAGTAACGATTCGGGAGCTTCGATTGGCGCTGCAAGACGAATGGGCAGCAATGCCTCAACAACTCCTTGACACCCTCATTCTCAGCATGGGCAGACGCTGTGAAACCTGCCTAGCACTCAGGGGAGATCATATCCCCTACTAAAGACCGGAAGTTTCTTGCTAGACACCCATCACAGGGATGTTTTGGCCTTCAGTCGCATTGCGCTCCATGCTACTTTTTCAATCAAGCTTCTTTTTATCCCTCTGATTTCTCTTTTAGTAAGTGTTGCTTACATATTACACATGTCCTTACGTATTGGGGATCTTGCGATATTAAATGTGTTGATTTGGAAAGCTTTTGTACAAAGTTATATTGAAAAAACCGTCTCGTCCTTAATTTTTGCACACCAGTGTATATATATATATATATACATACATGTGTGTAAAACACTCACATAAATTTTCGAGCAATCGTATTTATTCTCTATTGAACAGAAGGTCGTTCACACTTTATGGAAACGATTTTGATAGTTAATATTCATCAAAATAAATGCCGTATTTTTGGTGGCAATTTGCATCTATCTAATAGCGATGATTCTTGACAATAGCTCTAGCTCAAATTTTTCTTGAAAGAAAACTTTTTCTTAGTACTGTCATGCAAATTTTACTTCATTCCTCTTGAACCGTTTTTGAAAAGTCCGTTCAGTGTTTTTGAATGCCATTTTCCTAAGGCTCGTTTTAATAAACCGAAAGCACTTAAGTCCATAGAAAACACTTTATTCTTGTTTTTTTTTGTTTTTGTTTTTTGTTATGCTAAATAAGTGACAATTGACTCAGACGTGCGAACTAGAAACTTCGTCCGTTAAAGTTGAACTGTATCAATGTATTTTCCATATAAGGTTAGAATTCCTTCTTCGAAAATTGGGGCCGCGGTAACCTAGTGTTCAAAGTATCGGATCGTGGCTGGCTTGTCACGAGTTCGAATCCATTACCATTAAAAATCCGCTGTGTAGGGAAGCGATACTCGTTAAATCTGTCGAGAGCTGAAACGTCCTTCCGTTGGTGTGGTATGGTAGTTAGGAGAGGGGGGCCAGCTCAGGCGTCGAACTCGTGTCTTGACCATGGTTCAAAATTACGAGGTCCGTCGCCGAAGCCCTCGTGTAGCTGAACAGTGTGCGACGTTAATACTCACTCACTCTTCAAAAATTGGTTCCTAAAATATTCTGCTGATAGAAGAGTGAATTAATTTTGGCTTTACGTGAGACTTTTTTTATATTTAATTTGCCATCTTTAGAAAATCCTGCAACTATCCTGAATCTCTTTGGGAACTTTTCTGTACATTGACAAGCCATTTCGTTCGGTCGTTCCCATCAGTTGAGCAATAGAAAATGGATCTTTTTTTATTGCATTTAAATAAACCCATATCTCATCGAATGTTAAAATAAATTTCTATTTTTCAGCAGCTAGATGTTTTCTACACAATTTTCTACAATTTGTTTTTCTTTCAACAATATGTTTTTAAAAAGGAGACGAACTTTTGGTTTAAACATCTTTTGTAACTTTAAATCGTAATCGTTAAAACCCCGGCACACATGCCGGGTTTGAACAGTCTTAGGATAAAGTTTCGTGGTCATGCTTTCCTTTTTACTTTCTCTCTCGTGCGCAGCTAAACCTTTTTTCCCTCTCTCTTTCATATTTAATATATTATAAATACCTTTTATTTAAATGCAATAACCGAGATTTTTACACCGCTTTTTAATGTGTTGATACAAATATATCTCCTTGAAAAGCGTAATTATTTAACCTTCGAGCCATATATCATTTTTCGGAGCCATTTTTAAAATAAATCTCTTATTTTACGTTCAAATCAAAAGAAAACCTAAGCAAACGCGATTTTTCTGAAGTTGCCAAAGTTTTATCTCAAAATGCAAACGAGAAAATGAAATACAAAATCGTTTCCATAAAGTGTTAACGACCTTCTATATATCTGCTTATTCTCGATTTTGTTACCCTGGCTTGAATCCAGCGTAAATTTCTTTGCACAATTTTAAAAAAAGTTTGAAAAGAATAAGAAAATTTTATTTTTATAATTTGAAATTAGAAAATATTAGTTTTAAAAATAAAGTTTGATTTGCATTGAACTAAAAATTTTTGAGTATAAAGGATTTTACATTTTCCTTTTAATACAGTGTTTCTCAAACTATGGGGCGCCCTCCAAGGGGGCGTGATAACACTATAAGGGGGCGCGAACATATTGAAAAGTAGGAAACAAAAGATTATTTTAAAAAATTATTAATTTACTGAAAATGAACAAATAAAATACATTTTGACAAAATAAAAAATAAAATACACATTTACACTGATATAATACACTTATAAATATATCAGTACTGCACAATGTATTTTGTAATTAATTTAATAATACTAAGTTAGGAACAAGTTTAATAATTATAAGACCCGTTGGGCTTGTCATATATAAAATTACGTGCAAAAATTAACACTTATCTTGATAATATGTACTGTTTATAATTAATCCCTTAAATGCGGATTAAAAATTACGTGATTTGCTCCCCAATGCCACCTTTTATAACAATGGCGAGCGTATGTGGTGTATTGGAGAGGGTGGAGAAGCAGAAAATGAACGAATAAGCAAATTCTCTGAAATAAGCAAGCACTGTCACGGCCTTTTTCTTGCATTCTTGAAGCCTTCGGAATAATTTTATGGACAGCAGTTCACAAAAAAGATAGTACTTCTGGAAGACTTATATATACGTCCGGGGAAATTAACGCACTGGCTGAGCGAGACATTTATATACGTCGGCGGCACTTTAGAGGTTTAAGTCGTATTGTAGGTTTAGCGTCAAAGTATAGCATTATTGAATTTAATGCATTGTTATTGTAGGAGGGGGCGCGATGAAAATTATGATTGAATATTGGGTCGCAAATAGTGAAAGTTTGAGAAGCATTGCCTTAATACATAACACAGATTTCTCATAGTTATCGATTGTACATAAATGGATTTGCTATAATTCTAATGCGTTTTTCACAAGTAGAGGAAATATCACCCGAAGTAAATATATATATATATATATAGTTATGTGAAAATAAAAATATTTCTTCATACACATTAACTAACTTAAGAGCTTTGAAATACTACCTTCTAGATTAGTATATAAAAAACTATTTTGCTTAAATATTGCTAATTTTACAACAATGCATTCAATAATAAATACTATTAATGGGTTAAATTCATCTGACATCATAGTCACATGATAATGACAACCACGTGTTTCTATGTTCTTGCGTTTCGTTGTACATAATTGTGATCAATAAAAACGCACAACGCCCTTTAAAAGTACATGATAAAATAAGATTTGTTTTTAAATTTTAAAATCTTTTTGAAGAAATTAAATTTTTACAGCATTTGAACAACTTTTTACTTAGTTGTGAAATTTAATTTTATCTAAATTTTATAAATAGAACAACAAATACACATACACAATTAGTTTAAAGTCAAATTTGAATTCGTTGGGGAATACGTGTTTATCTTTATCATGTGACCGCCCTGAATTGAGTGAAACACAAATAAATTGTTCAAATGCGATTTTATCATTTTTTTAAATGTTTTAATAAACTCAAATCATTAAGCAGTGTAAGCTATTTTTGAATAACTTTTTCACATGCAATTCTCATACTTCAAATTTTTTTTCGATATCAGAGGATCTGATGAAAGGAGTGAGAGAAGCAATGAACGAGGCTCCGGCAAAGGTAAGTTTTCAACACTTTAACTATAAATTTTAATTTAAATCATTCTGATTTAACAACAAAAGATATTTACACTATTATATTATTTCATATAATCGTTTTTTTTTTAATAAATAGTTATTTAGTTTTGCAAAACCCTTAGCCCGAAAAGCCTTTTATCAATTGAAGTAGTGGTGTGAAAAATTGTTTAGAAGTCAATTAAGAATAAAATAAAAGGAAAATTTTTATCCAACCGACATAAAACTTAGATAAGAGTTCGTTTAGAAAATTATTTAATAGTAATGCAATGTCTATCCTCATATATGCAATAATTTTAAATGAACTTCTATATAAGATAATCTAAACCTGTACATAAATGGGAAAAATATGCGCATGTCTATGGAAATTTTTGGATATTCAAAAACGGAAAATATCATAAATGTATTTTTTATACAATAATATTGTTACGTAAATCGAGTTTCGTGAATTTTATGCTATCAGTCCCAAAGGAGAGTTACTTAAGAAAGATGGAGCATATTGTCGGAAAACAATCCTTTAGTAATGGAGGATACAGCCGTAAAATTTCCGTTATGTCCCAGAAGGTTTTCACACACACACACCTTCTACAGAGCTCTGGAGGGACGTCCCCTTTGACCTCCAGCTTGTACATTCTGCCTTCCATGATTAAACATGTAATACCAGTGACCAACCATTTGATGAGACATGACTTTTACACCATAAATGGTCTGCATGCACTGGCGTAGCTACTCTTTAGTGGACCTTGTACCGAAATTTTAAAAAACGCCCTTTCTTGAGCCCCTTACTTAAAATGTTACGATTTGTTACTTATATATTTTGGGTTCCTTATAGCTTGGGAGCCTCGTATCATTAATATGGCTAATTCGAAGGTGAGGCCCAGGGACAGCTTATCGCTCTTGCCCACCACTGGTCCGGGGTTCTATCCTCGAGTTGAGCAAGATCAACTCACCCTTTCACCCCATCAGTGGGTCAATAAATGAATACCAAGCTTCCTTGGGGACTAAACACTGGAAGAGTTTCGCTTCAGACTGACCACCTGATCGGGACATCTGCACATGCACCTCAGCGCCCAATGATCACATATTCTGAGATGGGCGAGTAGAGAGGTCTTGGCTCTCATGGGCTGTTGTGCCACTGAGTTTAGTAAGAGGTAACTACGCCTCTGTCTGTAGCCATTCATGGATGACGGACACACTAGATCCATGTGCCCATTCATAACAAATAACAGAAAGCACTTCGGTTGGCCACCACGGCTGCCTATCATCGTGATTTGTACTCGAACTAACCAGGGCACTCCCCTTTTACGTACTTTCTCTCTTTTTCGGCATTCTGCGCATGCATCATTTCTCCTACTCTGACGCTTCTTCAGTCGTTTAACTAGCAATAGATGTGGTTTCTTATTGATTTTTCACTTGTTGTACCATGTTTCTCTTTCAGAAAAAAATGACCTACCTCTTATTACTTACGTTGTGGTATTCGGGCTCTAATCCCCTTCAATGTAGACTGAATTTTTAGTCGAATGCCACAATTAGCTCCAGACATTTGAGAAAATATGTACAGTAGAATGTCATCTATCCGAATCAATTGGGACTGGACACTGTTCGGATAACCGAAAACCGAATGCGATCCATGCAGTAAATGAAACTGGACACTATACAAGTATTGAAAATCATTCCATGCGGGAAACGTGCTTGAAGAAAAAGCAGAATAGGTGCAAAATGTCGCGATTTTACCTTTATTGTGGAAAATAATGACTTATTTTTTGCTGTACCGTTGTACACCTTCGTTTTTTTGCTGTAAGGTCTCTAATTCTCTTGAGCAGCAGTACTTGCGTAGGACAGCACTCTGATTGTTGTTCGTACCACTCCATAGTGACTCCAGCTCTCTCTAACCCATAAAACACGTTAGCATTTGATGGACCCTTGCCACTTTCATTGTTGTTGTTGTCCTGTCCTCATCTGTTTCATTGTCGACAGGGTCGGATTCTTCTTGCATTTAAGTCGCAATCTCGTCATCATTTAGCATTTGAAATCCACAGTCTTCTGCATCACATGCCATCCAGGTGTTTCTACATCTTCATTGCATTCTTGAAATCCTGGGATTGATTGGACAAAGTCGGTACTCTCCTCCCTGTGGTCGTCATTGAAATCTTTTTCGCCTCCTAAATCTGGACATAGCTTATTTCATGCATTTTCATATACAGTACATGTAGTTGACAAAAAAAACTGTATCGAATATTTGACATTCCAGATAGTAAACGTTCGGATAAATGATGTTCTACTGTATTGTGAAACCCTTTATTAAAGTTATATTGGTTTTAAAAAAACAATAAAACTATATATATATAGCATAAAATGTTAGTAAATAATCGTGGGGGAACAATCTAAGTGGTCAACGTCAACATATTATATTACTTGTAGAGGTTGAATGAGTAGATATTATATATATATAATCTTCTATTGAATATATATTTCATGTTAATGGTTATGAGATGCATTTCATGGATAGATTAACATTTTAAAAATTCTATTGAATGTAAAGTTTTTTAAAAAATATTTTTACATAACAAAAATAAAATAATACAAGTAAAAAATGTTAAAATGAAATATTTAATTTTAAATAAATGTGTTTTTGATGTATGACAATATACCATTTTTACTTTTGATACTTTTTGTCTCTCTTTACAATTAGGTTTTAAATCCCACAGTAAAGTGTGTCGAATCTAGAATTGATCCTGAGAATGTAGGAGATGTGAAAATTGAGTGCGATGGAAAAGTAAGTAGATAAATAAAAAAAAATTTTAAAATAACTATTTAGCTCAGTAAAAATAAAAACGCAATATGTATTAAAGAGAGAGGAAGGATTTAATTTTTTTAATATTTATTTTGTAATCAACTCAAAATTTCTGGGCACACATACAATTTTTTTTTCATTTATATCATTGCTAACTTGTTTTACTCAAATCAGCTATTGATATTTATTATATATAACTTTTATATCTGTTAAGGTAAAACTTGAAGATTATTAAGCTTGAATTATTGAAGAATCTAAAAGATTGAGGCGAAACCTCTTCTATAGTTTTTAAAATTGTCATTCCTAATATCAAAAACAAAGTAAACTCTTGCACAATGATTCTAGAAAATTCTAAAATGATATAAAAAAAAGTGTTTCTCAAATTTATTTATATAGACCCTCTCATAGTGGAAGCCAAATTCATTAAAGGTTCAAACCTACTGTTGTTGGAGGTAATGCCACCTGATCAGTAGAGATTCAAACCTAATAGTATGCATATATTGCAAGGAAATGCGAAGAATAGAAACCAGTATCATTGATTTATACATTATTTTTATTGCTATTAAGAAAATAGACAATTGTTAATTTTCTAAGTGATAATAATAGAGTGGCATTAATAGAGTGACAATTAAGGATATGCATAATGAAAAGGAAGCCAATGGTTAATGCTAAACTGAAATCAAGATCTAAAGTGACTTTTTTAAACTGATACTTCATTATCACATGTAGCTCAATTTAATAAAAGGAACAGGACCTAACTTGACTGGGAGACAAATAATGACGTGGAACGTAGGATTCCGTGAAAAGAAAATTTGGTTTAAAAACTTGCCAAGAGGGGTATTTATGGCACTTTATAATGCAAAAAAAGTGTTACAAAAATAATGTAACGAAACAACAGTGAAATGTTAAGTTTTAATCACTACATTCATTTCCTCGGCGAAACATTTAATAACATTCAATATGATCATCGTACTCAAAGACTACACCGTCTCTATATAACAATTCCTTCGGTCCATGCCACTAAGAATATTTCGCACTGTCTGCATGTACCACAGCAATGGTTCTCTGTGATCCGTTGCGAAGTAACATATGTTATCACCTCTTCTAACTCAAGTTTACGCCCTCTGTCTGGGCGAATTATAAGGATCTGATTCTCCAAACTTCTTAATCATTCTTTTTAAAGCTTTAAGCCACTTGTCTTCAAACTTTTCAACTCACGGAACCCCTACAGTTTGAAGGTGCTTTTGTGAAACCCCTAGAAGTAGAAAGTGTTTTCGTGGAACCTCATTCCATACATATACCTCAAAGAATTTTTCTCAAAATAATATTTAAAGTAGATTAACATGTTATAGGCATTTTATGTAAAAACTATTTTTAAAAAAGTATTGCATTTATTACTAGAAAATTTTAATATAATTTTTTTAATATAATTTAATCCTTAATAACATTAATCTGTAATTCAAGGGTCACCTATCCATGTATTATGTTTAGTAACTGAGATCTATAACTTCCTTTTTTTTTCATACGAACTATTGAAGTCTATGTCTGTTGAGATCAAGAGCAATCTCATTACGTATTGTGAGTTTAATTTGCTTTTATACTTTTTTTGTCACCGTTTACGTTGAGCAATATATTTTACTTAAACACAATGTTCTGTGTGACATTAAAATGTTTATAGATCTGTGAGGAATCCCGTATATTTTGCATGATAGAGAGAATTTGAAGCCTAAAACTTAAAGTGAGTGTTGGGGCTTTTTTGGCGCAAGAGCCAATTTTGTCCAAACTGCGTCAAACATTCGTTAAAACGTTAGAAGTATAAAACCATTAAAAAGTTTGATAAAAAAAAGGTAAAATCTTAAAATTTGTGTAAAAGTCGATTTGAAGAAATCGAAAAACAAAACAGATTGGTGATAGGGATTCCCCCAACACTTCAAAATGTATTATTGTGAAAAAAATCATTTCTTATTTCTAGTCGGAGTTAACATTAAATATCCCTTGTAATATGTTTTCCCATCTTTTACCGTGAAATCATTTTTCAAAGCAAATTCATCTACGTCTACATCATACGTTATCATGTCTTCCTCGTCCATTATATATTCTACAGTTGTTGGTTTTTTAGGTTTATGTCGAGCCATCTTTATTTCTATTTTTGGTTTTGCAGTATTTTTAGAAGGACGCTTTTTTTTACGAGGTTTTGAGGTTTGGGGTACAGAAGATGTAATTGAAGATGGTCAGCTACTGGATGTGGAGGTAATAGGTTCAGGTACAGAGGGACTTGTTACCGTGGACAAGGCTGTAAACATAGGGCTCGTAGAAGGGGAAAGTGTTCGGTTGGATGAGGAAGAGGCAGCAGAGGTAGATAAACTATTAGTGGCGGGAGTAGTATCCATCAAAGGAATAGGGGGTTGAGATTCTGATGACGATGTAACTGGGACAGAAGATGTGGGAGGCAAGAGATGTGCCTGAATTTTGGTTGATGATTTGGTAAGTGCATGAATTTTGGAAGACATTGTTGGCTTTGGAACGGATATCAATGGTTGCAATAGTTTTAAAGTTGGACATACTATTTTTGAAATATTTTCATCAGTTTGGTTTGTTGTGGCTACAGTTGAGGGTTTGGTAGCTTGTGCGTATGTTTGGGATAACTGTGGAACTATAAATTTACGTGCTTCTAAATAGGAAATATTTTTGTTTGTTTTTATTTTCTGTGTCTGTTTTTCTATTTTCTATTTAGAGTATATTTTAGAATCTGACGGAGGAGAGTGAGTACAATTAACACATTTTGGGTCTAGAGTAAAATCCGTGGAAGAATGCCCAATGGATGCACATCTAGAGCATGTTAATTGACTGCGGCAGGAAGTTTGGGAGTGACCGAACCTCTCGCACTTTAAACAGTGCTGAAGGTTCGGTATATAGGAACGTATTTTACAGTTTAAGTAACCTGCTTTTATTATAGATGGTAGTTTGTGGCTATCGAAAGCTAAAACTAAATGTTTGGTTGGAATAATTATTGCATCTTTTTTATTGTGATCCTTCTCAATTAATCAATTACTGATCCATGCTTGTTCTTCGCTACAAAATAGTCAACCTCCCAACCATCTTGAAACGATATATTTCTTCGAGTATTTTTCGCTTGCAAGATATGAAAAATAATTAAAAATTAATTCCTCTCAAATAAAATGGTCGCTACTCCACTGTTGTCATCACTAACCGTAACAGTTCCAAATAGAAAAAGAGTATCAATTTGTACTTGTACGTCACCGACAGCAAAAAGCAAAATTGATATATTTGATTTCTTGACAAAGAATTTCCCACTAAATTTTTAATACAATGTTCTTAAATAAGTGAATTTCTCAGAGCAATTGGTCATGTCCGGGCCACTTAAAAAGGCTCGGTGGGCCTCAGGTTCAGTATCGTTGCTCTAAAGCAACACAAATGCTTTTGGTGACGGACGTAATTTTGAATCGTGGTCAAGTGTCAATAACGACGCCTGAGCTAGCAACCTCCCCCTCCCTTAATTTCTAAAACATACCAACATGAGGATTTTGATCCATGGCATATTTTCAGCCCCTTTACATGGTGGATCTTTAGCAGAATCAAAACATACGCAGCCACAAGCTCTTGACCATGACCACTGATGGCTAAGGCGACCAACTGATGCTTTTGGGATATGATAAAAAAAGACTATCTCGAATCACTTTACCTCAACAATACGCCAATGATCATACGTACCTCTACTTACGCACGTAAGCATATCAATTAGATCCTAGATCATGAGAAAAACGTTGCTTCGTCAGATGAGTTTGATTCCAAGTGGTAAGAACTTAGGGATAGTTCAAGTTCAAATTCAGACTCTACGAGGTTATGGAGCAAAATTGCCAACAAGGCCCTGTGCTGGTATGAGGTGATTCATAATAGTTTGGGCTTATTGTTGGTTTGTCCATTAGGCGCTTGGGGTGGGAACCCAAAGGCCTGGAGGAGTTGGACTTAAACAGATTTTCTGGTTATAAATTTCGATCCTCCAGTGCCAATTGGCAATGTTTGGGCTGTTTTTGTATTGAATAGACTGAATCGTCTTTTCAAACAAAACCAATCTTTGACTGAAAAAGATTATGCCCAATTGGAGAACGTTTTTCATCTATTCATTTACTTCATATTCCAAATATAAGCTTATTTCCGCACTGACAACGCCTCCTGTCAACATGCCAAGATCATTCATGATTGATTTGAGGAACATTCTGGACGAGCTCAAAGAATATTTTGACTTCCTGTATTGCAACCAAAATGTGTATTTCTGCAATAATTGCTTTTTAATCGATCCAGATGGTCTATAATTAGGCAACAAGGTAGCTTAAACAGAGCTGCTCAGTGAATGGTACTCTCAACACATAAGAGTCTCGACCTCCTCCATGTTTGTTTTTGGAACATTTTCCCTTTTCTTTTCCTAAAGAATATTATTGCTGTATCATCACAAGCTTGATATATAGTGATACATTTTCACTGATGTAATCTAAAAAGGTTATTCTAATGACAGTTTAAAATAAAGAGTTATGCGTAGCCCTCTTGAGTAATCTGTTCTCAATACTCTCTAAAAAGAATTGGAGTATCCTTAAACCGGAAATCCTCTCTCCCTTTAAATTTTCACCCTAGTAAATCCTTTTGGACTATGTATAAAAAAACATTAATCCTTTCGAAATTTACTTAACTTTGGGGGAAGTAATGGTGATCGCAGTAGCTCTTAAAGTCTCTTACACAAATTGATTGTAGTTAACTCTAAGGGTCAACTTATTCAGATATCTTTAAAGTCCAAATTTTCTGCAATGTGATATTAGTGGAACCAACTTTGGAACTTCAGATCCTGTAAGCGATTAAGTAGTAGTTATAGTCTGTAATTACGTTAAGTCTAGGAGTTAAGACATAAAATGTCTAATATTTTCAAATCTGTCGTTATTCATATCGTAACGACCTCATTGAGGTTGTTGGCGTTTGGGGGTTCGACTAAAGAACAGTCATAACTAGTTCAAACTCCAATTCATTTCACTAACTTAAATCAGACAACTAAGGGTAGGAAATGCACAATGTTACTCATTAGAAGAGCAATCACACGACTAAAGGATACTTAATATATGAGGATAATCTACTTCGCTTACTTTTGGAACACTTCGGACTTCTACGGTATCGTTCACCGTAATTCTCTTATTTGTTGTACGACCTCCGGTCGTTATCATTAAACTCAATCTTACAACTTATTCGCCAATTAGCAATAATTGACCATCTAGAAACTACTCTTAGACTATCCCTCGACTAACTTCAAGTACCTAATTGTCCACGATTAAATACAACAACTAATTTGCATAGTTCAGGTCTTCTTCGGGAGAAAGTTTTTAATAGAATTAACAGTTAAAGAGGAATAAATTTATCCCAAGATGATTAGTTGAAGATGATTAGAAGCCGTTAGACCCGTTGCAATATCATTCATGATAATTAACGCTATTTAAAAAAATCACAATTAAAATTACTAAAGTAGAATTATATAATAATTATATAATATATTTTTTTGTATTTTTCTATAAATTCGATCTTTATGTTTTTCTTTTATATTTTTATTACGTTATTTCTTGTTATGTTCATTATTTATTATTTCTTGTTTTTGATGTATTATATAAATTTTTTACATATATATATATGTGTGTGTGTGTAATATTGGCGTTGGTTTATTTGGATTGTTGACATATCTGGTTTAGTGAGAACATCTTCAGAATTAATTTTCATCTTTTTTTGTTTATTTACACACACATAACGTAGATGATCAATCACAATGTACATTTCGCATCTATTTGGTAAGAACACAAAAACAGACACAAATAACAGAATCGACAAGCAGAAGAGACATTTCACATAGCGAAGACGAAGACAAAGAGAGCAATCACAAAGATTTTCACTTCATACACCCGGCAGTGAAAACCACATGACTATTTTTTAACAAGAGCTCTGATTGGCTACAATGGGTTTGAAAGATGTTTCTGATACTAGTTGATTACGATTAAGATTAGGGCCTTAGTTTTGAACCTAAGAATTATTAAGAACCTAAGATTATTTGAATATTATTAAACAGAGTTAGTTATAAAAGAATGCTAGAGGGAATTATTACATATATATAGTTCAATATTATTGTAACATAAAAGTATCTAAAATCATTTCCTGCAAAAATGACCTTTCTATAACTACCTCAAAAGATTTCTGGTTATTGAAAATGGTTGCTTACGAGTCTCGAAATAAAGAAAATTTAAAACTGCAGAACACTTTTTTTACTTAATACTTTCTAATACCAAAGATATAAGCTATGTATATATACAATTTTTAAAAAGTCCATAAAAGTCCTTTCTATTATTTAAAAGTTTGAAAAATTAGTATTAGTATTAGTAGGAAAAAAAATTGACAGCTGGAAAAATAATGTCTTGCTTAAATTTTTTATAATATATGTTCATATGTTAAAAACGTTTTATTTATTAAATACATTTTTTGCAATAAAATTGATAGAAAAATCGCTGTTAACTACTTTACTTCAAATTTTAAAATATTTAATTATTTATTCTAAAAAAACGTTGAAGCAAAAACATAGATGAATTAATCCTTTCTGTTGTGGTTCAAAATTATATTGAACTACTTAAACTTTTTATTTTATTCATTTATATTTACTCTTTTATTCCTATAACCCTCTTCTTGCTTTCCTTGTATATTTATTTAACAATTCAAAAATAAGATTTTTATTCTAAAATATATTTTATAATAACAATAAAGCAGACAAAATTTGTTTTACAACTCCCTTTATTAGTTCACGCTCTTTTTTACCCTATATATATATATATATATATATATATATATATATATATATATATATATATATATATATATATATATATATATATATATATATATTATTTATATATATGTGTAATCATTCCCTTTAGCGTCCTTTTAATTAACTCTTTTTTTAATAATATTTAAATAAGCTTTTAATTCTTAAGTTCAAAACTAGCACCCCAGTCTTAATCGTAATCAACTCTGGTAGTATTACCTCAGAAATCCCTTTCCCACCCATTTTAACCAATCAGAGCTCTTAGTAAAAAGAAGTCACATGATTTTCACTGCCGGGTATAAAAAGTGTGTTTTTTGTGCTCACTCACTTAGTCTGCTTGCCTTCACCATGTACTCGTTGCCGCTTGCTTTTTAGCTATGTCGATTGTGTCTGTTTCCGTGTTCTTTCCAAATGCCTGAGAAATACAACTGAGAATTGTCCATTTACTTATGTGTATGTAAATAAACAAGCTGAAAATTAATCATGAGGATGTTTTTTTCTATGCCAACAACCCAAATAAACCAACACCGGCCAACGATACTATATATATATATATATATATAAATCTTCTGTGCGTGTGTTTGTCACTAAACTCCTCCTAAACGGCTGGACCGATTTCGATGAAATTTTTTGTGTGGTTCAAGTAAATTCGAGAATGGTTTAGATTCACAATTCGGTCCAATATCACATTTAATTAAAAAGATATTAATTAAAAACATTCAAAAAATACAACTCAACATTCAACTGCATTGTTGTAACAACGCTATTGTTATAAACAAGTAATATTAAAAAAAAATTTAAATCAATTCCTACTTAGAACAACCAAGAAAAATTTATTTTAGCTACTCTCACTTTCCGACAACACATAACATATATTAGAGATAAATTTAAAAATACTACGCGTAAACTTTACTCCCTTATCTGCAGAAAGTCTAAATTGAATAGACATAACAAACTGCTTATCTATACTCTGATCATGAAACCATTACTTACCTATGCCTCCCCTGTATGGGGACATGCAGCAAAAACTAATATAAATTTACTTGAAACTGCTCAAAATTTAATTAAAAGACAAATTTGCAATGCTCATTGGTATATGCGAAATAAAGATCTAAGAATAGCTTGCAATATACCAACTATTCGACAGACCATACGAAAACTTGCTATCAACTTTTTCAATAATATAGACGACTCAGATAATGCTTCTATTAATGAAATCTCCCCCTACTTCTCCCACTTTTCTGTAAAAAGACCAAGAGACATCTTGGTCAATCCAGATTTCAATTAATTTATTTACTTTATTTATTTTTCCCCAAGATCACTTTCCCGCCTTTTCTGATAGTCAGTTTTTGCTGCACTCGGATTGGCTAGGATAACTCCGCCCACTTTTCTCGCATTTTTCAATGATTTTTTTCACTGTTTTTAAAGTTAAATTTTTAATAGTTATTTTAATCTCACATCCAAGTAGCTTAAATTTTTAAAATCTACGGAACTTTCTCATTATTAAACTGATTTATTCCTAAAACTGGGCAATGGTAGAACTCGTCAAAGGCATCTCAAAATTACCTGATAGGAGGTTAGAGGCCGACAGGCCTAGGCACTCCATCCAGTTCATCAACGATATATATA
This sequence comes from Trichonephila clavipes, assembly GCA_019973935.1. Lineage (NCBI taxonomy): Eukaryota > Metazoa > Arthropoda > Arachnida > Araneae > Nephilidae > Trichonephila > Trichonephila clavipes. The sequence goes on along the minus strand of BMAU01000504.1, from coordinate 125,824 downwards.
TATATTTTAGCTACTCTTTATTAAATGATTACAATTAATATAAATATGTATATACATATGTCAGAATCACAACATTAAGTGGTAATTAATTTTTATTAATTATCATTAAAGTATCGTATTGTCATCCAAAACAACCGTGTATATAAAAATTTCCTTTTAACTGAATGCTTTATTTAACACGTGAGAAAAAAACCTTTTCAAATTTTGACATAAGTCGCCAAAAGGGTCGCTAAGTCACCAACGTGGAAGTATTTGTAATTTTTTAAATAATTAGTTATAATCAATTAATTTTTATTAATTATAATTAAATTATTGTATTGTCATCCAAAATAATCATGTACATTACATTTCAGCTCAATTGAGCTCTTTAAAATGTATTTTATTAACGATTGAAAATTTCACCAAGATAAATAAATAAACAAACAAATAAAATATGTATAGAGATCGTGAGCTAATAGTAGGAATTGAAAAATACGTAAGTTGGCGTTGAAAATTGATTTTCAGCCAAACTGGCCAAACCCGGTCTTTATTGTTACGAAAATGCAGACGCACGCGCGATTCACGCTTTTTAGCGTTTTTAATTAATATCTTTTCAAATAATTTTTATATATGTAATTCTTCTGTGCATGTGTATGTAACTGAACTCCTTCTAAACGGCTGGACCGATTTTGATGAAAGTTTTTGTCTGTTCCAGTGGACTCGAGAATGGTTTAGATTTATAATTCGATTTAGAAATGATTATTTAATTAATTTTTTATTTATAAATTGTTGATCTTGGAATGTTTTACATTGGATCCGGCAGACTGCGCTACGATCGCAGTATCGAATATTCAAAAATATTTTATTATAATTCAAGGTGTTCCAGACAGTTGGTGCTGTGATCATTTCAGGAAAATATTTTGTCACTACGTGTTATTATTTTGTTGATATAAATCGTGTGTTAATTAAATTATTACATTCAAATGTAATTAGTGTTTGAAGAGTTTTGAAGTGTGCATAAAAAAATTATACATTTTATGTACAATTTAATAAATATGCCTGTTATAAAATAGTTTGAGTCTCAACTTTTTCACCTTTAATTAAAACAAGTTTAAGTTTTATTCACACAGCCTTTACATTTAACTTCGCTCATAGTATACACATACTCACACGCTATCGATTGATTGAATTGTGATAACCGTGCATGAGTAATGACGTTAGACATTGTAATAACTTTTTAATACAAATTTTACTCAAAACGGTCCAGATTGTTAAATCTTATTCATAAAAATTTGTAATTTTTGAATTTAAGATGTGTGTACAGAACAACGTATGTCGGGTCCTTTAGTATATATATATATATATATATATATATATTCAAGGAATATATACACTCAAGAGCCAAAACATTATGACCACCCTTACATTTTGCAATTAACTCTCCTGGATGACGTGGAAGGCATGTGATCAGGTGGAAGTGGTATTTAACTGCTGCTGGAGAGTCTGAAGAATCATTATTTCACTTACTTCTGTGTGTGATGGGAAAGGCTGTGGATCTAAGCGACATTGATAGAGGGCATATTGTAATGGCTCGAAACAAGTATTTCCGAAACTGCACGACTCGTGGGTTGTTCGCGATCTACAGTTGTTAGTACTTATGCAAAGTGGATGAATGACGGTGAAACCAGCAGTAGACGACATGGTGTTGGGCGTCCACACGTTATCAAAGTAAAAGGTCGTCGGAGACTGTCTTCCATGGCGGAGCAAAAACGGAGTCAGACAGTGGCTCAGCTGACAGCCCAATACAATGCAGGGCCAAGTAGAATACTATCGGAGCACACTGTTTAGCGGACACTGTTGGATACGGGGTTAAGCAGTAAACGTCCCACTCGTGTGCCTTTGCTGACCAAGCGTTATCGCCAACTGCGCCTGCGCTTGGCCCGGGAACATTGCGACTGATCCAAGGATTAGTGGGAGAGAAATGCCTGGTCAGATGAATCACGGTTTCTCATTCATCACGCCGATGGCCGTGTCAGGATACGCCATCATCTAGGAGAACAGTTGCTCCCTCAATGTACAGTAGGTCATACACAGGCCGGTAGTAGCGGTATTATACTTTGGGGGATGTTCTCTTGGGTGACTCTGGGACCCGTGGTTGTGGTAGAGCAGACAATGAATGCTACAGGGTATCTGAAAATGATTGCGGACCAGTTGCACCCTTACATGGCCTATGTTTTTCCAGCTGGAAATGGAATGTTCCAACTGGACAACGCCCCGCGTCAAAAGACTAAAATTGTGTTGAAGTGGTTCCAGGTACATGATGCTGAATTTCAGTTAATGTCCTGCCCACCTAACTCATCGGATATCAATCCGATAGAATACATTTGGGTTGTCATGGGACGGCAACTCCGAGCTCAAAGACCACCAATTCGCAATATCTCGGATTTCTGTGACAGTTGCTTAAACATCTGGTACAATCTGTCTCCAGCCATCTACCAAGGACTTGTGGCATCTATGCCAAGGCGGGTTGAAGCTGTGCTGTACACCAAAGGTGAGCCAACTCGTTATTGACAGGTGGTCATAATGTTTTGGCTTTTGAGTGTATATATACTTATATTCCAGTTCAAGTACATTTAATAAAACTTGTAGTGGTTTACCCTTGATGTTAATACAGTTTTTTCAAATATTATTTAATTAATTACATTAAAAAATGAATAAATAGTAACAAACAAAAATAATAGTCCAACAGCACATATAGAAAGGAAAATCGTTCGTTCCCAGTAGCGCAAGGGATAGCGCGTTGGACTTCTAACCCAAAAGTCGTGGGTTCGATCCCACCTGAGATGGCCTAATTTCTGAGAATATGATTTCTTTTTTTTACTATACTATTTTATTAGAATAATTAAATTTAATTGCAATTCCCACTAGTGGGGCAGTGCCCAGACACTGGTTCTATGCAACTTAATTAAAAACGTTTGTTTTTAATTAAGTGAACAAATAATAACAAAAAAAGAAATAGTCCAACACCCTATATGGAAAGGGAAATGGATGATTGCAAGGAAAATCGCTTTCTATTTTGTAAATTAATAGTATGATTCTGTCATTTGTATATACATATTTATATTAATTGTAACTATTTAATAAAAAGTAACTGAAATAAAAATTTTCATTGTTGACCTAAGTAGGAATTGACTTAAAATGTATTTTTATATTACTTCTTTGAATTATATCCATTCTCTTCTTCACTAAGAAATTATAAATAAATTTTTAAAAAAAACTTTACAAGTGTGCACATAAATTTCATCAAAACTTATCATTACATAAAAAAAATTATCTTGCATAAAACACATATATTTATTAATTTTCATTACAGATGGAAAAAGTACTGTCAGATCATGTTCTTGCAGTTGAAAATGCTTTGGAGGTAAGAAAAAAAATTGATGTTCTTTTTTCTTACAAGAATTTCTTTCTAACTGTTAAACATACTTCGTGACATTGAAAATGTAGCAGCATGAAGGAGTGCTGAGAAAAATGTGCAAATTTTGGGTTAGGCGCGATTCAACGAGCAACGAATTCGCCGATCTGTGTGAGAAAGATGTGAGAAATGGAATTTGCTCAATGGGCAACGTCTGTGTGCATTTATTTTTGTAAGGCTAAATTATTGTGGAAGTTTTTTCTTGCTACAGAAGATCACTTAACAGCAAGGAATGCGACACCGCATTCCTTGATACAAGATTTGAGGAGACTAAGTGCCTTTTCGTTCTACCGCAACTGCAGTGGCAGTATTGCTCAACCCTTGCGCACACGTCTCTTACTGACACCATAAAGGCCAAATTGTACGTATTTGAGTATTCAAAATATTTTAAGCGATTGCCGATTCCCTCGACTGTGAAGTGCGTTCTATAATCCGTTTTATGAATACAAGGAATGTTAAATCAATTGAAATTCACTGTCAACTTGCGTCATAACCCGGAGGTTGTCGGTGTAAGAGGGTTTGGAGAAGAAGCAGACATGATTTTAAAAATAGCAAATTTTATTGTAGATCTAACACTTTATGAACAATTTACAGCTTATTCCTTAACTTTGGGTTAAATCTTAAATCCAAATTATTAATCAAACACATGATATTTTTCAAAAAGACTTAACTTTGCTCATAGTTCCTTAGACCACTCCTTCTCGAACAATAACAGCTTGGTACAAATCCACTTCTATTTCCTTCCACTATTCCGCGTGGATTTTAAGATGAATATTAACTTCAGCCCTAACGACTTCGTAATCACAAATCATTTTCTACTATTCCGAGATTTCACGATTTACCTCATACACCCCAATATCAGGGTTTAAATAGCATTTACATGAGCATAAAATTAAGTCATCCTATGGAAATCGGTTTTTAAACTAAAAGAAAAGTTTCCCCAATAAGATTAGTAGAAGTTTCGCGGATAAAACCCGTCACACTTGTATAGATTTAATGTGAAAATATAATCAGTGATGGAATGGTGACAAAGTGAACTCGACAGTTCAATGATGGGGGCATCAATGTTCATAACGAAGCACGTTGTGGGCTTCCTTCTGTTGTTAATGATGATTTGTTTGAAAAAGTGAAAGAAAAAATAGAGCGCGGAACGCCACGCAATGGAAGTGAAACTTCTTTCGCGACTTTGTCCGTAAATGGAGGAATACATCTAATTATATTAAACTGTTGGGGGAACTTATAATATCAAATATATAAAATTCAAACTTAGTTTCTCAATCGCATGATTTTCATTGCCATATAAAGCAAATGCTGTGGGGTCACTCCACGACGATCAACACGTCTTAATTCACTTGTGGCTATCATGAATGGTGTAACTCTTTAACTCCCCTTCCCTGAAGTTTCTAAAATGACCCTAGTAAATTGTTGGGAAAGAGAGCTCCTCAGCATGTTCATCAAATAGCAAGCTTCTTGCTACATTCGCTTCTCCAGGAGTGATACGAAGATATTTCTCTTCATTCCATAACAACGTCTGTTGCTGGGTTGTAAGACTCTCTTCAATAGTTATATTTTCGCTGATTTCTTCTTGAGGAACTTGAGATGTACTCTGGTTCAAATTGAAGAAACTATCATCGATTTTAACATCATACATTCTGTACAATGGAGTAGCTATTAAATATTGCAGCCATGCTTTGATGGTTCTTTTAGCCCATTATATAACTAGTTCTGTGAATTTTCCTCCGTTTGATGTGAACATTGACACAGTAGTCATCCTCAACATTTCGAGGCAATCGGTTGACCATTGTATTAATGGATACAGGAACATTGATTATCTGCCCTAATATTCCAAACTGACTGTGTACATGTCTCAATCGTCGAATTTGCATGAAAGGTATTTGTGACGAAATGAGTCTTTCTGATACTAAATCCAAAGTAGGAAGATGAGCTGGAATTTCTGGGTATACAAAACCATATTATATTTTGATAAATTTGGTACATTTTTCCTACTTAAACTTTGTCGGCAATTGTAGCATACTTTAATGTCTCTTAAATTAATTCCCGGTAAAATATTTTTGTGCTCAGCAACAGGTGTTCTCAAATCACCTCTTAACCATAATTTGTCACAAATCGAACACCCATGATCGAAAGGATTATCAACGAATCGCTTTTGAAAATCTTTGTGAGAATATTTATGGAAATCATAGTCTTTGTAAGGTAAGATAGAATTTATTATCGATTCACATAAATCAGTTTCAACCCGCACTAGACTTATTGAGAGTTCTGTAGTTGAGGGCACAGGGGGATTCACAAAGTCCGTATTAATCTGTGCTGTCATTAGAAGAGTCTCAATAGCATTCCCATCATTGGTCATTAAACTCGGCATTAAGATAGTATTTTGCAATGTTTTTTTTTTCGTGCTCGATATTCTCTCATGTACTCTGCTCGAGATTTGGCAGTAGCACTTGATGAATTTGCACTATTTTTCTGCTTTTTTGTCTCTTTTTCGACTGGACTTAATGTTTTTCTTCTTTTTTTTTTCTTTCGCGAAATTATTTTCCCCTTTCTGTATTTGATTTAGGCATTCTGACTAGAATTAATAATAATTCAACGCAAATGAAAATTAAAGAAATAAATTAGCCACCGAACACACACATCACCATGTAGCCAACAATCTAAAGAAAATTTCAAAAAGGCACGCTTTTGCTGCGAGAGCTATTTTGTCACACCGTAATGCTCACACTACAACTGATACGACCGTTGATAATGTTCCCGGGTCGGGGAGAAAATGACCCCTAATCGGAAGGTGGGAAAGTTGACCATTTGGAGGCGTAGGCAATTATCCAACTTTTTCACCGAAACGATACAAGACATGCGGTGTCCCCGCTACCTCCTTTTCCTTCCTCGCTCTCTCCTTACTATGGTGACGATTCGGGGGATGGGGGGAGACTACTTCCGTTTGCTTTTTCACTGTTACGCAAAACTGGGCAATTTTCTCATTCACTCTCGCGCCCAAAAAAGTTTCACTTCTAAAATTCGTGGAAACACTGACGGTTCACAATAAGATTGTTTTGTAAGGAGTTTCCACAATGTGTGTGTGTGAACTGTTCAGTAATGGCTCTCTTCACCGGTGGTATCTTTTTTAAGAGGATATAGACAAGTTGGTTTCCCGCTGTGACTAGCGTTTGAACAATGGTAGTAACTATATAAAAAATAGTTTCCGAGATGCTGTGTCGTGTAAAAATAAATTTTGTTTTGAAAAAAGATTTTTTTATGCGAGTTTTTCCAAAACTATACTTAATTTCCGGACATGTCTCGTAATTCCAGCACACAGGTTACGAAGGCTTGGTTGTCGGATTGAGAACAGTAGGTAGGCCCACACCAAATCCCATTTTTACCCATTTAGACGTGTCCAAATTGCACATTCTGCGATAAAAATGATTGGAACAAGGAAAAGTGGCAAGTTTGACAGGGGCTTGTGCACCCAAAGCATCGTAAACCGGCGAGGGTCGAATGATCCAAAGACAAACGGTGTCGATCCCGCATGTAACTTCTGCCTCCTGTGCACTGTACATTAAGACCACCTTGATTTTCTAATGTCGACTACACCCACACTAAGTATTAATGACTTGTCCTCAAGACGTCGGTGAAGAATACTGCCATTTTTCGTGCGGCACAGGAACGGTAATGAGCGGCTAGAACAAGGGTCGGCAACCATATAGCTGTGGTGTGCCAAACTAATACACCAATATGATTCAGGTTGCCATACAGTAGAAAATATTTGAAACAATTCGATTCCTGAGTCAATACTTGCAGAATTGAGAATTGAGGTCAAAAATACAGATTTAAAGTTTTATTATACGAGGGTTGGAGCATAAGTCATGAGAACTATTTTTTTCTTGTATATATGTGAATGGATCACAAACGTATTTGTATCGTGTGGAAGTTCTGCAGGCATAGTGTGTATACAAAAGAACAAATGGCTCTGGGATAGCTGGTAGTAGCGCAACGAGGACTGTGAAATCAGTCAGTTGGTGAGTGTCGTGTGATGGAAATAACCCGTGTTGAGCAGCGTTCTTACATCAAAATAGCCTTTCTCCGAGGAAAAAATGCGATGGAATATCACAGTGAACTAGTGAAGGCCCTTGGAAATATATATATATAATGCCTTATCATACCGTACAGTAGTACGGTGGGTGTACTGTGTTGTCTTTCTTTTGCACCGTGAATACCATATTGCCCCGTATACTACTGTAACAAATTAGTGTGTTACGATATTTCAGTGCTATTCATTGTCTACACATGTAGCTAACACCTTGTCCTTTCATCTGTATATGCCACCTTTTGCAACCGGACTGGTATGTTCAAGAAAAAAACAGTTACCATGATTTTTGCCCTAACCCTCGTACAAGGTGGTGTCGAATTTGACCAACAAATTCAGAGGGATGATAGTATGCAGTATGGTGGCGACAAATCACCATAGAATATGTGATCACAAACCATGTTTAGTAAGAGCAATTCGTAAAAACAGTTATGAAGTGTGTGGTGTCGAGCAGAATGAAGAGGTACAATAAAAGGTAAGAAATACATTTGTTAGACTTAAAGCATGTTTTTCAATACGAACAATGCATCCCAGACCGACGTCAGAAATGCAATGACAAGTAGTTGTCACAGGAATTGTTCGAATTGGCAGCATAAGTCATGGCCCCACCGACACCAACAAACGCGTTCAAACAAATCTAGTGTGCTGGCAATGCCAGCTGAAGTGATGACGATCCGTGTCGTAAGACCCTCTGTTGTAGCCACCGGCATCTCATATACAAGAGGTGACCCCAGAAGAAGAAATCCAAGGGATTGAGATCCATGCCGCAAGGAAGCCAAGCAACAAGTTCACTGCGTCCAATCCACCTACCGGTATATGTAACATGGAGGTGGATTGGACGCAATCGAAAAATCTGCTGGTGCACCATCATACATGAACTACACGTTCTGGTGCGCCGTGGCTGTGTACGACTCCAGGAGAAGTGGGAAATTTGCATATGTGCAGATTTCTTCAACCCTACCACGGCGTTCCAAATCCCTACATTCGCTTAACCACTTTCCTCGTCTGGCTGATCTCCCTCCTGACGGCTATTATTATCGAGCTTTTCACCCACTAAATGTGGTTTGCAACCCCATGTTCTATGCCGGGACGTCTTAAGACTCTTTAACGCCCTGGGGCTCAGAGAAATATTAAGATATTTTGAGACCCTGAGCATCTATGCAAAAGTAGGCCTTAAGAGAGATTGAAAAGTAGAAAGTATATATCATGCACATTGTGTCAAATATTCATACAAACGGTAATTTGAAACAAATAAATGTTCACGACTCAAAATCTCAAAAGCATGGGCACAAACTTGCTCGACCGATGGCCGCATCTCGACTAAATGAGTTGAATGATTGTTTATAGTGTTTTAAGCCTGGATCTAATCATAGACAATGGTCATCACATAATAATACAGTCTTGCCGCTTTTACCAGTTGACATGTTTTTTGAAATTTCCTGTTTTTCGGAGAATATCTACGGGAATAATATTGGACCATTAAAATTATCCGGTATTATCCGGTAATTATCTTAGTAAGACAGAATCGAGAAAACGAAACGAGTCCCCCACCGAGGGTAAGGCCCTGGATCCAGTTGGCCTATGCCTTTAGACGTCCCTGGTTCTATGATGATTTGTCAACCCCATGCTGTCTTCTATCATATTTCTGAATTTGTCCGTCGAATTCGACCACACCCTGTATATCAATTGTACATCATTTAAAGATATTTAATAACATAAAAATAAGCCACATATATATAAAAAAAACTATTCAACATAAATAAAAAATTTAAATTCTCCTTATATTATGTATTACTTATCTTTTAAGGATATTTAATAAAATAAGAAGAAATCAACATAAAATATATGTATTACAGCAATGTAGTGAAATGAAAAATTAAACTTTTAATGTAAACCTTTCCCCTACAAAGCTTTTCTTAATATCGCAATATCAGTAGAAGAATTTGGGATTTTCAATCTAACATATGATTCTGAATGTTCAGTTGTTAAACTACTTATTTGTGGACTCAAAATATATTTCATATGAGAAAAAAAATTTTGTTCATATTTTATATATATATATATATATATATATATATGCAGAACCAATAGCAGAAAGTAGATAATATGCAATTTTCTTCAAACAATTGAATCGCTCCACAGTGGCATACGGCAAGTTAAAATAACTGTCGATTTATTGATAGATATTATATATATATATATATATATATATATATATATATATATATATATATATATATATATATATATATATATATATATATATATATCTTCCAGATCTTTTCATAATTCCGAAAGAAATTTTCCTTTCAATAATTCTGAAGAATTTTTTTCACGACGCAGCAATGAGTGATGTTTCATTTTACAAGTTTTGCGCAATTGTTCTGAATTGAGTTGAATATTTAATGCTAAGGATGAGAAACATTTAAATACAGAATGTTGTTTTTGTTTATAATATCCTTATAAGTTTCAGTTGTATGTAACGGATTCTTTGAACTCAATTTTTACCCATTTTAAAAGGTCAGATTAATTTGAAATTTTGCTCACTTGTCCAGGACAATACAATAATTTAATAATTTTGTTCCATTGTCCTGATCAGGACATCAGGATTAACGATTTCCCATTTTCAGATCCCATCCCACATTCGGTGACAAATATCTTACCCAATTTCCAGATATGGTAACTAATTCCAGATTTGGCGACTAAAAAATTAAGTTACAACTTAGTTCGATTAACTGTAAAAGGGTGATTTTAGTTTTTTTTAACACTATAATTTATTTTCATAAATTACACAAACTACACGTAAGCAGATTCAGCAGAATTGTTTTATAATAAAGAATTGAAAATAACCTTTAAATAAAAATGCATAAGGTGTAGAAAGGATATACACACACAGAGATCTCGATTAAACTTTTTCTCATACCTCTATAGATTGGTGTTGAGTGCTACTGAAAATTGCCATGCGTTGCCGACACCTGGGCTGGATGATGCAATTGTATAGGGCCGTATTTTGAGATGAATCACATTTCTGTTTGTCCAGTGATTGTCGCCGTTTGTAAGGGTAACGTCAATGTGGAGACAGGTCCAAACCAACCGCATCTGTGGACTGCTCCACCACGCGACACCTTATCATTATAGTTTTGAGGCGCCATTAAAGTACGATAGCACGTTGTATCTTTTATTCATATTCAGAATACTATGATGACCCAATAATACCTTGCCCACATCTGGTGACATACCCATCCCTTCAGGGCGCCCATTGCCCTTCATCAGCATTTTTAGATTAATTGCATACTGCTTGCATCAACCAATGTACTCGGAAAGATGCACGGTTATTTTCCTGGATACCATTCTTCCTTGATCTCTCACCAATAAAGCATATGTGGGACCTGATTCGACAACGCTTGTATACCATGCAATTGCTGCTTTCAGAAAGGAATTGTGGCAAGTGGTTGAAGGAGAATAGAGACCATCTCACGGGGGACGTAATCCGTATTATCATTAAATCTGTTCCGAGATACGTTGTTTCTTGTATCAACGTTCTCGGTAGTTCTGCGACCTACTGAGCTGACATTGTTCTCAGTCTGTACTACGAGTATAATTTCACCTATTGTTTTCTGTGTTTGCAAAAAAGTTTGTTCCCTTTCTAACCATTCCTTATTGGTGGTGTGTTTTCAATGTCACTTATAATGTGCATACCAATTCAAAACAGAGCATAAAACATTTATTGCCTTCGAAACAGCATAATTTCTTTTTTACAAACCGTACACGGATACAGAATAGTATATAAGAACTTTTTTTCAGACCTAGAGTGCAATCGCATAAATATAGTTGTTGTTTTTTTCCCAGAAGAAACTCATTATGATGACAAATGCAACTAATAAAAATTTATTTTCTTTTTTAGTTTGCCGATTGTGCTTCTGCTACAGTAGAGAAACTAGACGTAAGAATACTTTATTATTTTGACTTTTTTTCTGTCTTCTCGAATTATCTAATTTCACTTGAGGTGCAAAAGGTGCTGCAATTCCTATAGCGCAAATATTTTCGTCGAGAATTGCCGTCAAGAATAAGAAAAATTAAATTAGAAGAACTCGGGAGGAAGAGTATGAAAAAAAGATAGCAAGATCAAAAGTCTACATTGGAAAAGTAATTTCAACAGGCCCATATATAAATAAAAGATTCTAATCGAAGAGACAACATTCAATTCAACCCTTTATCTACCAACGGTTCTTATAAGTATCACTCACTTTAAAATTACATAGAATAACCATTTTTACATAGAATAACCTTTTTAACCTGACAATACTCTTTGCAGGAATATTTTTTGAAATCCACTCTTCCAAGATATATGGCAGCACGGGTTCTATGATGAGTATTTTAGCGGGGAAGGCGAATAGTTTTAGAGCAGAAATTGCCTTTTCTGTTAACGGCGTTTTCAGCGGATTGAGAAGATTATCATTTTTGTCCTGAAAAATAGTTAATGTCAAAATTTAAGTTCTTATTTTTTTCCTTTGTATGTTAATGAAGATCTTAGAAAACGATTTGACTATTTTAAGTGAACAGTGTATATAACTAATTCTACAGTGGAATATCTTTAATTAATGAATTAGCTCTAACGGATTAAATTTCCCAAAGTTGAGTATTTTGTTTATATATATCCCTTAACTTTCAATGCTGTGATCCAAAAAAAAATATTGCATGAAAAAACTGCAGTAAATCATAATGCGGTAGAGATAAAGGGTAAAATTCAGTTCATGAAATTCCAAATATCTTTTACAATTGCTGAAAATACTGCAGGTACCTTTACGAAAAATTCTTTTATAGCACATGGTATATATACTGCCAAGAGTCAGGTGAGAATTCAGCTTCTTTTATATTCATATATGAATTATTTAAAAATTGCCACAATATGAAGTTGTTGTTGCCGTGTTTATTACTGGGATACATACGAAAGACATGAGATGAACAGACCATATAACACAACCACAGAAGAATACAGATTTTATTACAAACGATGATCCCAGCATATAACAAGAAGAGGTGCGCTGCTTTTCCTTTCGAGACGGGAATCCATTTCAGGCGAAAGACCGACTTCCTTCCCGAAGATACAACCATGTCTTACTCGGGATTCGAACCCGAACCCAGTCGGTTACTAGCCGAGGGACATATCCACCATACTGGCTGGGAGACAGAATATGAAGTAAATTACAATAATTAGTTCATTCGCAGTAATTCAACGAAAACTATCAAAATCACGAGTTTTATTTGACACGCAATCTATTATAGCGCGCTTCGTTGATTGTGTGTCTTATCTTTTTAATTGCATCACGCTTATGGAATTGTACCATAGAAATGATTATGTATCTATACATACAGTCGGACGCCAATTTAACGAATTCATCGGGACCAAACAGTATGTTCGATAAATCGGAGTTATTCGTTACATCGGGGTCCAAACAAAATACAAATTCTTTGCACATACCTTTTGGAAATTCTATTTTTAGCAACTACACAAAAAATGTCCCTAATTAAAAATTACACACTTTTTTATTCAACAGCTAAAAATACCATTAGTGAATTATTACGCACCAGTAAACTGGAAAATTTTAAAATGTTGATAAATAATTTTTTACAATAGTTTTGATTCCTGACTCAGTGTATATTCTGTTCTTACATTCAAAACTTTGTATTTGATGTATATTGTTACAAATTCGCATGGGGAAAAAGCAACCTACGACTCCAAATATTAAAAGAACAGATTTATTAATATACAAGAACGAACAAATGACTACCCGAAGACAAATCGATATGTATTTCTGATTTACACACAGTGATAGTAAATGCACTTGTTAGTAACAAGCTTTACAATGCTCCAGAAATAACTCTAGATCAGTTTTCCACTAGCAGGAATTTAGAGAGACAAAGTTTCTCTCTAATCGCATCAACGCACAATCGAAAGAGTTCCTTTTTCGGACTTTATGCAGAGAAGAAATTGCTGCATTATTTACATCCTGCTACATAAGGTCTGTTTCCAGTTTCCAAACAATGTAATAGTTTCATTATCGATCTATGCTTCAGAATCGCTGTTCATTGCCTCCGATAAATTACCAATTTCCTGGACAGATAGTCAGTCCGTCTTCAAATGTAACATGATCGTTAAAATTTTAGAATATCCCCTGCATTGTAGAGAGGATGAAATAAAGAAATTTCCTATCCCATTTTTTCAAAACTGACACGATAGGTTGCACTCATGATTTATATGCACCAGTAAAGTCTAATAACGACCTGCACCCTTTTCCCGTCGAAATTTGCTACTTTCAAGAAAAGTCTTTTTGTCTGTTCCAGACAAAAAAAATGTCATTAGAAAAAAAAATATTATTTTCAGCTGTTGAAATAATTTGTTAATTCGGGGTTTATGATTCGCTAAATAGGGCTTTTTGCCTGCATTCTAATCAGGGAAAGAGAAAAATCCGTTAAATAGCGTTTCGTTAAATTGGAGTCCAACTGTATACATAAATTAGTTTCATAATATTCAATTTCTTTCATTGCAGGATAAACTAACTGATGACGAAAAAGCGCAAATTGAGAAATTGCAGGTAATACTTTTAATTAAAAGAAACTAATTTTTTCAGCTATTATTAAAATTGTTTTATCAAATTTATATTTTAATTTCTTACAGCTCATAACTCAAAGCATTTCAAATTATTTTAAACTATTGTTCGCTCATTATTAAAAATTGTATTGTCCTCTTGAAAGCAAACTAACGAAAACTATAAACACTTTTTTTTAAAAAAAAAAAACGAAAATGGACTCAGCCATCTAATTTCACGAATAGTCTTTAAAAAATTAAAACAAAATATGTACTAAACATGCAATCCCAAACTTTTGGTTTCTACAAACTCTTCTCCTCATGTACAACTCATGTTCCAAAACTTTACTCTTAAATACTTTAGAATATATATCAAGCATTTTTCATATCTAATAATATATATATTACTACTATTACTGCCTTTAAATTTGCTACAGGAAGGAGCAAATAACAAAACTTTACTTATTGTATGAACATAACTTAGTAGAGAAATAGATAATTAAATTTCATGGCATTTTGGTTATACACACTCCGAAAATAGTGAAATTTAGCTGTCACCTTTGGCAATTAAAACAGCTTTAAACATACATTGAATGTTCACTAAAAAGCTCTTAACATTCAGGAATGTAATAATACATATTTTCCAAATTTCATTAATTTTTTGGGTACTTACGTATTATCGCAACCTGTTGGCGACATTATACGAAACGAAGCACATGGATGCCAATTCAGTGCGTACGGTACATAGGAAATCAGGGTTGCCAACTTGTCGAGTTTAATAGAGTTGGCGATTGTTGTGATAATACGTAAGTACCCATATTAGTAGTAAATGAAAGACTCAAAAAGGAATGTGTTTATGAAAAAAACATCTGAAATTCAATATGTGTGTATGAAATAAATGAAAAGATACTTAAACATTCTTATTATTTTTTAGATTAAAGCTGTGAAACTATATGAAAAAATCAGAAAGATAATAGAACGTTAATTCCAAGAGAGTATCTTTTAGAACTTGAGTTCAATTGTAATAAGAACATAGGAAATGTATTTTGTAACATAAATTATTATTTATTGACATCATAATAATTTCTTGGTAAATAAACTATTCAAGAAAAAGTATCTGATCCATGTAATAAGATGGTTTGTCAATCAAAAAGCTCACCAAATGAATTACATTCGTAAAAGTTTTCTTGTGCTAAAATGAAAGTTTCTATATTGTAGTTTGTGATCCACATTAATTAATTGATATATGCTTTTAACTAAAGTGACAATTAAATAAGCAAGAAAAATACAACAAGCATCTTCACACAACTGTCTTGGTTTAACTGATCAATATCATAAGTTGCAAAGCACAGAAAACAATTATTTTTTAGTACACAGTTATACATTCTCCCCCTGTCTCCTTACATATATTTTTTAAGTGGTCTAAAATTGTTTAATTTCAATAATACGATACTATAGACACATTTATGTATGATACAATACTATAGACTACTGGCATACTGAAGAGATTCTAATTCTTATTCTAAAACTTATTCTTTTCCAAACAGATAAAAAAATGTCTTCTGGCACCAAGTTGCATGAAAAATTAGACATCATCTAAAAATAAGACCTAAGAACAAAAATTAAAATAAGGTTTGGCTGTTACTTTTGAAGAAACACAGAACATTTTTAAGAACTGTGTGAAGGTCTCCTAGGACCTCACTTTGAGAACGAGAATAAATAGGAGTCATGTAAGAACCAGTAGCCATTTTTATAAACAACTTTCTTTATTTGGTTATCTTATCCAAATAGAATCAAAGACTTATTGACAAGTTTTTCTAACTAGTATTATGAGGTTTTAAAGATAATATCCTTTAAATTAACTTAATTAATGATCAAATTAATTAACAATTAAATAACGATCATGCAGAGATTACCACGATAAGAGATCCCAGAATTATATTTAATAATGTTCTTATTGAACATTTAACTTTAATCTCACTCCTAAAACTTTAATGAGACTTTAAACACAAATCAATAGTTACCACTCGGGATCTCAATTCTTGAGATTAAATATCCCTGACAAGAAATCTTCAATTTAAATCCACGATAACTTTCTGCTTCAATCTCAAATCTTTCTCTTTATCTTCAAATTTCCCTAAAAAGGTCGACTCAGAAGGTTAGTGATAAAGTTCCGTATAGATTCGTCACAACTGTTTCACAATACAATTTCCAAAATAAAAAATTATAGCTATATAATCTTCAAATTTTAAAAATCAAAATATGACAAAAGAATTTGAAAGATGAAATAACTGAATTCAAACATATGAGAAAACATGAATAAAAATTCTATGTAAAAATAACTTATGTTCCGCAGAAATACTCTTAGTGTTGCACAAAAATTTTTAAAAATTTACCAAAAATTTATACAACATAGCTTTGTTACTAGAGACTGGATAGTTCTGAAAAGTTTAAATTATATTTTAAAATTATTTTGCATATCAATGTGTTTTTTTAACATTGTCAATATGATGAGCTAACATTTATATATTTTACTCTGAAAGCACAAGGAATAAAAACCAAATAAAACTAAGATGAGTGGATTCGTACAGTACAAATGAAAACAATAAGTAAAGACCAAACAGTTTTGGACAGAATTTACAATTTTATTGAAGTAATACTTTACGTTAAATACATCAATTTTTCTCATTTAACAAGTTTCATATCATAATCCTTAACATGCACAGATACATTCATTTATGTAGCTACATTTGCTACTAAGGATTTTAATATATAACATTTTCTTCTAAATAAAATATATAAAAAATTCTTTTAATTAACAAAAATGAGATTCATTTTTAAAGTTTTTGAAACAGAAAAAAAGATACACATTTAAAATGTAAATAGCTGTTATTTTATCTAGAATTTTATTGAATGGCCAACTTTAAACAAAGTTGAGCATGCTTGGAAGTCCTGGAGCTCTGATGATACATAAGAGCACTTCATTTTTTTTTTTACAAAATTTTTTACAAATTGTTAAAAATGCGCACATTAGACACATTTTAAAATTTTACGATAATAATGTAATCTTTGTATAATATAAACCAACATGTAATAATGTTCACTTAAGAGGACATAAATAGTCATAGACTAGCTCTCGGATAAAAAGTTGGCCACTCGTACATGAAAGTGATTACACAAAAGTAAAATTAGATAAATAGAAGAGTAGTCATTGCACAAAAATTATAAATAATTTCATTTTCATCACTGGACAAAGTCATAATAAATAAGTTTTATATTTGGTTAGACATTTGTACCCATAACATATCTATGAAAGTAGGACAACAGTTGGGAGAGAAAAAAATAGCTCCAAAAACATACTAAACTATGTTTAAAAACAATAAGCAAGATTAAATGTCAACTGACTAGAATAATTTGCAGAAACAAAATATAGATGAAAATAAGTTACTCAGAATAATTTTTTTTAAACAAAATATAATAAAAAAATTTTCACTATTTTTTGAAAAATCTACTATTAAAATCAAAAATACAAAATTAACAAAAATAAGGTATGCAAAACAAAATTCAGTTTTGATGCTTAGTGAAACAAGTGCAGCAAATAAAAAATTGAGCACAAAAATGAGATTAACACATTTAAATTTGGCAGTTACTTAGTTCTGAAACATTAAGTTCGTTAAATCTCGCATTAGTTCCTTAGCATTAAGATTCTATGTAACAATTCTAACTTCAACAAATCATAAAACTTCATAAATGACTAATAATTATAACTTAGAAATTCCCAAAATTTGTAAACTTTGATTCAAGCAATATATCTGATATACTTACCATTACTAATACATTAAAGGCAAAGCATTAAAAACATACAGTTAATTTATTATTTTGAATATTCTACTTTTATCGATAAAATTGAATTTGGGGATATGGACTAACTGAAGGTCTAATAAAGCATATTAGCCTCATTTTATTACAAATTTTTAAAAATATTGTCTTTTAAGAAGGAAAATAATTCTAATAACTTAACTACTCCCTCTGTATATTTTTTATCATACCAATAACAAAACATATTCTAAAGAAGATGGTCAAAATAAGTTTCATATTAAACATTTTTAAAAAAAAATCTAAAGCAACTTATAGCATTTCTTAAATTTACAAAAATTACCAAAAACATTCCAAACCAATGATCAATTGATTAACTTAAAATTATTTTTTTTTTTGTATTTAACAAATTTCATTTAAAAAATATTATTCTAATTCTGAATACATAAAAACAATTCTAATTTTTATAACAAACAAAATATCAACAAAGGAAAATAAAAATAATAAATTAATTCTTCATAACAAAATCATGCAATGTAAACACATAAATAAGTCTAAAATATTTTTAAGAAATGAAGTATTTTAAAATATATTATTCTTAAGCTCGAACCACACGATAGCAGCAAATTTTAATATTTCTATATAATAAGTTTTACATTAAAGAATTTTTTTTTTTAAGTAACAACAAAAATCAAATTTTTTTTTCCACAAATTAATATACAAAACATTAAACTGTCATTTTAACACATGAAACCTATTCATATAGTAGTATTACAAATTACATACACGAAATAAATAAGAAATGTAGAAAAGGAAGACATTTAAACACATTTGATTTATTAAGATGACATGCTTTGAAAGTTCATTATTTAAAAGATTAATTAGTCAGGGACAATACAATCCTAACTATGCATATATGATGGTTATTTTATTCTTCACTCTCTAATAACTACAGACTAACTATTATTGTACAATTGAATGAATAGTTTAAATTTATGATCAAAACATAGAGGCATTTGACATATAACATTTCTGATTTGTTCATTTTTGTTCAAGAACAAAATTACGAACATTACACAATTGTTCTGCAATTAGAACAATAGAAAAATACAGCTTTGTAGAACACAAGAATTACAACTCAACTTTAATTAAAAATAATTTTGGAGTTTTCTTTCCATTTAAAATGTCAGATACATTTTAAACAATCTGAATGCAAATATTCTTAATTTATTTTGAGCATGTAGAGGAAAAATTTCTAATGAAAAAATAAACATTTTACAACATTCAATGATTTAAATATATAATAAAAACTATTCTTAATTCAATACTTAATTTCATTTTAATTGATTAAAAGTATAAGGAAAAAAATTATAATTTGTCATTTTGATATTGAAAACTGTCTCAATGTTCACATTTAAAGTTTTAAAAACCATAATTACTTTTGTAAGCTACTAAAGAAAAATCTAAAAAATGTTTTAAGGAGAAAAAATAGGTATTTTTGAGATGCTATACTCAAATTGATTTAGTGATAAATAATCAGAGTTAAATAGCAAAGATTCAAAAAAAATTTCAAATACAATTTACAAATGCCTGTACATGAGATTCTGATGAAACACTGATCTTATGATACAAGTGTTCTACAGTTATTCTACTCAACTACACATTCATGTACCAGAAGTTAAAATTATTAAATACATTCAGATAAGGAAAAACATGTGAATTTACATATGTTAACCATATATAATTGAAAGGAAAATATAATTCAATATTTAGGTAAAATGATTCTAAACAAATCAAAAACACACAAATCATAAAAAATTATAATAATTTTAGAGTACAGTAAAACCATTCTCCAAAAGACTGCTCACCCCTTCCCGTAAAATTCTGAATACTAAGCAAATAGAAAAAAATTCTCTAAGTGATATAAAAATCTGAGCTTCATGGAATTTAGAATTTAAAATAAATTTTAAAAAAAAACATTTTAGAACATTAGAAATTAGTTTTTAAAACAGCAAATATTCTAATAATATAAGCAATCTATTCATTTTTTCCTTCTTAATTTTTCTTTATTGGGTAATCATGATCCCTATAAATTTTTGAATTTGTGCCATCAAAATTTTATCAATGTCTTTGAAACAACAGTTCCTGGGGAAAAAAATTTTCAGATAATGCATTTTTAAAATGACATAACTTAATTTCAGGAGGGTTTTACTGTATTCAAAGATAGTATGAAGTAATGAAATATAAAAAGATAAAATAATATTTTCTTTTTTTAAGAAAAAAGTATGAGAAACAGAAGTAAAACAAAAAAATTTTTATGGTATTAATACTAGTAGTTGGAATCATGAAAGGTAATTAAAAGGTCTTTAAAAGCTTACTTTGCAACTATTATACACACATAGCAGAATTGCTTGAGCTGAAATTCACAAAATGATGATATTTGTTTACATTAAAAACAGAATTATCTAAGTACTTATTACATAACATACAAGTAACTCTAATATTTGTCCACAGTTAACAAGCTTAAAATAATAAACATTTTAAGATCATGCAGTTTGATTGAAGTGACCAAAATAAATTTAGATTATAATATAATGCAAACTTTGGTAATATGTACCAACATTTAACTAAAGATTAGAGCTTTTATTCAATACAATCAGTTTAACAGCAGCTGTACAGATTAACATTAAATGTAATTTAACTTTATGTACACCATTACAACTTTAACATTATTGGTAGAATTAAACCATTAAATTTCACAAAATTATCCAAATAGAAAAAAAATTACAACATTTTATCAAACCAAAATTTAAAGCACACAAAACTGAAATTCAGAGATGTAAAGAGAAAAAATAAAATAATATCACAAATGAATGAGAAAGAAAATAACTTTGCACTACACATAAAAATGCTGAATGAATGCTCTCAAATGAGATATTTCAGAACTCTACATAAATAAATAATGATAGGGTCATGCACAAAAACAAAATCAGCATAATGAAGTTAAGAGTGGGTTCAATATCACAAAACACAAAAGCTCCCTGTAATAATTTACTTCCTATGTAAACTGTCTTAATGTCCACCGAATTATCTTTTTGTTTTTGCTAAAAGCAAAAAAGTACCACTCCATACATTACCATAATTTCAAGAATTGCCCATACTTTCCCCAACTAGTGAGCAAATGATCATTTCCCTACAGCAAATGAGGGATTGTACGGTGGTTGATCGTTAACTGGATAAGGTGGAGGATTGCCTGCAGGAGGTGGATATCCTCCCTGATATCCTCCAGCAAGTGGGTATGGGGCTTGAGGTGGGTATGGTTGCGGTGGGAATTGGAAGTGTTCCTGGGTAAACTGCTGCTGTGGATACTGTTGCTGAAATTGCTGTTGTGGATAACCAGTAGGAAACGTCTGAATGGGATATGCTGGTTGTGCTGAATAATGAGCCGTTGTCGTCGTAGCGGTCGTTGCCGGCTGACTTGCAGCTAATTGAAAAAATTTAGAAATCAGATATGTTCAACAATTTATATGCAAAGTTCAGTTCTAAATCTCATGTTATTTTTATGTTGATAGCCAAAAATTAAAAGGAAAAACTTTACAAATATGCAATAGAAATAATTACTTAATTTTAAGACCTTGAAATGTATTAAATAATCAATATTAGATAAAGATATCAGACAACTTTTCTCCCATGATTTTATTAATATCAAAGAAATAAAAGAATCTTATAAATGGTTTGAAAGAGTATTCCTTTCTAGCTTAGTTGTCAACAGAATATGTATGTGGGCATCAGCTACTGATGCCAAAGATGAAAAATATCACATTGCATATTTTCACTAAATACATAAATTTTAATAAGATCAAGAAAAATGCAGTCGAATCTCCATATTACGAACCTCTATATTGCGAATTTTTCTATATAGCAAACATTTTCCTGGGACTAAGAACATTTCACGATTTTCTTTGTAAAATAACCACCCAATAGCGAAGTGCATTTTCTATATAACGAACTTTTTCTCTTGCGGTTCAATTTGTTTCTAACTTTTTTTTAAGTATTTCTGGACTTTTCAAGTTATTCTTTCTTTTCACTCAATTTATGGATGGCATAAATCTTGAACTAATTTTATTAGGTATCTAGTTTGCCAAGAGCAGTAGAAATCCGAGCATTTCATCCAAGAAGTGCAACATTTAATTTCCATCGTCCAGTTCACAAGAAACATCTTCGATCTCCCTTTTCACCCTCAGTGGAGTTGCCTCCTAACCCTGTGTCCTTGAACTAGTCTCTGTTCATTTGTAGTGTCGATCAGTCATACTGGTAACTTCATTTCTTGTAGCTCGAAAATGTCAAAATGTAAATGCTTGAGCATCGAAGAAAAATAATTAATTCTTCAGGAAATGGATAAAAACGTCAAGAAACTTTCCTTGTGGTTTTTCTTTTTTATAGGTAAGATACATAAAAATATATATTTTTAATTTAAAAAATGTGTGAATAATTACTTTTTTTAAATATATAGTGGTCATAAATTTTTAATTTGTTTTATGTGGTTTATAAAGAAAATTAAAAGAGGAACCTCAATACAACGAATTTTCCATATAATGAACTTTTTTTCGGGATTTAGCAACTTTGTTACAAAGAGGTCTGACTGCACATTTTAAACTAAGATACCAATTAAAATTCTAAAAATATCAAAGTGAATAAAATATAATTTAATCTTATGTATATACATAATAAGTACATTATGTACATAAGCAAAACTTCAATATAATTACAATAGAGTGAATGCTCAATGATTATATGAAACTGGTTTTCACTTAATGTGTTTTCCTGATTTTAATAATCTTAAAACAAATTCAAAGCTTATATTACCAAAAGCTAAAGCTTTTGTAACTAATTTATTTCAAGCAAGCAACATAGGAACCCAATTCAAAACTTCAGTTTAGTTCAATTGCAACCTTACTTATGTTATTACAGTTGAACTTAATAAGGATCAAGTCTGTAATGTAAAACTGAACATTCGTAATTTATAGATGTACCTATAAACTAAACAATTTACAGGTAAAGACTGAACAAATGTATTTATTGTTCTAGATAACAAAGTAAAAATATTATTATTATTACAGTTAAGTATAATATTTTTCATTACACACATAAAGCCTATCTAAACACTAATGTATTACTTACTATATGATGAATTTCCTCGACGATTACAACGTTTAGCAAGGAGGCAGCAACTGCAGCAGAAACATGACACCACCACTATGATAACAACAACTACAATAGCTGTTACCAACACACCCACTATGATACCAATGGTGTTACTAAAATAAAAAATTCTTATTGTTACAATATTGTCAACTTACAAAGTAAAAATATATGCATAAACTTTGAGATTAAAAATTGAGAGTTATATAAATTTCGTTCTGAAACATATTCTTTCAAATTTTAAAATGGTACAACTATAAGAGAAACCAATACATTTCAAAAAAATGTTTTTGAAAGTTTTTATTTAAGAAAAATACACTTAAAACAATTCTCGTTCTGAACAAAAATTTAAAAGTAAAATAAAATTTAAAAATGCAACTTAATTTATTACACCCTTTTTATTATCTTTTCAAAAGTAATAATGATGACAATATAAATTAGAAAACTTTTGTAATTTTACTTTTAACAAAGATTAATACTTTTATTAATATATGGAAATATCATAAATTCCAAATCAACATGGTATAAATAATTTTTTTAAAAAAACTATATGAAAATCAATATTTATATAAAAAAATGCTAAAAATAATAGAAATATAGTTTGGATAACATTTAAAGTACTTTTGAATTAGGAAGGTAAAAAAACATTTTTTAAAACATTTTATACATTCGGAGCTTTTAGTACTTGCATATTATTCCATTGACTCCTTTTACCAAACAAAAATTGCTGCTACACACTGTATGAGTGAAAAAACAATGCATTAGTTGCAAATTTTTAATGTTGCGAGAGATTATAGGCAAACAAAATAATTGGCTTTTGCTTGACTGGCATTAATCATTTCATCAATGTTTATGGTCTACAGGAGTACCAGAAAGAGAGAAATACCAACTTTTTTCTTTTTATATTTATTGAATATTACATTTTTTAAAAATATTTTATTGGTAAAATTAAAAAAACTATCATAAAATACTATTAATTTTTTAAGGTGACTTTTTTCTCCAAAAAAAAAAAATGAAGAAAACTTCATAAATTTTTATTGGCAATACGCTGTTTTTATATCATCTTGCCAACATATACTTTGAAAGAAAAATTACTGCTTTGTTCATAATACATAAATATAAACTATCATTTACAGTTCAAAGTCACAGGGATTCGGAAGTGTGGAGGACCAAGGCTTAGATAAACAGAAAATTTAGAGAATGAAGGTGAATGAAAGGTCACTGTGGAGAAACTTCCAAGGAAAGCATTGGCCCACGAGGGGCTGTCTTGCCGGATATGATGATGAAATTATCATTAGCATAAGAAAGATTATTACATTTGATTATTTATTAATGTCAAACTAAAAAATAATAAGAGTTATTTGCAATAAAACAGATATTTTTGATCCTTGATCAGTATAAAAAGAATGATACCCTTTAGTTCCCAAACTTTCCGGCTACAACAATGCACTAACTTTCAGTTTTGTCTCATATCAGCTACTTTACCTAATATGCCTTTGAAGGCATATTAGGTGAAGTAATATGTGTAGTATGCCTATATATGTAGTAATTAGTGTAATATGCCTTTGAAGACATATTACATTTTAATCCCCCAAACTGACTGAAAAAAGTTCACTACCTTATTTGCAGGATGATTTTAGAAGAAAACATGTCTACCACTAGTTGAACTCAACCTTTAATGAACAAAAATAGAAAAATTTCTTGGATGCTCATAAATATTAATTTTTAATACCTTCTAGTATCTATAATTTTAAGACTAACCCCTGATATAATATATAGATACTATAATAAAATTCTCAAATTTAAATATTTTTTCAGAGAACTCCTTGTGTGTAGTGTATCAGACAGAATATATTTTGCTGATTATGTTCACAAAAAATATTTTGTAATTAATTTCCAAAACGAAATATTTATAAATCTCATACAACAATTAGATAGGAATTAAACATTTTTAGTATAGTTCATACTTAAACACTTAGAAATAATATTGCAACAGGAAATAGTATATAAACAAATATATATATATTCTTTATCTATAAGTAAGTACCATGAAATCCGGCGTATAACGCGCACTTTGAGTACAAAAAATATTATTGAAATTTAGGAGTGTGCATTATATGCCGGATATAGAAATGACAGCTTCAAAAATAAAAAAAAGTAAATGAGCATAAAAAAATTACACTTCTATATAGACTGTTTATTTAAAAGAAATGACATACTTAATGAACTTAAAGGGTTGTTCTATAGAAGTATACGGGGCTGCGGTAGCCCAGTGGTTAAGGTATCCAACCATGGCAGGCATGTCATGAGTTCGATCCCAGTACCATTAAAGACCCGCCGTGTAGGGCAGTGATGCACGTTAAATCTGTCGAGAGCTGAAATGTCCTCCCGTTGGTGTGGTAGTTAGGAGAGGGGGGTGCCAGCTCAGGTGTCGTCCACGTCACTTGACCATGGTTCAAAATTACGTGGTCCGTCGCCAAAAGCCCTCGTGTAGCTGAACAGTGCGACGTTAATATTAACTCACTCACTATAGAAGTATACTATATATATTTTTTTAATGTCTGGGATAATACCTAAAAGAAATGACTTCAAAATATAAGAGCATTACGCACACACATTTCAGGTTCCTTCGTAATAATGGGGGTGCGCATTATACGAAGAATATGCCTAAAAATTAAAAATGTAGCTTGAAAGTATGGGTGCACGTTATACACTGGAATTTATGCTACATAATATAACAAGTTACATTCTATTCTGAAATTACACTGCAAAAATATTTTATTTACTGCTGCTGTTGATTTAACACTTTTTTATACATTTAACAGAAAACATTTTAGAATAGAAAATACGTATAGGTGAACAATACATTTAAAACTTATTTTATGATTGTACAAAAAGGTTTTTTTGACACTTATAAATTATGTTAGATATGAGTTATTAACTATCTGTTTATTTAGATAGTTAATAAAAATATTATTTTTGTTTTGTTTCATATTATTTCATGTCATTGAACCTGTAACTTCCATCAGGATCCAATCTATAATTTAGTATATCATATGCAAATTAATAAAATAATTTGAAACAATATATTTCTAAATTTTGCAATCCATTTTAATCAAATTTACAAGGAATTTTTAAAATCAATTATATAAACTAATGTAAATCTTACTCACATTGCAGAAGCATATTCTGCATAACTGCAACAAAAACGACGTTTTTTGGGTCCACAACAGTATACCTTGTCCTTAGGATCATAAGGTCCAGGACATATTAAAGGGGTGGTGTCAAATAATTCTTCCTTGGTACATACAATACTGGACACTGAAAGGAAAAACAAATTTCTTTTCAAACAAAAAATAAAAATTAAGATAATTAGAGAAAGATTTACCATGATAAAATGTCATTCGCAGAAAAAAAGATAACTGGTTTATTTTTATACAAATAAAACATTTGCAAATTGTAATAAACATTTTTAAAAATGTTCACATAGGCTTAAAAATTTATCTGTAAAATTCTAATGAAATTTTATTAATATTTGGTTAAATCCTGTGTCGCAAAACACATTTCATTAAAAATATTTATATTTTAAACATATGATAATCTAAATTTTTATAGCATTAATTAAATTATAAATTTTAAATTATGAAAATAGATAAATCTTGAATAAAAGACTATGGTTTGGAAAAAAGTTTAATTGAAAGGAATAAATTGTATAAACAAATAATAATCTTCGTAAAGTTCTATTGTATAATACTTAGAAAATTCTCACAAATTTAAAAAAAATATAAACATGAAAATAATTTGGATATACTCAAGTTGTTGAATATTTTAATTCATTTTTATTTTAAAATTTTGTAAGCTTTTTAACATGAAAATAAAATCCAAATCAACTCGATGCTTACATGAATTAATATTAAAGAATGTTATTTAATTTTCAGTACACAAAACTTAAAATGCTGTATATTCTCGATTTATAATTCAAGTATAAAACACTGATAATTCTATATAGTCTATTAAATAATTTTTTATTAAATAACCAAGGTAATTCGTTATTGCATGTTTGAGACTTGAGAAGTTCACCTTATATGGAGTACTTTTCCAGTTATGACAAATCAGAATGTTACTAACTAATTTTTTCACTTAAATCAAACGGAGAGTTCCTAATAGATTTAATTAATACTTAAAACAAAAACAATTATGAGTCATTGCATGACGTAATTTACATAATAAATTAATAAATATCGCCTATTCATCAACAAAAGAATGTTTAGAAAACGAACTTGGGAATTATTTCATTCATCAGTTATCCTTTTTAAAATATTACAAAAATAAATAAATAAAGTAACAGTTTTACATTAAGTGGATACATACCTTCTGTAATATAAACAAACATCAATATCACAGGTAACAGGACACAAGCATACCTACACATTTTGCCGATTCTACGCAGATTACACTACTCTATTTTCTAACGTTTCTTCCGCTCATGTATTATGGACAAATAAATCGCACATGTAAATCTTACTCACGACATTTTAATAACTCAACAACTTCCGGAGATCTCTCGCACATCAGTACCGAATGAAAAAATAATAATAAAAGTTCTTTACACTGACGTATGGCTTCCCTTCCAGATTTGAAGTTCTAAATGCTATGTTTACATCATTGTTTAATATATCAATGAAGCTGATAATTATAAACAAATTTAATTTTCCTTTGCAAACTAGTTTAGAATTTTTTTTTTACAAAACAGAGTTTTTTTTTTTTTTTTTAAATTATTGGTATAAATCATTGAACAAAAGGCTTTAAAAAAAAAACTTTACTAATCCAATGTAAATTTTAAATATTTGTATTTATAATAATTTTGAAAACAAAAACAGCAAAAGATATATGAAGTACTTAACGATGGAAGCGTTTAATACATATTTCTCCGTATTTAACCTAAGTGTGTTAAATCAGATTCTGAGTATAAATAGCTATGTTAATGGACTAGCAAATGAATTCAAGTTTTTTTCATAAACACAATAATGATATAATATATGCAATGTTAATATAATTTTTATTCCTTGATTCCTTACTATTTTGAAAGTTTTGATAATAGTTAAAACTACATCACCAAGTATCAATGGTACAATGATCTTTCTTCTCTCAAGATTTTCTTTACTTCTAAAAACAAGTTTTAATGAAAATAATATGATTAAATATTGAAAAGGAAATTATATTTAAATACGTAATAAGAATAAGTGCTTTCATGCAAATATGTATTTCTCTGTAGTTCACATGCCAAGGCATGTTGCGTCATCCAAATGGATATGGTGGGCGCACTCACTGTGTGTTAACCGGTCTTAACCGTATGTTTTGAGAAAAGCTGTCTGAATCTAAATTATATCGTGTAAACGGCGTGTTATTTATGTTGATTCTAATAACGTGGATGATGCTGATCGAGATTTAGCAAGATGTTTTGATTATCATTTCCTATGAATTTTGTTATGTATTTATTTATAAAATTTTATTATAAAACGCAATTTTGAAGATAATGTGAAACATAAATTGGCAAAGGTGTATTAAAGGAAATTATTTTTTTATAAAAATTATATTATAAGTTTTGCTAATTTTGGAGTGAAACAAATCTACAATGCCTTATAAACTTCAATGAATTTACTTAACTCACAAAAATTCATTACGTTTGACCTATAGTTATGCATATTATACATTTTTCAAAGTACACACTTTTCACAAACCTATTAAAGGAACCAGGTTTGAAATTCGCTATTTCGGTCTACAAATTGAAAAACATCTTTTTAGTTAATTGATACAGTAATATTTTTAATAATTGTTACCTCCGCAAAATATATGTTAATTTTAGAAAACTTCACGTGTTGGTTCTGTTAGAATTCAGTGAAAATAAGAATAAATCTAGTAATTTATGTTATAAAATTTGTAGTACTCCCCTCCCCATATTTCGTACTTAGCTAAATCTTGCCAGGATGCCCAAGGCCTTCAAAAATATTTTCATCTTATCTAGTAACTTTATTAATAGAAAATAAATTTACTATCACTTAAATATTATTGTATACTGCTTAAAAATTTTTATCCCTGGATTTTATTTAAAAGATTATTGGCAATTTAAAATTGTAAATTTTATAATTTATACTCTTAAACTGTATATTGAAGGGAAACTTGAAATTTTTTGATGAACTCAATTTGGTACTTACGAATTATTTCAACAATCGCCAACTGTATTAAAAACTCACCAAGTTGGATCCCTGATTTCGCTACCGGGTGCTAGGTTTCATATATCTCCCAATAGTTTGTGATAATATGTAAGTACCTTCAATTTATATCTGAGTTCATCATAAAGGCTCTATTTTAATTAATGGTTTTTGCATATGAATTTAAAGTCTATCTGGGACTAACTCCAAAAGTTGCAGCCAATTTATAATATAAAATTTAGTCCATCCTGTCTAATTTTATTTAATGATTCTAAGTAAGACATTTAGGTTCTCGCGTATTATCGCAACTCTATTGGTGACATATTAAAGCGTATGGTTGGCAATTCAGTGTGTAAGACACATGTGAAATGGGGGTTTCCAACTTTGCAAGTTATTTTGAACATTGACATTTTTGGGATAGTACTTTAAGTACCGACATTTATTATAACTGTTGATGTTTACAATCAGGTTTTTAGTTTGTCAAAAACTACTATATTTACAAGAATGTCCTGATTTAAACAATGAATATTTGCTTTAAAAATTTGTAATGGTTTATAAAAATTAGTAAACTGGTTGTTTATTGAAAAACAAAACATTGTGCATATATTAAATGTAGAAGCATTCTAGAATTGTTTAATAGTCAAAATGGTACAAAAATTTCCACTTTTACTTATCAGTAAAAAGAATCATGAAGCCAAACAATGCAACACATAAAAAATGTGTCAAATTCTGTTCCATCCTTATTTTATCAAATTTTGCCTATTTTCATGTTTGCTACAACTTGTAAGAGCAGTTGTCAACTCATAATCCGTATGATCAATCAATAAGTACCAAATCTCTTTCCTAAATTCAGTTTTCATTCTAAAGAGATTTTGTAAAATATTCTATCTGGTAAAATGGTATTTTAGTCCATCACTTGGCACTGAAAAATAAGAATGGTTTCCAAATAATACACAAAACCAGATCATGTTAAGATGTAAAAAATAGCTTTCAGAAATTATGGGTTTGTTTAAACTATTAATTAAAAATATAGATGTAATTAATTATGTTTGTTAATTTAGTAATTATTAGCAAAAGATATAAATAGTATAAAAACACTTGTCATGCTTTTAGAAGTTTCTTTAATAAAATTTTACTGTTTGCAACATCTTTTTGACACTCTTGCATGTATCAAGTAGATCCTCACCATCTTTTATGGCAGTCATTCCAAGTATACTCTTGCACATCCAAATGCATATTTTTGCTGTATTGTATCAAATGATTATATTAATTAAAGTATATCATCTAATTACAATTCTTATTTGAAAATGTTATGTGCTGAAAAAAATTTAAATCATTGTATGTTGTCCACCATACTGACTTTATTCTTTCCATTTTAGAGAAAAAATTTGAAAATGGATGTTGAAACAATACTAGGCTATTTGGACCCATCTCAAGCAGCCAGAGATCGAGTATTTTTTTTTTCATTATGTTTTAATAATGATTTTTTGGAATGTTTTTATATTCTAAACACTCATTTAGTTTTATTGATCAACTCTAAAGTAATATCACAAACAGAACATTGAAAATGAATTTATGAAAATGTTATACTACAGGTTATGTTTATAGTTTGGTTATATGATGACAAAAAATAAGTTTACCAAAATTATTTGGTGACAAAAAATAAGTTTACCAAAATGGCAACCATAACTTCTTATAACCCTATGGACTATATAATAGCATGTAATTTAACTCCCTTCCTTTTTTATCTGGGGAAATAGACCTCAGAACTGCTCTGAATTTAAAAACTATCAGAGGTTATTAAAACCATCTCAGTCAAATTTTTCGACAAAATAGACAACCCTAATAATAGAATGATTGCTTGCATCAAAAAATATTCCCGAAACCCCCTCTTCAATAGATGAAAAAATATTCTACTTTAATTTTTCCTCCTTAGTTTTACTACTCATCTCCACATCAAAATTTCTCTTTTCCAAAATTTCGATTCTAAATGGGCGAAACTCGCTCTCCTCCAATGGGAGTGGAGCAAGGTAGTCAGTAGCAAAGCTCTCTCTGATAACGCTTAAGCAACCAGACTTCCTGCATGTCAGATGCTCCCACCCAATGCACTCGCCGAAACACTGCAACCTGATTGGTCGTTCAGGAACACATTCAGAATCTCCCCTCAGACTGAGGGGACTAACACAGATTGCATTTTACAGCGCAAACACCTACACTTAAATTTCCTTACACAATTAAATTTCATTCTCAACGCATTAATTTTAAATCACACACTCACTGTCTTTTTATTATAACTTCAATGTAAATTTCACTTTTCAAGTAAATTTCTTTTTAATTTTAAATTCCTAATTTTATTCATATTTCTTATTTTAACACAGTACTGGGCTAAAATTGGAAAATAAGCCAAACCAACTCTAACCCAAATGATAGAAGGTAAAGTTTTCCCTCAGGAAGCAGGAACTCCTGTTATCATTCCACCTATATTTGGGGAAACATAGTGCCTAATGTCCATTTTGATTTTCTTACATGATATGGATTTTCATCAAAAAGAAGAAAATGTGCATATTGTTCTACATAAAGATCATTTCATTCTTTTGTTACTGAAAACTTAAATTAGTTTCAGAATGGGGTACATTTTAAAATCATCACCAAAAATAGGATTTAACCTATTTCAATCAAACATTGACCTGCTTAAGTTTGGAAACTGTTGTATATATACATTATCAAATTGGATCACAAAAATCTCATTTGTATAGAAGTTTGGTTTATTAAATGCCAACTTGAATGCCTCAGGAATGAAGAAATAAAGCCTTAATATAAAATCTCATTCATGATATTGTAATATTTTCCCTCTTTTTTTTTCAGAGAATTTTATTGTTACTAATGCCACTTGATCGGCAAAGGCCAGATCAAGGCCCACGAAATTCATCATGGCAGAGGGCTAAGTGGCGCCTGTCGTTAGCTGTAGTTTTGAGCACCATACAAGTGACAGTACAATTTAGCTCAATTTCACCCCAATTTTGAGAGGGAACACCCTGGGGGTGGTCAGGGACCTCCCACCTCTATTTCCCTTTCACCAACCTCACGACAAGACTTGTGGCTCAACGGCTTATTTAAAGTACCCCCATGCCACGAAGGCACTATACATTTATAAACATCCATGTCTTCTCCAGGATTGAAACCCATTCCCAGCAGCACATCAGTCAGCGTCGCTAACCACTATACCTGATGGGCAACTAACTTAATGTTCTATGCAATACATAACTTCTGTATTGAAAAATTATCTCCTCACCCCCCCAAATTTTTTTATATGTTTATTACTGCATTTATTTTTCCAGATTGCAAAAGGCTAAATATTTATATTTATTGAGTATTAACTTTGATCTCAGTATATTTTTTCTATTTATTAGGCATTGTATAAAAAAACTAATATTTCTTTTCTTTTTTTTTTTTGACTAATCTCGGTACTGCCCAGCAGGGCTAGACAATCCCCATGAATCCGAAAATCTGTAAAAAATCTAAAAACAGCAGTGGGTCACAAAGGACCTCGTCCTTTTTAAAACCCAAACAAAGTAAAATATGATTAGGTGAGGCCTCTCCGGAAGAACACCAGTGGCATTCTGGAAAAGTCTTCTGTTCATTAGAGAACCTGAGAGCTCTTGTGTGTCCACTCAAAGATCTAGAATAAGTAGATTGGAGAGGTCTACTACTGAGTCTAAAGGACTCGCCCAGACATTTAGCAAAGTACCATGCATAACTGGGTGGAGTTTTAATTTGTCGGTTGAGCTCCAATTTAGAAATTGTGAAAATCTCAGAAAATGTGAGATTCTCTTTTGGTCTCACACCCTCCACAGCAGCAGTCCTAGCCAAAAAGTCAGCTCTTTCGTTACCCTCTATGCCAACATGTGAAGGGATCCACTGAAAATGTATACTATGTCCTGAAGAAAGATCATGAAGACTCAGTATATCCAGGCTAGTCTGATCACCAATGTCACCCCAATTAGCGAGATGCTGAATCGAGGCTCAACTGTCAGTCAAAATCCATATTTCCTGGAAACAATCCTCCAACTGAGCAGCACACTGCAGGCCCTCCTGATGGCTATAAGTCCTGATCTAAAAACTGAACAGTAATTCGGGTTTTTAATTTTAAATTCTAAGGCCCCAGAGGGAGTAGGACTGTACACTCCACTTCCTGAAATGCCTTCCTCACCCCTGCTTCCGTCTGTATAGATTTTCAAGGAAGATTGTGAGATTCCATTGATAGTCTCCAAAGCCAGTTGGTTAACTAGGGCCGGTATCTCAGAGCTCTTAGTCACACTAGTCAAAAGCTGATCATGAAAATAAATTCCATCGAGTTCCAAACCCAGAGAGTGAGGTTCCACATCAGAGGAAGATAAGTTCAATGTCCTTGCGTAGGAAAAGGGGCTATGTTTCATCAATTGTCTTGTTAATCCATGCATGTAGGTAGGCAGAAGTCCTGTGTTGTTCATTGTAGCTGTATAGCTTGTTAAAATACCTTGTAAGGCTATATAGTCTTTTTGAAAGGGAAGGCAAGTTGCTCTCGAAGAGCTCAATGTCGTTTTGACAACTGTATCGAAGTCCAGTAATTATTCTGGCATCACAAAGCTGCACTCTTTCAAGTTTATTTAGATTGGTGTCCAAAGCACAGGAGTAGATTGGGATGCCAAACTCCCAACACTGGTCTGATGAGGGAGATAAATATAGTACGGAGAGTGCTGGCCTCCACTCCCCAGTCCCAACCAGATATAAATTTGAGGACATTAAGTCTCTTTCTTGCCTTAATCACTTGGCCTTCAATATGTTTATTGCTTGTAATCTCTTGATCTAAAGTGTATCCGAGATACTTAGCATTTTTAACGTAACACAACTGGATTCCATTCATGGAGATCTTAGGTTGATAGTTGAAAAGATGTCTGTTGGTTGAGAAAAAGGTGGTTAGAGAGATTTAGAAGCATTAATAAATATAAGCTTATGCATCTCCGCGAAGGAGTGGGCTTCCACCATGGCACGGTTGAGTTTAAGCTCATTTTCGCCGACGTCGAAACTTGAAGACCAGACAATATCGTCAGCGAAAATTCCGACTTCACAGTGTTTAGCTAACACTTTCTCAATACCGGTAATGTAGAGAGAAAACAAGACGGGACTCAACACCAAACCCTGAGGTACACCCTGCCTGATGGGAAAAGGATCAGACAAGCAGTTATTGTATTTTACTCGAATGGATCTATCCCAGAGGAAGTCCGATATCCAGGGAAGGGCTCTGCCTCTTATACTAAAATAATTGTGGAGTTTGGTTATCAAAAGTTGGCGCCAAACTCTGTTAAATGCCCTGAACATATCCAATAGGGCTGCAACTGTGTGGTTGGTGGGTTTCTTATTCTGTGCGTCCTGAATTCTCTGGCAAAAATACAAGATCTGATCAACCGCCCTATGGCCTTTTCTGTAACCATACTGCTCACTTGGAAGCAAGCCGTTGATGTTTAAGTGAACATTCAGCCTGGCAAGAACAAGCCTCTCCATGAGTTTACAAACAAAAGAGGTCAACGCAATGAGTCTATAGCTCGCAGAGGTACTAATGTCCTTTCTTGGTTTTAGAATAGGAATAATAACTGCTTTCTTCCAATCGCGTGGAAGACGACCAATTTTCCAAGAAAAGTTGAATATATCCAGAAGTTTCTGCATGCCATGAGGTCATAGATGGCCAATCTTGAGTCCATGAATACCATCAGGGCCTGGAGATTTACGAAGATCCATAGCCCTGAGAGCAAAGTTAAGTTCCCTCAAGGTAAACTTGTTAATAAAAATGTGGTTACCAGAGCTAGAAGTACGACAATTATGGATCATTCTTTTAGACCTGTTTTTTAAAATAACATCATTTTGGTTAAACTTCAAATTGCCCACACCTTTATAGAACTCTCCCAATACATTAGCTGCAGTTTTATCATCTGGAGCGGCCTTGCCATCCGAACTTAGAACAGTGTTGCATGGCATGTTTTGTGGCTGATTATAACAGTGATTGAGCAAGTTTCCATAATTTTGTGTTTGGAGTTTTGGCATCAATGTTACTGCACAGACCAGTCCAGGTTTCCCTCTTAAGTTTAATATATAACTGTTTCATGCTGGCATTGAGTTTGTTAAGCTCAACTTTATCCTCCCTATCCCCAGTCAGGGTAAGTTTTCTGTGTAAGGCTTTCCTCTTAAGAATAAGAGTTCTCAGCCCAGGATCCCTGTGTTGGAAATAAGACTTCAGATGTTTAAAGTTGCTTCTAGGGATGGATTGCTTTGTGCGGCATGAATAATAACTTGTTTAAAACTGTGCCACTCCTGTTCTAGATTGTTCATAGTGGTCCTTTTATCAAAGGAACCTTCTGTAATTCGTTGAAAACAATCCCAATTTGCCTTCTTAAAGTTCCAGAATTTCTTATGGGAAGTCACGGTTTTTCTATTAATCTGAACATTACTGAGGATAGGAAGGTGGTCACTGCCAATGCTGCTAAGGATGTCCCAATCACAATGGGGATGGAGTTAAGGGCTAACAAGTGTGATGTCCAAGGCCTCAGAAGTACCGTAGCTGAAAGACGTGTGAGTTGGTAAACCAGAGTCAGAAAAATAAGAGCTCGATCATCAGCAGCGTTTAACAGATCATTGCCCCAATCATTGTTTGTGGAACAGCCCTAGCTCTGATGTTTGGCATTGAAATCACCAAGAAATATGGTGTTCTTGTCAGAGCAGTCAAAAAATTCTGCTGGAAGATGGCCTTGATTAGGGGGATAATAAAGATTAAAAATGTTAATCACTCTCCTTTTCCAAGTAATAGAGATACCCTGCATCTCTAAGTCAGAGTCTCTAGAGGGTAAGGTGATTTTCTTATAGTTAACATCTCTAACAAGAAAGGCCAATCCTCCTCCACTTCCGTAGGGTCTGTCCGTACGATAAATACTAAAATTTTTTAGTTTAATATTAGTGTGCTCACTTAATTTAGTTTCCTGAAGGGCAACTATATGAACACCATTCCTGTCTACAATGTCAATCAATTGCTCCAATTTAGTTCTCGTTGCCGGGGTAGAAAGTCCATTTATGTTACACTGAAGAATCTTCAGAGATCCAGTTGGAGACCGTAATTCACTTGTCAACCGAGGCCCTCTGCCTAAACCTCGCTCACGCCCCTTAATAACCTGCGCAATGGGCAATGCAGTATCCACAATAGGTAAAGACAGATTCATAGTAAAAAGAAAGGAGCAGCTTCTAATGACCCGATGGTCTTGGGCCCTGAAGGAAGAAGTCTGCCTTAGCCCGAAGAGGTGGTATCCCTTTTAGTCTGGCTCCTACCCTACGGGACCTGTCCGGCTTGAGTTAAACTACCACCGGCATAGCTCCCAGGGTGGTCAGAGCGCGCAAGCTCCCCAAGCGCTACAAGCTTGGGATACCATCGGGGGGGAGTTTGTTTTCTTGTTGTTTGTACAGATTTCTGGGACCATATGGGTAAAAAATGGTGGCAGTGGAAAGCAAATTGCACAATTTTCCCTTTATAGTTAAATGTATTTAATAAATGTTGGATTAAAGTAGAAAAAAAATTAAGATATAAATCAAAGAATTTTCCAAGAATGAATACAAGAAAATATCTAAAATAGCTCATGCATGGAAAATAGTTAATATACAATACAGCAAAAATCAAGCTATAGACTATATTCATATCACAAATTGAGATATCCCATTCTAAAAGTGAACATTAAAACCTTATTAGTAAAGTAAAATCAGATGATATTGCCATGAACAGGAAGCAAACCAATATTGACAACTTATCAGCAAAAATACATTTGACTAAAAAAAATTAAATATATTTTAGTTACCGTATTTTCCTGTATATATAATCCGCGGATTATGTGTTTAAAAAGTTTCAAATTTCGTTGTGCGTATTATACGCCGCCGCGGATTATCTGAGGAAAAACATTCTCCATCAGAAAAGCAAACAATAAAGTTTTGGAAGAAATGCTGTTTATGTTTTATAAAATAAATAACAGATGGCGCTTTCATGACTCGGATGACGTATTTCAGCTATAACTAGTTTTTGTCCAATTACATTCAAAAACGAATTCGATTCCTCGGAAGGAAAAAAATAGTTATTAGTCGCTGGCGCCATTTCCAATTTTCTCTCTTGACTAGAGCTATTAAGTCCTTCGAAAGTTTTCATCAAGTTGAAGCGAAAGTGTTAAGTTACACTACAAACTTAAAAGGCTACCAAAATCGGGAAGCTGCAAGGTTTTTCAACGTTGACGAATTGAATATTCATTTGTGGAGAAAAAACAAGACAAACTTCGAAAATTGTGATTGACGTTAAAGTGCCGATCATTTTGGTAAACCTCACTGGCCAGAATTAGAGGAAGACATAAATAAAAGGATTTTAAAAGAAAGAGACAGTGGGGAAGCAGTCTCGATCTAAATTTTTTGGATGTTAACTTGCTAAATTAAAAAAAAGAAAGATTTTTTCCGCATGGAATGTTTTGTTTAACAACTCAAAACATAGATGGCAGTAGCAAAGAATTTTTTTGTTTTATTCAGATTATCGTAAAAAATATTTATCATACATATTTGAAAAGACATTTCGTAATAAATTTTTTTTCCTGTACAATTTCTTACTTCTATTTTCAATTATATTGTGTATTTTTTGTCTTTAGGACATTCATTATCGGCAGTTTATATTTTGGATTATTCGGCCTAAAAACTGCCGCGTATTATACGCCGCTGCGGATTATACAATGTTTTTTTTTTACTCGAAAAAAAGGCTTTGCGGATAATACGCCGCTGCGGATTATATACAGGAAAATACGGCACCACAAAATCCATCGTATAACATGCATAGGTGTGAAACACATATTCATACTTTCAAGCTGAATTTTTAATTTTTAGGTATATTTGCCATTTAACTTGCTCTCCCTTTTTTTTAACAAAGAAACGTGAAATGCACATGTGCAATGCTCATATGTTTGGAAGTAATTTATTCTAAGTATTATCCCAGGCTTTCAAAAAAAAAAAATAGTGTACTTCTCGAAGTACGACCCTTTAAATGCATAAGGTATACCATTTCTTTTGAATAAACAGTATTTCAATACATGTAGGAGTTGAATTTTTTTTTTTATCCTTTTCTCTTTTTTAATTTTTTAAGTTATCATTTGTGTACCTGGTATTTTATGCACACCAATAAATTTCTATCGTATTTTTTGTGTTAAAAATAGACATTATATGCCAGATTGTATGGTTTATACAGTACAAAATGTATTTAACTGCTAAAGAATTGCTTGTCATCTAAGGTGGGATTTTTTTCTAGTTCATAAATGGATGTTGATGAAAAGTATAAGTTTTGACTCATTAAATGTGGGGCAGTTTTTAGATATTTTATCATTCTAAATTAATTGTTTTTGAGCTGATGTTAAAATGTAAGTTAATTTTTATTCTGGTGTTTTAAAAAGAGTTAATGTGAACTAAAAAAAAATTAACTTTTTAGGCATTTCAATATTTTGAACAAATAAAAGAATCCGAAGATGGTTGGAAATTGAGTGTTAGCATGTTATCTACAATTAATGGAGAGTAGGTTCTTTTACATTTTTATGAGCATAAATTTTACTTCTATTTTTATTTGCTTTACCTTTCCATGTGAAATATGTGTTTTCCCTATTAAGATTCTTAAATTAAATGTAATATTTAGAAATTATTAACGGAAAATAAAGTTTTAAATAATAAATGTATTTATGTATATTCAATATACAGTACTGTATTGTTTGTAGGCTGGATGTAAATCTCTCTAAGCAGATACTTTTGGTGGTAACACATATAATATGCACAAATAAAAGCTCTCTACTGTTAATTGTTAATTTTTTGGATTACTAATAAAAATTACTAAGTTGTTGGATTTCTGGTGATAAATAATGGTTGCAGTTTGCGATATTTCATTGATGACATCATAACAGTTGAAATTTTATTACCTTCATCTAGCTAACTAAATCATACCAAAATGTGTAATGTATATTATTTAACATATGTTCCCAGGATAATAAACACACAACATAATATTTTACACTATTTTTTCCAGTTGGTTTACTGTATGTCATATTTTAATTAATGCATGCAAAACTTCTTAAATAGTATTAATGTTTCAACAACCTTCTGTAAAGCTAGTGCAATCAGTTCTTCAAACACCACAGCAATTGAAATAAACTGCTACACTTATACAAAAAAAATTTTACAACAGATATCCTATTTATCTGAGTACAGTTTTCAGTTGCTCACCAGCTTGCTTGCTATTCAAAATCTAGTTCTTTAGCTTGAGAATCTGTTTTTATACCTGTTTAACAGGAAGCAACATCACTTGCTCAGGAAGTGATGTAATATCTTGGAAATTTTAGTTAGGAATTTGCAACATTGCTCTCTCCTCGGAGACTGCACATCTTATGTGTGTGAGCTCCAGTTCAAACAACAAAAATGTCATGTTGGATTTTCAATCGAACCAGGGTTTCAGTTACTCTTTCTTGAAGAGGAATTATCGTAATAAAATGATAGCCAAGCATAATACACATCTTTAGGCTTGGAACATGATAATTTTCATATCTGTATCTCAATGTCATTCAGTTCTTTTAAAACTGTTCAGGGCCTTCCCTGCAGTCGTCTTGATGGCAGCTTTGGAGAAAATCTCATACATCAAGATGTGGTTTAAAAACTACACTTTGTCACCTTCTAGAAATTCATATCGTGTACCTCTTGCATCTTATCTAGTCTTCATCTTCTTTGTTCCTGTATTGTTCTGACTGTGGACAAACTCATGCACACCATCTAATCATGCCTGGAGATTCCTAACCATAGTCCTTGACTCAAGAAGGCACCGGAATAGGAGGTTCAGAGATGGAGGGTGGGATATCCAGTTGTTTCATAGACCAAACGTCAATAAGTGATCAGGAATTATGGTAGTTTCAGATCCTAGTCTTGTTGGCTCTTCAAAAGATTATTCACAATTTTTCACATGAATCTACGATGTTATCTGATTGTAGGTATAAAGGGGTTGTTTGTGTTGTGATTTCCAGAAGTTTACAAAGACCTTTATTCACAATGAAAGAAAAATATCTTTCTTGGTCAGAACAAAGTTGAAATTGCATTCTGAATCTCTTGAAATATAGTTTTACAACAAAGCTTTTGCAGTGGCTGTCTCTTCTTAATCAGGAATTGCAAAAGCATCAAGCAACTTCATGAAGTAACCCATAACTAAAAAGAGTATATCATTAGTTTGGAGGAGGGGATAACTATCCTTTTTTCCTGTTTTATTCAGTTGACAATTTATACAAACATTGTTTGCATCATGAGTGGTACTGAAGTGATATTTCTCGCTCTCTTCAATGGAGAAATCAGATAATACAAGGTAGTACTTCTTAATATTCATAGCCTGTTCTCGAAGATCTCATTTGGGTCTTTGTTGGAGAGTTTTTACTGAAGACAGCTATAGTCCTTGAGATATTTTTCTCCGAAGCATTATTCCAGACCACTTGAAATCATTTTTAGGTTTAATTAATCTTTGGAAATCACTCATAAAATATCAGCGACAGCAATACAACCAGTTGGCAAGCTTCTGTCATAGAGTCTTAACCATTTGATTGGTGATTTAACAGTGTAGAATCAAAGGCAGGGTTAGAGGTTAGAAAAAGTGTGTATGTTTCCTACTATCTTTGGTTTTAAAATCTACTTTTGTATCTGTTTAATTGGAAGTGATGTAATATCCTGAAATTTGTC
This sequence comes from Trichonephila clavipes, assembly GCA_019973935.1. Lineage (NCBI taxonomy): Eukaryota > Metazoa > Arthropoda > Arachnida > Araneae > Nephilidae > Trichonephila > Trichonephila clavipes. The sequence goes on along the minus strand of BMAU01000504.1, from coordinate 84,659 downwards.
AAGTTTGGTACCAAGCATTGAATTTACAGAATTCATATTTTCCTAAAATCATGCTTTCTAATTTACCATTTAAGTTTGAAATTTCATAGTTACAAATTTATTAATAGTTCATTATATAATTTTGTTTCATATTTAAGTAATGTTTGTAATTTTTTCAGACAAGAGCAAGTGAAATTTTTTTGCTTTCAAGTAATTCTTCATTATGTTAAAACAAAGTAAGTATTTTAAACTAATATGATCTATTAGTTGTTATTACTTGTTAGGAAGCTATTTTGTTTTACTAAAGCTATAAAATATTATGTTTTCTATCAGGAGAAAGAAGTCAAATGTAATAAAATAGTTTACCAAAGGAGTTGTTTTAATTTTGATTTATGAATATATCAGCAAGATTTTTTTTTACTATATTATTTTCAAATTATTGACATTTTAATAAATTAACTTCTGTGAACATAATTTATAATTGCATCTGTGAATCCATCTTGGTGAAACAGCACATTTTTCTTTTGCATTTGAGGCTGATCCAATAATATCATGCAATATTCAATTAATGGTTTTACTTTTCTCAGATAGTATATTAACAAAATTCCATGCGCACCTCAAAATAGGGAGGCCCTAACCTTGCCAGCTGCCGTTTGAGTTTTTGGTCACTTTGAATGACTTTCACCGGCTGCTGTCCACTCAATTGACAATCTTTTTGATTCAGATGTGATGGATCCATGTTTCATCCATTGTCACATATCTACATAAAAAATCCTGTTTATTTCTTACTTAAACAGCTCCAAAGAGCACTCTTGAATCATCAATGTGTTGTTTTTATCACCTGTGAGTAAATGCAACACCTACTTTGATAAATGTTCATGCAAAATAGAGAATGCATTGCCTTCTGATATCTTCAAATCCTCTACTACCTTGTGTAACTTCAATTCACCATCAGCTAAAATGATTTTATGGACTTTTTTTATGTTTTCTGGAACAACTGCCGAATTTGGGCGACCTGATTATTTGTGTCTGTGCAACAAAGTTTAAAGTCAGCATACCATTGTTGCCAATTGAGTAGAGTTCCTTATAACACTTATCAAGTTATAGATTTGCTTCAACAATATTTTTTCCCATAAAAAAGCAATGTTCAATTAACAAATGAAATTCTTTTTCATCCATTGCTTCTAAACAAACAAAAGTTGCTTCACTAAAACCACTGTAACTTTTAAACTAATTAAAATATTATCAGGAAATTTTCACTCATCTTATTTAAAGGTTGGTACTACCAGGTTAAGCTTAGGAAAGTTAGATGGTAATGTCATCCATATGTCAGGCCCGAGACATATTAAGTAATGTGTTATTATTTAATCACAGTAAAAAATTACAAGGTCTAAGGAAAATAAAATTTTCTGTCTGGTGTGATATTAATTTTTAAAAGAAGTAATTTATATAACTGAGTTCTTTGAAAAGCCTTGATTTTTGAAGTGAAACTTCTTTAGGCGCGAGGGTAAATGGGAAATTTGCCCAGTTTTGCGTTATGATGAAAACCCGAACGGAAGTAATGTCCCTCCCCCCATCCCCCTAATCGTCGCCATGGTGAGAAGATAGGGAGCGGGGGGAACACCATGTGACTTTCGTCATATCCATGAAAAAGTTGGACGATTTCCAAGGGGTTATCAGAGATTTTGGAGAGTGGGTACCCTTGCTACTCATAACATGGCGTATTTTCGTAGTTTTTTTTATAATGAAAGGGCCATTTTCGATGAATAAACACACCCAAAATATTACCATTATATGGCTCTTCCCATTAGGGGAATGTCTAGAACATTGTGTATATGTCACTAATATTCACGCCAAAATAACTACATATAGCGTCTTGTAAGCAAACACAGTGACTTCTGTGAATGATGCATTAAGTTTATATTGATTTTCATTTCCGTTGAATTATAATTCATTTTAGTCAGAATGCCATCATTGGATTTGATAATGATAAAAAGCGGATTATCTGAACTGGAGGTGTTAAAGTTAATTTTGCTTCAGAAGAAGTAAAGCCACATTGTGTGTGTGAATTCTTGAAACAGACACTGAATTTGTGTGTGTGTGTGTGTGACAATGAATACTGATACATTCTAATCATATTTATAATGTTATGTATTTATGAGAATCTATTGAGAATCATAATTAAATTCTCTTGATTGTTTCAATTGTTTTTGAAAAATTTATGATTGCTCTCTTCGAAAAGATAACTTATATATGTTATATTTTTATGGTTTCAGGTATGCTTATGCAGATCCGGAGCAAAAGCAAATCATTCGAGAATTCGTTAAACATTGGATTCAAACTCAAGTATATTTTAGCACATTTTTGAAAAAATTTTAAATTTGTTTAATATTGGAATTTTTATATTTGTTATATGTAAATCATATTAAGTAATTTTGTGTTCTGTACATTTAAAAACCTTTTAATTTACAATATTTGAAGTTCTATTGGTGTAAATTTTAATTTGTCTATTAATTACTAATTAATTGGCTTTTTTATGCAAGCAAGTTCTCTATTCCATTTTGTGTATACATATAAGTGACTACTAATGTGTATCACATTTTTCAGTATTTTTAACTTAATAGTGTGTTTGAAGATCAAAACCTGAGCCTGTAATGTCTGATATCTTTATTTAGTTTTTTTTTTCAATACAGTAATATCTTAACTTGTGTTAATATGTAGACACATAATTTTTTGCTATGATCTGTTCCATTCTCAAATGCTCAGTTGAAATTTAGCTTTTGATGAGATATTTTCTATCAATTTTATGTGTTAATGGGTTGTACAAACTATTATCCTTTTCTATTGATAGTTTTTTTAATATATTTTAAATTCAAAATGTTTACTTCTTGACAAGATGTTACAATACATGTATTGATAACAAAGTAATACCACACATATCAAACACAATTTAAGAATAAAAAACAAAAATATTGAAAATCGAAATCATAAAAGGAAGAGCCAAATGTGGAAGAAAAGAATTTTTTTTGTATGTATTGCTTAACAGAGTTCTTAAACTGGACAACCAGTTAAGTACAAAGTGCATAATATATTTTAAAATATTATATCTTAGATAACCCAAAAGAAGACAGAAAAAATGTTATTCTATATTTTAAACGTACAAGGAGAGGGCACGACTAAGGAAATTCATTTGGGGTCGAGACTTGGTGTAATATTAGTACTCCTTTAGGGTGTTCAACCCTCAATGTAATTCCGCCGAATGGCCAGTCAATTCGTAGAAAAAAAGCCTTCAAAATTCATGCTTAGCTTTTATACAATTAAATTTCAATTTCCTCCAATGATTTCATAGCTTGGTTGATACTATGCACTAGGTCTGGGTTCGATTCATCGGTCAATTTTTTTTCATTTCATTTAGTTATTTTTAAAATTAAATAAACTTATTTATGAAATGTTTATTAAATATTAAATGATATTTTGTATTTTTTAAAGTAAAAACAATCAAATAAATTTATTTAAATTATTTATTATTGAAATTATTTAAAATTATTATTAATAAAATATTTAAAATAATAATTATTATTTAAAATTTTTAATTAAAATTATAATCAATAAGAATTATTACTAAAATTATTAATTTATTATTAAAATTATTTAAAAATAAACTTTTTAAAATTATTTAAATTTATTTAAAAAGGACTTATAAAATGTTTTATAAAATAATTAAATTAATAATATACTATACAAATTATATTATATATAATATTTTATTTATAGTATATTTTATTTCACATTATAAAACTATTTGTAACTAATTTTTATGTGTATCATTTAATATTTATTACATATTTTATTATAAATATTATTTATTAATATAAAAATATATTTATATAAAATTTAATAAAAAATATTTGTTTAGTTTCAGTATTTTTTTTTTTACTTTATAAAATACAGAATAATTACATAAAATATCATTTAATATTTAATAAACCTTTCATAAATAAGTTTATTTAATTTTAAAAATAATTGAAATGAAGAAAAAAACATTGTCCGATGAATCGAACCCAGACCTCACTCATAGTATGCAAACGATATATCAACCAAGCTACGAAATCGTTGAAGGAAATTGAAATTTAACTGTATAAAAGCTAAGCATGAATTTCGAAGACTTTTTTCTCCGAGTTGACTGGCCATCCGGTGGAATTACATTGAGGGTTGAACACTCTAAAGGAGTACTACTATTACACCAAGTCTGGAGCCCAAACAAATTTCCTTAGTCGTGCCCTCTCCTTGTTAGTTAAAGCACAAGTAATGTTGTTTGTCTACACATGATTGTACTTGAAGTAATTGCTTTATTTCAGCATGATGGGATTGGACTTGTTTTTGTGTGATGGATTTTTCATCACATATGTTTATATTGTAGACTAATTTGCCAAATAAAAAAATGTTGACAAATGCTGTTATTGTTTCTACTTGGGGAAAAAAACAAATGCTGGTACGTACGCATTTCATATGAGCACACTCACAAATAACTTGAAGATTTAGAAGAATTAAATAACATTTTAAAAAAGATGTAATTATTGTATCCTTTGTTTATTTCAAGTGTACATTATTCAGGCAGTTGAAACACTGTAATTGTGTTCAAAATCTCTACATATTTTTTTTCTTGTAGACTGCACCACATAAATTTTCATAAGTACGAATCTAAATGCTTTTGTTTGGTACTATGATGCTGTTTTGCTAAACTGAATAATCCTTAGGATATTTACCTTTTAGACTGCATTTTTGGAAATACTCTGCTGTGTTCCGTATGGGAAAATAGATCTCAAATTTTAATCCTTTTCCACCTATAAAATAATGACTAATATTACTAATTACAAACAATGTTATTATTTTAAATATTGACTATATGTTTTGGTATTTGTCAAGGTTTTTTAATTTGAAGAAATTGCCAGATGGTATATTATGCAGGTACCAGTTCTTATCAAATGTTTTTGAATTGATTGGGGGGAAAAAATTGTAATACTCCCTTTTTGAGTCTTGATTCCACTGCTCCGTAATTTTTGCTCAAACTATACAACTTTTAATGTGAGTTTTTGGAATATTTATAAAATAAAATGTTTTATTGGGGGAGTTACTTCTTTGGTTGAATTTGAATAATCATTTCAAGTATTACTAATGTCCTGTTCAAAATATATTGATCTTAAAATTTCTGCTGCATAATTTCCAAGATATAATCCAATTGTTTTTTATAATTGTAAATGAGCATTCTTTTCTTCTTTGAGTCTTATTTAATATTTGTATGTGTAATACGGTTTGGATTGAATGCTTTCCCCATAATAAATCTAGTTCAAATTTTGCAAAACAACTAAGTCTTCAGCCTGATTATTAATGCAGCCCATATATAAAATGCATCTTCTTTCTGTAATTACAAATAGTATTAATTTAAATTACAAAAGCACAAGCTAATATTATTTGAAACATAATTTTCATCAATATAAATTTGTGTGTTGGCCAATCAACCTTAAAACTTGTATTAACCTATGTGCAATTTTCCTGGATGTTACTCAGTTTTAGTAGAAACTATATCAATTTATAATGGTAATAATTCTGTAAAGACCTGTTGACATTAGCAATTTTTTAATTTTCAAACATTTCCTATTTAATTATTATAGCATTTAGCTGAAGCATGTACTATTTAAATACCTAAATGGCAATTGTTATTAGATAAACATCAGAAGCAAGTAATAAAATTTTGTTATTGCTAAATAATTAAATTTTAAAATGTTTCTAATTCCTAATCAGATTATTTTTTTAATAATTGGTAGTAAAATTTTGCTTAAATAAAAATAAAATTTCATTAATTTAATGGTTTAATTATGTCTCTATTTTTAAAATTTTTACTTAGACTTGAAAATGAGTTCCAGTAAATATGATTTTCTAGAATAGATATAGAGGTAACATCTTTCTCAAGATATGAAATTTTTTTTATGGCTTTTTAAAAAATTATCCTCTTATAAATGTTTCTCATATCATTCTCAAATAATATGACTGTTTTCTATTTTTGTTGTGTGTCTAATTCATATTTTCAGTGTTTATAGTCTGTCCCAAAATGAATGGTTCTTTATGCATTGGGTTTTACTTTATAAACTTTCTTTTGAAAAAAACAAGATAAGATTAACATTTTTCATAAATTTGCATTTTTTTTCTTTTTAATTATTTTTTATGAAGATAATAATAAAATGTTCTGTCCAATATTTATTTGTTTACATTAAAAGTGAGCAGCATTTTCTTTTAATATTAATCCTTTTGACTTTAATTACAGAGCACTTTGGCACAACCTGATAGTGCCTTGATTCAAAATAAAGCTTCGCAGATAATATGTGCAGTGTTCCTTCTGGAGTATCCTTCTCGATGGCCTACATTTTTTGATGATTTGTTACAGACATTGAATTTGGGAGTAACTTCCACCAGAATCTATTTACGAATATTGTTAGCTATTAATTCTGAAGTAGCAGACAGAGAAGTTTCTAGAAATCAAAAAGTAATTTCTTGATAGTGCATTTTACTATACATTTTATCAGTTTTTATTTTATTTTCAGTACTTTTTATTAGTAATGTATTTAAAATATAGGAAATTGTTTGGAGAGTATTTATTCTGCAGTATTTTAACACATTTGATTTTATTATAGTTTCTGAAATATGTTTATTTACCTAATTTTAGTTATTTTTATTTCTAAATTCTTGCTAAAAGATTTAATTCATATATTTACATAAATTTTCGATAAAATTCTCTACTTTTCATTCATTGTTTTTTTTTTAGGAATTTGGAATTTTTACTTTTATAAAAGATACAATGCGAGAAACCTGCATTACTAAATTAGTAGACTCTTGGCATCACATATTGGTATGTTATTTATGTACAAAATATTAAATTAAAAACTGCATTTAATCGCTTATGGTATCATTTTGTTTGTTTGTATTCATAGTAAATATTTTCATATATTTAAATTTTGAAAAATTTGGCATTATTTATGAAGACAACAATATAATAGTTTGCATAGTTAATAAAGATTATAAATTTTGTATTCATTATCTTAAAATCTAAAAAATAATTTCTCATTTTTTTTAACTCATTTTTTAAGTTTTCATAGGTATATTATTTACGGCATTTATTGATTTTTTTTATATCTTAAGAAGTGTTCAAATACATTATAAAATCATTAATTAACCATTTAAATATTAAATGTTATTGATAATTTCTCATGCAAATCTGAAGATTTACTTCTGGGATCTTCAAACTGTTTCAATTCATGGAATCCTAAAAATTATAAATTGTTTTAGAGAAATTCCATTTTACTCTTAGAAGAATATATCTACACTATTAAAATCCGAAGGTAAACAAACGTATCTATCTATCTATCTATCTAATTCGGAACTTCTTTTTTTTTCAGACTTTTTTAAAACGCGATCTAATTTTTTTCATGAAACTTGCACAAAAAATAATTACAGATTCGGAAAGATCATTTATTTTGCCACGATATGCTATAATTTATTTTACAAAATAATTATTTTGTATTTTTTACGATTTTTTTAAAATGAGTCGAAATTTATACGTTTTTATGAATACGATTTCTAAATTGTTCCGCTTGCATTTTCTTTCACGTTAATGAAAAAAATATTTTACACTAAAAAAAGTTCATGCTTTTCTCTTTTACAATCAGTCATTTGAAAAATTTAATGTCAAAAACTTTTTTTGCGATTTTTCAAACACTCAAAATTTTATTTAAATACTTATTAACTTCTTTATTTATAAAAATAATGTCACAAAACTTTTTTTTCCATTTGTAGAACAATATTATATGTAATCTGTACAAAAATGGATAAAATATCTTAAAAATTACGGTTTAAAAAAAATTGGTTTTCGTTTTTTTTTCCCTTTTGTGAAAAATATATAAACATTACTTTTCTTAAGGTTTTTTGTTTAAAAATTACCATTGTTTGCAATCGATATATGAAGTTTGAAAGCATTAACTTAAAAATGAAGCCCAAAAACAAATTAAAACTTTAAAAAAAATCAATTTTACAATAGCTCAGAGTTTGGCACAAGAAAACTCTTTTGCCACTCAGCCCTCTACATTTGATGAAAGGAGACTACACTAGAAAAGAAGGAGCACATATAAATATTGAAAATCACCTGATTTGGCAAAATTGAATATCAAAAACTTTTTTTTACAATTTTTCAAAAATTATTGAATATTTTATTTAAATACTTAACTTCTCTCTCTCTTTATTTATAAAAATAATCTCATGAAACTTTTTTTTCGTGTGTAGAACGATATTATCCGTAATCTGTACAAAGATTGAAAAAATTAGATAAAAAATAAGGGTTTTTTTTTTTTTAAAAAAAATGTTTTTCGTTTCTTCTTTTTTTGTAAGAAACATTTAAGAATTATTTTTGTTAAGATTAAGAGACATTCACACACACACACACAATTTCGCATTAGGCTACTTCTTAAAGTTTAAAACTTTTTTAGTGGAATTAAAAAGGTATTAAAATAAAATATCAATGTTTTTATCGAATCGGGTTTTTTTTTTTAATGTTTTTTTTTTTCGGTACATGTATCTATATATATAAAGGAGAAAAGCGACTCACTGACTGACTGACTCACTGCCTGACTAATCACGATATCTCCAGAACTATTAAACCTACAAACTTGAAATTTGGTAGGTAGGTTCCCTTCATGGTGTAGACGTCAGCTAAGAACGGATTTTGCAAAGTTTGAACCCCAAGCGGCGTTACGAGGGTTTAAGGGGCGTTATTGATAATTATTTCCATTACTATAAACTATTAGATGTACAGTCGTGAAACTTGGTACACAGATTTCTTTCATAAAGTAGAGATTCCCTACATAATGATTTTTACGAAAATCGACCTCCAAGGGGCGCTTAAGGGGCGTTATACATAATTATTTCCATTTTTAACCTATTAGATGTACAGTCTTGAAATTTGGTAAGCGGATTCCTTTCATACTGTACAGATCCTCTACAGAATGGGTTTTGTGAAAATCGACTCCCAAGTGGCGTTGTAGAGAATTAAGTGGCGTTATATAGGCAATTAACTTCTTTTTTAAACTATTAGACATAAAATCTCAAAATTTAGTAAGCTGATTCTATTCATTGAGTAGAGATCCGCTATAAGATGGGTTTTGTGAAAATCGTTTCCTAAGTGGCGTTGCGGGGCTTAAGGGGCGTTATAGATAATTATTTCCATTTTTAAACTATTAGACGTACAGTCTTGAAATTTGGTAAGCGGATTCCTTTCATAGAGTACAGATTCGCTGCAAAATGGGTTTTGTGGAAAATCGACCCCCAAGTGGCGTTGTGGAGAATTAAGGGGCGTTATATAGGCAATTAACTCCTTTTTTATATAAACTATTAGACGTAAAATCTCGAAATTTAGTAAGCTGATTCCATTCATTAAGTAGAGATCCGCTCTAAGATGGGTTTTGTGAATATCGTTTCCTAAGGGACGTTATAGATAATTATTTCCATTTTTAAACTATTAGACGTACAGTCTTAAAATTTGGTAAGCGAATTCCTTTCATGGTGTAGAGATCCGCTACAAAATAGTTTTGGGGAAATTTGATCCCCAAGGGTCACTGAGGGGATTAAGGGGCGTAATAGATAAATATTTCCGCTTTTCAACTAATAGAAACACCTGCTTGAAAATTAGAAGGTATGTTCCGTTCATGGAATAAATTTTCTTTTACAAAGATTTTTGCGAAAACGGACCCCCAAAGGAGTGGGGTTGCAAGGGATTAAGGTGTGTTATAGAAAAATTCCTGTTTTTGAATTTAACTCATTTACTTGAAATTTGTTGAGCACTTTTCATTAGTTGAATAGAGTTCCACTAAGAATGGATTTTACGGAAATCAACTCCAGGGGGAAGCGGGGAGAGTTATTGGAGCATATTGATAGACAAAATTCCCGTTTTCGAACTGCTAAGACTACAATAATAAAATTTGGTTTGCATGCTTTTGTTGAATTGGAATCCGCTAAGAGTGCTCTCAATGAGGTATAGATGATAAAAATTACGTTTTTGCTCTGTTAGATTTACACTTAAAATTTAGCACGCATATTTATTTTATGGAGTAGAGATCCACTGAAAGTTTCTTTGGTGGAAATCCACTTGATTATTAGGTTAAGTGAGAGAAAAAAATCTTTTTCCTTCTATTTTAGATATAAATAGAAATTAGATATTATAATTTATGTTCTTTTTATATCAAGGGGCGAGAGTGTAACAGCTATAAATATATTTTTTCAATACAATCGAATTCTTTATGCTAGATATCAATAATTAATATATATGTAAACAGTATACATATATGCAACATCGTGAAATACCCAATGAAGCGGGTGGGTAACGACTAGTATATATATCTAGGCTTTCCCCATACTGTTTTTTCCTAACATATATATTTATATATTTGCTTTTTTCTGAATGTTTGATTAATTGTTTCAATATCTATCTGTTAATTTTTCTTTCATTTATTACTTATAGAAATTTGGTTTTAATAAATATATATGTTTTTTAAAAGGATTATTTCTATTCATTACTAAATGAATTCTTTGTTTATTAAGAAGTACATTGTCTATTATTTTTCATCAAAATACATTTTTAAGCTAAGTATGTAACGATTAATTGATTCGTGAAAATCTGAAATCTGTTTTATTATTTTAGAAGTCATGCATCAAAATTTGAAGCTATTTCTTATCTGTGAGAAGGATGGGGAGATAGAACAATAATTTTACACTAAAAAAAACGTGTTCGAGCTATAGAGAGGGTAAAGAAACCTGTCTAAAATAAAAAATAATTGGAATGGAACAAATTTCAAAAAAACGAATTTTTGTGACATTTTAGAAATTACTCACATTGTGCACATGCAGACACACAGAAATGCTGGTGTCATGAGGAAAAGAGCAAGCCCGAGCAACGACGGGCTAAGCGGTGGAGGGGGAAGTGGAAGTCATTTTGAAAAAGAGTATTAGAAGTGCTGATTTTGTGAAGGAAAATTTATAAAAGTAGAGATAGCCCGTGCACCGCCAGGCCATGCAGCTAGTCTTATATATTAAAATCCGAAGGTAAACAAACGTATCTGTATGTCCGGATGACGCCCAATTTTCTCAAGAACCACAAGACGCGGAAACTAGCAGAAGGGTATCAAAATTTCGGGAATGATGCGAGGAATCCGTTTTGACCATTTATATTCCGGTATTAGAATTAGTTAAAAAGATATTAATTAAAAACCTTAAAATGCATCATGGCGCCATCTGCAGAGAACGTGTTCAGGCTATAGAGAGGGTAAAGAAACCTGTCTTAAATCAAAAATAATTGGAATGGAACAAATTTCGAAAAAAGGAAATTTTTTGACATTTTAGAAATCACTCACATTGTGCACATGCAAACAGACACACAGAAATGCTGGTGTCATGAGGAAAAGAGCAAGCCCGAGCAACGACAGGCTAAGGGGTGGAGGGGGAAATGGAAGTCATTTTAAAAAAGAGTATTAGAGAAGTGCTGATTTTGTGAAAGAAAGGGAAATTTATAAAGGAAGAGATAGCCTGTACAACGCCGGGCCATGCAGCTAGTCTACACTATTAAAATTCGTAGGTAAACGAACTATACGTACCTATCTTCACACGCACCACACGACGCAGAAACTCGCCGAAGGTACCAAAATTTTTCGGGAGTGATCCGAGGAATCCGTTTTGACCATTTATATTTTGATATTCTAATTAGTTAAAAGATATTAATTAAAAACCTTAAAATGTATAAATAGTACCATTTTTGACCGCCAGGGGAAAATTCAGAAATTCTTTTTTTTTTCCAGACTTCTTTAAAACATGGTCTAATTTTTTTCATGAGACTCACACAAAAAATAATTACAGTTTCAGAAAGACCATTTATTTCGTCACGATATGGTATAATTTATTTTACAAAATAATTATATTTTGTATTTTTTACAATTTTTTTAAAATGAGTCGAAATCGATACGTTTTTATGAATACGATTTCTATAGCGTTCCACTTGCACTTTCTTTAACGCTAATGAAAAAAATATTTTGCACTTAAAAAGTTCATGCTTTTCTCTTTTAGAATCAGTCATTTAAAAAGTCTAATGTCAAAAACTTTTGTTGTTGTTTTTTACGATTTTTCAAAAAATTCTCAAAATTTTTTTTAAATATTTAATAATTTCTTTATTTGTAAAAATAATCTCAGAAAACTTTTTTCCGTGTGTAGAACAATATTATATGTAATCTGTACAAAGATTGATAAAATATCTTAAAAATGACGGTTTTAAAAAAAAATGTGTTTCTCGTTTTTTCCCCCTTTTGTGAAAAATGTGTAAACATTACTTTTTTTAAAGTTTTTTTGTTTAAAAATTAAAGTTTAAATTTTTTTTAGTGGAATGAAAAAATTTTAATTAAAATAAAATATCAGGTTTTTTTTCAATGTTTTTTTCAGTACATGTGTGTGTGTATATATATATATTAAAATATAGGCTTTTCCCATACTGTTTTTTTTTCTAACATATATATTTATATGCTTAATCAAACATTCAGAAAAAAGCAATCCTTTCAATACCTATCCATAAATTTTTCTTTTTTTTATTACTTATAGAAACTTGAATTTTATAAATGTATATGTTTTTTAAAAGGATTATTTCTATTATTTCATTACTAAAGGAATTCTTTGTTAATTAAAAAGTACATCGTTTATTATTTTGGATCAAAATACATTTTAGAGACATTTTTAAGCTAACTATATATAACGATTAATTGATTCATGAAAATCAGAAATCTATTTTATTATTTTAAATTCTTAGAAACTAACTATTAAAAAATGATGAACGTTTTTTGTTTTACTCTTAGCATCAGAATAGATTTCTTTTTATTGCTTTACATTAATAATTTTTTTAATTCTAGCACAATATTTTTTTTATAAGTCATTCATCGAAATTTGAAGCTATATCTTATCTGTGAGAAGGAGGGGAAGATAAAACAATAATTTACACTAAAAAAACCATGTTCGGGCTATAGAGAGGGGAAAGAAACCTGTCTTAAATCAAAAATAAATGGAATAGAACAAATTTCGAAAAAGAGAAAGTTTTTGACATAATTTTAGAAGTCACTCGCATTGTGCGCGTACAAACACACTCACAGAAATGCTGGTGTCATGAGGAAAAGAGAAAGCCCGAGCAACGCTGGGCTAAGCAGTGGAGAGGGGAATAGAAGTCATTTTGAAACTGAGTATTAGAAATTCTGATTTTGTGAAAGAAAGGGAAAATTTATAAAAGTAGAGAATGCCCGTGCAATGCAGGGCCATGCAGCTAGTATATATATATAGTCTAATTCTCTACAAATAAGAGATAAACATTCATCAATCGCATTCGGGGAAAAAACACAGACAGTAAAGAGATCATACAATGAAGGACACTAGATTAAAAATTATAAAATGGATTCTGCAGTATTATAAACATTGCTGACTTGGGACAGATTTATATATATGACATGTTTTTTAAAGTCAGAATTAGACTTAGTTTTAAAAAGGATCTTTATTTGATGAAATCTATACAAGCTCTGACACTGAGAGGGCAGAGAGAAAAAGAACGCCACCGTGTTTTTAAGTGGGTTAACACTTTAAAAACACAGATGCGGTAAATATCACAGATTTTATGATTGTACTTGAAAGTTAATGCTGACATATGGGGCTCTATATCTAACGATCTGGAATTGGACATGTTTATGGGCTAGCCCATATGTTTGGAAGAAATTAATGGGTGATTAGTTTGATACTTGAAGCTGAAATGAAAAAATATGAGTTAAGTGCTAGATAGGGAATTTTATTTTTAATCTAATTTAATTATCCTTACATTTGGCCCCCCAATTTTAAAATGGAGTCAGGGCATGGTTTTTCTCTCTTTACAAACTTAATCAATTTTCAACAAACACAAAACAATACATAACATCATTTAGAAAGATATATTACACACAGTAGAAATATTTAAGCAATAGGAATACTAAAATCAAAATACAATACAATAATCGAAACTATAACAACAAACACAGTAAAGACGCTTCCAAAATATTAATTGATAAAAATGAATTTCCATACATGTAATTGAAGATTATCTTGTTCAAATCATTTCGACATCTACCTATTCCAAATCTATTCGATAAGAATAAGAGCTTGTGTTTCCTCCTATCCCTTCATAATAATAGATTTGTATTATATCTAACAGATAATGTATTCAAAAAAAAAAATTTATATTGGAAAATAATATATCAAACAATAAGATAGTAAATATAAAAATACATGATATCATACAAATGTTAAAATAATAATTTTGTATAAAAATCTACTCTGGTGCCATCGTAGTAATACCTTATATTGTTAACACAAAATTTTGCATATATGAAATACAATTTTTTTAAAAAGATAAAAAAAATATAGACACTAATAAAATGAAATTAGTAATAATATGAAAATGATGTACAACAACTCATATGCACTATTCAACACAATAAACAATATTTTATTTCATATGCATCATGAAACATACGAATATAAAAGTATAAAAATTATACGAATATAGGAATAAAAGAATATAAGAGTTATAAGAATAAAAGAGCTCTTTAAATAATTGTGAGTCGGAAATGTGGACTCTCTTCTATCATCACATTTAGTATTCATGTAAAATTTTCACAATATTCATTGTAACTTAATGATATCGCATACAATATTTTGAATATCTCCATAGCCTTCTAAGTATTCGTTTCATAGACAAAATTCTCGAGTTTCTCTTACATTACACATTCACTAAAATAAACTGTATCACACTACTTAATTTTGAACACATCTCTGAGAAATCTGCGTGATCAAATCACAGATGTTCAAGGATGCTAATAAGAAAGCATTAAGAGGTGTACATATCAAACTAAACACGTTTGTCCTCTTAATGTTTCAAGATACATACAAAAATTTATAATGATTGAATTCTCTTCTATCCACTGTATAATATCCAAAAATAAGCTTCAAGTTATTAAATTAATTTTAAATTTAGATAAGGAAAATTTCGAGAAATAGTGAATCTTGATATATGGCCGGTATATCAAAACACACAATTTCAAAATAAAAATAATTAAATGACATGCAATAAGGTTACTGCTGAATAAATAATTAACAAGACACTAAAATTCAGTGGATAAAAAAGAATGCAACATTAGGTTATTTTTGTTTCTCATCAAAATCAATATTAGTATTAGTACATTAGAGTCATTTCTCAAATAACTTAATTTATCTTTCAGTTTTAAAACACCAATATCTATCATAAATGTTAACTCATTCGACATCTTAAGATAAAATTATGAGATGTATATTAAAATTTCTCAAAATTTTGTATAATAAAACACATGCACTCTGCTTTCTCAATTGAAAGTACAAACAATATCTTTAACACAAAACATACTATAAAAGTTAAATATTATATTATATTACTCTTCTTCTAAAAGTTCTGTTTAGCAGAACTGTTACTAAAATGAAAACTAATAATTTCACTGACCTTTATTTCTTAGTAGCAGAAATTTTTTGTTCATGGTAATCCACATTTTGTCATTTGATTAGCACTAGTAAAATTTTATTTATTTTTCTTTAGATGTTGGTACTGCACTGTTGCATTCGCAATGTTGTTCAAATTCACGATATTATTGTACAGACTTTACGGCAAAGAAGTTTTTTTTTTCTGGCGGAAGAAGCTACTGTATTTCTTCAGGCGGGGATAGGGTACTCACGCTTCTCTTATATATATTTTTTTTTTCGCCATTCGAAAGTTGTTTCGTTCATTCATGGCAAACTGGCTAGCCTCTTCAGCAAAGACAGAAATATCGTTCGGCGGTAAAGACTGCATTCTTCCCGGTGTTAAGAGCGATGTTCTTCAGGGGATTACTAGCGCTTTTCTTTTTCTGTATCATTCCTTTTAATTCCGACAACCCGACATCTTCAGCAAAGAGGCATATGGCGCAGTCGAAGTTCCATCAAATTCTGCTTTGCATTTGTTACTGTAGTTGGCGTTCGTTTTTATTTTAAGATTATTTTCTATTAAGAATAGTTTTAAGTTAGAGTCAAAATCTATTATCCGATATCCTGTCGGCTTTAATTCTGACATGTTTTTGAAGTCGGAATTAGACTTAGTTTTAAAAAGGATCTTTATTTGATGAAATCTATACAAGCTCTGACGCTGAGAGGGCAGAGAGAAAAAGAACACCGTGTTTTTCAGTGGGTTAACACTTTAAAAACAGATGCGGTAAGTATCGCGGATTTTATGATTGTACTTGAAAGTTAATGCTGACATATAGGGCTATATATCTAACAATCTGGAATTAGATATGTTTATTGGCTAGGCCATATGTTCAGAAGAAATAAATGGGTGATTAGTTTGATACTTGAAGCTGAAATGAAAAAATATGAGTTAAGGGCTAGATAGGGAATTTAATTTTTAATCTAATTTAATTATCCTTATACATACATATATATATATATATATATATATATATATATATATATTCAATTGTGGTGTCTCAGGGCATGCATGCTTTGTGGAATCCCAGTGTTCCATGGAACGCAGTTTGAAGACCACTGATTTATATAAGTTTTGATTCCAATAACCATCGATATACTATTTTACCCCATAACTAAAAAGTCTTGAGATTCTTGCCCTTAACAGAAAGTCATGTATCTGGACAATATTTAGTTTCATAATAATAATTTATCTTTTCATTATAAAGTTTAAAATTCAACTGTAAACAAAAAGAATTTTTTACAAAATAATTGTTATGTGTGAAAGCTTTAAATCATGGATGTTAAAGAGTTAATACAGAAGTTAATAGCATTTTAAATCAATGTAGTCTTTAAGTCTACATGACATGATATGGAAGTAAAAACTGAGAAATCTATTTCAGTTCAAGTATCATCAAACCTTACTTGTTTTGAATTTCACAATCCATAGCCAATAGCTTATATAGCGTTGTAATCGTGCTGTTATTACAAATGAGCAAAATCAATGTACTTTTCATCAAAATTTTGTTATGTTTATTTGTTGAAATGTATTTATAAATATGTGGAATATTTCATGTTTTTCATTCTATTTCTATTCTACAGGTCACATATGAAAAAATTAATACAAATCTTGTTTGTCTTTGCCTTGAAGTTATTGGTGCTTATATTGCTTGGATTGAAATTAACCTCATTGCAAATGATCGCTTTGTTCAAATATTTATTACCTTCCTTTCTATTCCACTTCTTCGAGAAGCTACATGTGATTGCATTGCTCAAATAATCAACAAGGGAATGGATCCAGTTGCCAAAGTGAAACTTGTAGAATCTTATGCTCTTATTTTAAATCAAGCTGGTGTATTATGTTTCACTGGGGTTAGTTATTTTTTAATTTATATAAATATTGAAGACATTTTCTAATGAATTTTTTGCTTCTTTTCATCCTGCAAAAAAATAAAAGTTTGATGAAAATTTTTTATAACATAGCATAACAAGATTTTATGAATTCAGTTACAGATATTTTTTGATTGCATTATTTTAAATTTCCATTATAAAGAACTTCCCTCGATGTTCTTTTTAAACCGTTCAATTAACATTTTTGCTTGATATCTGTAGTATACAAACTATTTTCATTTCCAGCCCCATTTTGTGTAAAATTTTGTCATCACCCTTGGATAGATTGTTAAATGTAATTAAAATTCTTTCTTGTATTTTTGCTTATGTTTCTGTCTCATTAGAGGTTCTGAATAAAATACAGAATTTTATGATGGGATGATTTTATTTATGCATATGGGTATAAATTTTTATTAAAATCCCTTAAAACTTTTCATAAGAGTTTAGATTTGAAGTTTGGGCATGCAAAGAGCTTATGATTGTTACCATTTTTGGTTTTGTATTGAAAATCACAATCCTCTGGAACTAATCAATGTCAATATTTTATTACCGTATTTTCCTGTATATAATCCGCGGATTATGTGTTAAAAAAGTTTCAAATTTCGTTGTGCGGATTATACGCCGCCGCAGATTATCTCAGAAAAAACATTCTCCATCAGAAAAGTTAACAAAGTTTTGAAAGAAATGCTGTTTATGTTTTATAAAATAAATAATAGATGGCACTTTCATGACTCGGCTGACATATTACGGCCATAATTAGTTTTTGTCCAATTACTTTCAAGAACGAATTCGGTTCCTCGGAAGGAAATAACAGTTACAAGTCGCTGGCGTCATTTATAACTTTGTCTTGACTAGAGGTGTTGCATCCTTTGAAAGTTTTTATCATGATGAAGTGTTAGCTATACTGCAGACTTCAAATTAAACGCTGTAGAGAAGGCTAACGAAGTCGGAAATCGAGAAGCTGCAAGATTTTTCAACGTTGACGAATCGAATATTCGTTTGTGGAGAAGGAACAAGACTTAACTTCGAAAATTGCGATAGACGTAAAAGGGCTGATCGTCGTGGAAAACCTCACTGGCCAGAATTAGAGGCAGAAATAAATAAATGGATTTTAAAAGAAAGGGACGATGGGAAAGCTGTCTCGACAGTTAGCATCAGAATGAAAGCCCGAGTTATTGCATGCGAAATGAATATTGTTAACTTCTCTGGTGGGCCCACGTGGTGTTACCGGTTTATGAAGAGAAACAATTTAGTCGTTCAACGGTCGGACAGAAATTACCTGATGACTGGGGGAAAAAATCTGACGACTTTTTGACATTTTGCAAGCAAATTATTGTTGAAAATAATTTTACAG
Organism: Trichonephila clavipes; assembly: GCA_019973935.1. Lineage (NCBI taxonomy): Eukaryota > Metazoa > Arthropoda > Arachnida > Araneae > Nephilidae > Trichonephila > Trichonephila clavipes. Next base: position 65,821 of record BMAU01000504.1, on the reverse strand, counting down.
AGGATTTGATTTATATATATATATATAAATATGGACGAAGTTCCATTATCATTTGATATTCCACCTACCAGGACCGTCGACGTTCAAGGAGCAAGTAGTATTCCTATAAATACTACTGGAAATGAAAGAACATCATTTACTGTGCTGCAAATGGTTTGAAATTGCCGCCAATGTTAATTTTTAAAAGAAAAACGCTCCCAAAAGAAAACTTTCCTAAATGTGTGGAAATTCGTGCGAATGAAAATGGCTGGATGAATGAGCAAATCATGTTGTCATGGCTACAGACTATCTGGAGAAAACGCAAAAAATTCTTTTTTCGTCCAAAGGCATTTTTAATTATGGACTATGAAATCACATGTGGGTGAAAACGTAAAAAATGCTCTCAAGTCCGCGTCGGCAAAAATTGCCATAATACCTGGAGGACTGACAAAAAAATTGCAGCCTTTAGACGTCGGTATTAATAGATCGTTCATATCCAAAGTTAGAAAGTTATGGGAACAGTGGATGTCCGATGGAGAAAAAAACTATACAAAAACTGAAAAATTGAAGCGGGCATCATATGAAAATGTCTCCCGCTGGGTCCTGAAAGCATGGAATGACGTCGCTGAAACTACAATAAAGAACGCTTTCCGAAAATGTAATTTTATTGTCAAAAATGACTCTGACGATGAAGAGTCTTTGCTATCGAGTGACTCGGATGTGTTACGCGAAGATTTGATAAATTTATTCATTTCCGAATCTGATGAATCAGATTTTGAAGGCTTTTTTAACTGTTAATAAATTTTTTCATCATTCAAGATATTTTTATTTTGTAAGTGTATATAAATGTAAAAGGGGGATCTTAATTTTTTTAAATTTTTTCCGCGTGCAATGTTTTGCTTAACTTAAAACATAGATGGCAGAAGATAATTTTTTTGTTTTATTGAGATTATCGTACAAAATATATTATGATACATATTAAAATAGATGTATTTTATTATAAATGTTGTCCTCTGAACAATTTCTTACTTCTATTTTTAGTTATATTTTTTATTTTATGTGTCTCCTTATCGGCAATTTATATTTTTTGGATTATTCTCCGCCAAAACTGCCGCGGATTATACGATGTTTTTTTTTTAGTCGAAAAAAAGAGCTCTGCGGATTATATACAGGAAAATACGGTAATATTAATTTTGAAGTGCTGCTTTTTTTGCTTATCTAGGTCAACACAAACTATAAAAATATTGTTAAAATATTGTTCTTTCTCCTAATCATCATATGTTTCTGATCAATAACCAAACTTCTGATTATTCAATTACAATAAATTTTATTAAAATAAAAACTAAGTAAAGGGTATATTTATATGGACCATTTATATGCCCCATATAAATGGTCCAAAATCTGCCGTAATATAAGCAGCAGTTTTGGGGAAATATAATTTTAAAATTGTTTGTCAATTTAAATTTCTCCTATTTGATTCACAATTAATACATCTTTCAAAAATGTTTTCTTTAAAAAAATTATGTTATTTAATCTCATTATGAATGTTTTAAAAGTATAATCTAAATTTTTGATGAATCTGGTTTACTGTCTAATATGACACTCAATTACTGTGGTGTATTACAATCAGAAGAAATATGTAACAAGATGCAAAGTGCAGTAATTGCTGCATTCTTTCATTGCTGATCAAATAGAAACCAGCCCATGCATGCTGTGTTGGACTTGACAACTGGTGCTAATTTCAACAAGTTGTATTTAATATAAAGATGCATACTGATACAGATAAAGAATTATCCCAAAGCATAATGAAAGCCTCATTAAATGAAATGTGTGCTTTTACTGAATAAGTGCTTGCAATTGAAGTATAAGAATGTAAATAAATTATCAAGAGCATTGTTGTGGAAATTTATCCTGAAAGATATATTTGTTGAATTTCAAACTCTGATTTCATGGCTGTTATACAGTTTTAATAAGTCATTCAATGTTTAGAACTTAGCTCGTGTGAGAATTGGTGGCAATTTTTACAAAGGTTTTGCTCTAATAAGAGAAGTCGATAAATGAATCAAAACATCTCTCATTATCTAACGTAAAAGCTACTAGAAAGAGAGAATAGAAAATTAGCCGAAATTGAAGTGCAGGAGGGCATAACATACAAATCTGCGGCTTTTTATGTTTGTAATTTATTACAAAACAATTTAAACTTTAAATCCCATTTTCTCTTTTTATAGATAATGTATTTAGGATGTTTATAATAACTTAAAATATTACTGATGCATTTTCTGATTCCTAAATAAATCTTAAAATATTATTAATATATTGCTATTAAATTTTGTGAGTCTGATATTTAAATTGTTTAGAGAATGTACTAAAATAATTTAATATGTGAATGTTTTTAATTTATATCTGTTATGTAATAGGCTCATAAATAAGTCAAATTTCATATCATTTACTCAATCAACTGAACAATTTTATTTTTGATACGTTCACCAGATAAATGTGTTAGTTACCGCATAAGTTTTTTTACTTTGTATGTAGCTATTTTAAAGTTTAAGAAAAATCCTAGAATTTAAATTATATTTGTCATTATATATATATATATAAGTATAGTTCTGTTTTTATTAAAATCTTATTTAAGTATTTGATTAGTACTTGATACTTGTTGATGAAAAACCTTTTATTTTTTGTGAAACCAATTTCTTTGGATTTGACCACTCATGGTTTTTGCACCACTGATTTAAAACATCATCCATTTATAACAATTTGTATTTTATTTATAGCATTAAATGAAATGCATTGAGAAATTTAATGCTTATTAAAATTATGAGGATGAAAAAAGTCATATAAATTTTATACTGGGCTTCATACAGAAAATTTGTCTTAATGTGTTGTAAAAATGTAAAAATTGTATCAATAATAAGTTAGCATTTTTATTTTTCTATGAGGCTTAACATCAGAATTACTAAATGCTTGTTAACATTTGATAATTAAAAAAAATTTCATTCAAAAAGACATTTAAAAGTTGTCTATATTCATGCTAACAGTAATGTTTAATAAAAATGTGTATTGATTTTCTTCTCAAATATATAACACAACATGTTTGTGAGATCTACATGGTAAAGTTAAAGCTCAAATTTTGTTCTAAAATGTCTCATAATATTACAATGTGCTATGAGTTTATAAACTTTTTAACATTAGTTTTGAAACAAATTATGTTAATCAGCCAATTAAAGAACAGATTTATATATGTAAGGCAATTACAACTGTTGTTTTTCAGAAAAGGATTTATTTGAGAAATCAATTTGGATTAATTTCTTTGACAGAATCAAAAAATTGGTTTCATTTTTAAAATTTTATTTTTTTTAATAAAAAAATTGACTTTATTCCATTTTTATTATGAAAAAAATAAGCATTATATTGTATGATGGTTGTTAGGATATTTTTGTGATGTTGTAGAGTAATTAACAACTTTAAACTATTTTATTAGATATGTTTTTACATGAATTTTTAGTTATGGTGTCAAAAACTCTTTGGAATAAAATTTTAATGATTTTTATTCATTATCTCTTTTATCCATATTTTAAAAATAAATCAAATTGGTTTAATGGTATTTTTAATCAAGAAAAAAATTAAATTTCAGTTGTATTTTAATTTTTTTGAAAATTAATACTTTAAACTGTGATTCGGAATAGAATATTGAATTATTAATATATTAAATATTTGCCAATAGAGTCCTGAGGATGAAGATTTCATGGTAAAGCTTTCAACTTTAGTAAATACTATGGGAACTGCAATATTAAACAGTTGGACAAGGTAAATTTGGTTTTTCTAACACTATTCATTAATTACACAGTAAAATTTTATTGAATCTCCATGATCTAGTTTTTTATGAATCCAGGATCTGTAAGCCATAATGTAAACATACTTTCTTCTTTTGAAATACCTTAATATAGCAAACAAATGCATATCTGCCAACTTTTTATCCCTTTGCACTTGGAATTTATCTCTTTCAGCCTTTCATTACACTTTAACTCTCTATATTGACCATTTTTATGCATTTTCACTAACTTTCCATCATCCATTGACTTTTTTTTAACCTATGTTTCTTATTTATTGTTATATTCTCAACAACTTGAAAAGAAGTAGACAAAACTCATAGAACTTACTGGAATTGTTTTTGAAAAATTCATGAAACATATCTTTTCTTGTATATCATATTTAATTAGCTGTTTGCTCTTAATTGATTCATAGACATGGTTTTGTTAGGCAAAGCATTTTGGGGTTTTTTTGTTTTTTTTCTTTTGTAAGTTTCTTGAACTCAACTTATATTGTGCTTTGTACATGTTTGTATTCCTTATGCTTCATGTGGTGAAATAATTGGTTTTATTTGATGTTTACTGCATTGTCTAATGGGAACAAAACTTTTTTTTAATAGTTATAGTTTATACTGATTCTTAACTAAAAAATTGAGCAATGGCATAATTCTTCATGAAAATGGATAAATTTATATGTGTATATATTCTTTAAAGAGTATAATTTTTTTTACTATGATTATATGGGTAACATTGTGTACACCAGTGGTTCTTAAACTGTGATCTGGGAACCACCAGGGGTCTCCAGTGCCTTTCTTTGGGGGTCTGTGGAAGTGTGTCATTCAGTTTTAAGGTTTGCCTTTTTTACTGACTGAAAAGTGTTGTGCAAAAATTGAAAAATATGCCCTCCTAGACTAGATTATTAAATTGCCCCCAATGAAAAAAAAGTACTAGAATATGTGTATTTTGATCAAGAATATTAATTCAAGTAGAGGCAATATTAGGATTATTGAGGAATTTTTAAGTCACTCAGGCTTGTGTTTAGAGTCAGAGAAAAGGGTTGAAAATCTCTTGGGGGGGCCGGAATGTCAGGCATGTACATAGAGGGAGGCCATGGCAATCAAAAGTTTAAGAACCACTGGTTTACACCACTATTTTGCTCATTTTTCGTAATTAATTTCAGTATCAAGATTATTTTTTAAACTGTTTTAAAATTATAATTCTATGATAACTAATTTTGTAGGCTGTTTATACATGCCATTTTTTATTTCTAAACTAAATTGGTACAGTTATAATTTGTTTTTGTAAGTTGCAATTCTTCAAGAAAATATTTTTTTTCCTTACCAAATATTTAAAATTAAATACTTTTATTTTCAATAACATTGTTCATAAAATGTGGTTTATAGATTGCACAAGATGAAAGATACCAGGGGAATGCTTATTGTTGCAAATGCAATTAGTGATAAAGTTGATTTGCTTTTAAAATTCCTTAACAATGATGATGATGAAGTTTCTCAAGCAGTTATTGAATTTACTCGGGAATACTTGCAGTTTTTGAAAAATAAGGCCAATGCAGGAGCTTATGTTGTTGCAGATTCTGCTAAAGTTGAGGTAATATATGTATATCAGATTACTTATTATTTCATTATTTATTTGTAGTTCTTGTAATGTTTGAATTTTAACTCACATTCTTTACACTCAGATGTATTTCTTTGTCACAATTTTTTTTAAATTTTTATTTAGACAATTCTGTATATAGTAATAAACAAGTACAAATATGAACCAACAACAGATTTTTCCTGCCAGGTAAGATTTTTTTGTAAAATATTTTCATTTTATGTGTATTTTGAAATTATTTATATTTTTCCATTAATATTGTATAAAAAAAATTGTATATCTTTCATCGTCTTAATGCAAATATATTAAAATGAAAATTAATGGCAAGTTTTTAAATCCGAAATATAAATCTACAATTAAGGAAATTGACACAGTGATTGCCATGATACTTTCAGAATTCCATTGTAAAAAGCCAATGTTAATTATTTATTATGTAAAGTATACAAATATTACAAACTAAAATAACTCATAGTTGGGGCTCTAAACAATAACATGAACTACAAGCTATTTTGTAGTATCTATTAATGTTTCAATGAGTGATTTTTTTATTTGCATCTAAATTTTTTTGTATTAGGCTCTCTTTGATACTTGTAAAAATGTAAGCAGGTGGGGACTGCTTTATTTCAGGACCATTCAAGAAAAATTTTAAAGAATTTTTGGGCTTTTAGGTAGAAAAGTAAAAGTATCAAATTAGATTAAAATATATAAAAACATACAGAGGCTTAAACATACATATATATATTTTAACCGATACCAAACTTTTGTCACTTCACTAGTAGTTTACAAAATACCGTTCTAAAATTTCCATTACTTTGATTTTTTTTAAACATCGTGAATTTTTTTTATAGATTTTCACTTTAAAACATAATTTTGAGAAAAATGCATCTTATTTTTTTTTATTGTAAAAAAGTTATTACCCTTTTCCATCTAAAATTCAAACTGATATATTCTTGGGAAAAAAGTCATAACTCTGTGTTTCAATATCAGTATCTAAATTCAGTGATGCGATAGCCCATGAAGGCCAAGGCCTACTGTACCCAACTCAGTATATGCGACCTTGGGCACTGAGGTGCATGAGTAGATGCTCTGGTCAGGTGGTCAGTCTGACTTGAAACCCCCAGCGTTTTGTTCCCAAGCAAGCTTGGTACTCTTTTATCAACCCTCTGGAGGAATGAAAGGCTGAGTTGACCTTTCCCAACTCTGGGTTTACCTTTCCCAACTCTGGGTTTGAACCCCAGATTTGTAGCATTAATGCACAATATGCTACCACTGGGCTTCTCAATATCAGTAAACTCCATCCAAATATTTCAATCACCAATGCTTAGTAAAATACTATCTGTAAATCAAATTCTCAAACATGCCACTCACACTGGATCTAAATTCTGAAAATATCTAATCAGACCAAATAAAGAAAAAATATGCATAGCGATAAAAATAATATAGTGAAAAGTTGAACTTTTTTTTTAAATGTGAAATCTTTGGAGATGAGAATTTGATGATGCTAGAAAAGTTGATTTATTGGACAGTGTTAAATTGTTAATGAATTATTATTCATCTCAATCATAAATGGTTTGATGTGATAGTTAGGATTGGGGTTGCCGGCTCAGTTGCAGTCTGTGTCATTTGGCTGAAGTTCAAAATTATGAGGTCCGTCGCCAATAGCCCTCATGTTGCTTTATAGTGTGATATTAATATAATTTGCATTCACTCACTCACCTCAATCATATAAAATATAAGTAAAGCACACACTTGAAAGCTAACAGGTGTTATGCAATGTGAGTTTTTTAGAAATCATTAAACTAATTGCAATAAAGTGAAGGCTTAAATACTAGAAAAATATTAATATTTTTAAAGAAAAACATAAAAGATGAAGTTTTTTTTAACTTTCAAAATGAAACTTCTGGTTTTCTTTTGCTGAAGGTGATGTTTCTTAAAACAGTTATATTTCATGCAAATTGAAAACTAAACCTCTTTAAAAGGAAAAAGCGTTCAAACTAAGATATAATAATAATTTCAAATGTTTTAAGGGCTGTAACTATATTTTTAAAGAATGAAGCAAACAATTTTGCTTAAATAAGTTTACTAATTGTGTTCAAATGTGTCAAAAGAATTATTTATTTATTTGATAGGGTGAAGATGAAGCTTTTTTCTTGGAGTTTAGAAAGTCATTGAAAATACTTTTTGATAATCTTGCAATGCTGGTAATTAGATATATATATTTTTTTGAAGAATCTTTTAATTTGTTTTTAAATTTTAGCTGAACTAAAATATGTAAATTTCATGTCCTATATATTATTTTAATTAACATTTTTCTATGTACAATTTTTTGAAATAATTCTTTGTTTTCATATAGGATCTTGACCTTGTTTTTTCTCGCACTAAGAATGTAATAACCTCAACATTAAATCAATGGCAAAATCTTTCATTTAGTGATATTGAAGTTGCCATTACATTTATGTATCTTCTTGGAGAAGTTATTCCAGTAAGTGTGCATTTAAAAAAAATTTAAAAAGAATATGTATAAAAAAAATTGATTTGTCAATGCATATTGTTATATTGTAATAAGCTATGTATCCTAATTTATTGGAATCAATATACATTCTTATGCTTTTTCTAATATTTAAACACTGTTCCACTTAATATAAAAAAAATTTTAAAATATATGTTATGTGGAGAAAGATAGAATAATTAATGAAAAATAGCAGATGTGTGTATTTGTTTTATTAACTCTGTAAGTGCCAGCAGCATATATATCTGTCTCACGCTGCCAATGCGTTATGTGCCCCTGACATATATACCTGTCCTTCCAAAATACAATTTTTTCTTTGCGCTGCTATTGATAAAACTATTCTGAAGGCTTGAGAATGCAATAAAATGACCTTAACAGGGTTTGATTACTTATTTACAGGATTTACTTACTTCAGAGAAAAATTTGCTTATTTGTTTCTTTTCTTTTCCTCCCAATCAATATGCCACATATGTAAGAAGCGATAGCACTGGGAAGCAAATCGGGTAACTTTTAATTGGCAGTTAAGAGATTAAGTGTGTAATTAATTCCTTTCATTCAAAGATCTAAAACTGTTAAAAAATGATCTAAGTGTTTTTCAAAGTTGAGCCTTAGAGCAAGATATATATATATTGTGTTATGCATATTATTATGATGTACAGATTAATGAAGTGACATATCATGAAAATTAACACTAGAGAATATAGAGAAAATTGAGCATTTAATTGAAATAATTCATTGAAGCTTGGGTTGGGTGTGTTTTGTTTATAAAAAATTCCTTTATTTAAGGTGGTTTAGTAATCCATTTATCTAAGCTGGCATAACGGTAAAATTTGCTGAAACGTATAATATGTACTTAGATTTTAATTTTCTGGTACATTTAGAATTGTCAAGGAAATGCAACAGGAAATGCAACTGATAAAAAAACAGAGATGAATGAAATGCTTCATTTGGTAAGTCTATGAAATTTTTAAAATCAGTATTATAGTGTCCCTTATAGATATGTGTTTACTAAAAATATGTATTATTTCTTTTTATAGCTAATTACTTCAGGTGTAAGTAGACAAGGACATGTAGCTGTTATTCTTCAATTTTTTGAAACTGTTGTTCGTTTTGAAAAATTTTTTAGTCAAGAACCACAACATATTCCTGAAATACTTGTAAGTGCATTATATTATTTCCTATTGTTTGAGTATTCATACAGTTTCATTAAAAGAGCACCATTAAAAAATAAATTTGATGAAATTTCTCATTTTAATAGTGAAGAATTATGTTTTTCAAAAAGAAGAGAAGATTGATAATAATAAATAATTTACTTTTGCATCATTATGTTAAGTTTAAAAATCATATATTTCAAAGAATGTTGATGTGATAGAATTTTATAAATACTAATGTCATGTTTAAAATTATTCTAAAATAAATTTGTAAGGACTTTCCTTGAGATAACTTTCATCATCATAAATGGTGTTGGCGAGTAGTCCCTATATGTTTCTCTCAGGAAACCAGACAAGGTCGTTGACAAAACACCTTTATTTTTGACTCTCGGTTGTTCAGGACGTATGTCGGAACACTATGATGGGCACCGTAATTCTTCGCTCTCACTCATCTGATTTCCTACACTCACTCTGAAAACTCCGACTCTCGTTTTGCTTAATACACTTAATCACCATTAGGCGGCGCCCACTGCACATGCTCAAACATCCACCACCACCTCCCCCAACCTTACAATATTAATATTCAACAATAGCAATACAGTTTCACAATTCACAACAAGTTTCAGGTTACACAATTGTTTTGAAAATTATTATATATATATAAAAAAGCACTATAAATTTTCAGTAAAATAACATGTTAAAATAACAAAAGCACAATTTAACGATCAACACATAATTTCTTAAATCGAAATTGACCTTAACTATTTACATCTATAGGTAGAATGCAGATCTTAGTTGTGGGCCTCTTAAATTTTCTGTCTTTGTTTTAATTCTCACTGTACTATCAGAACCATCATAGATCTCAACGAGGTGTCCTAAAAGCCAATTGCAAACTGGTGTAAAATCCTCCTTTAAAATTACCTTTGTCCCACAAATTATATTGTCCTTCCCGATCATCCACTTGGTTCTCTGTTGTAGAGTATTCAGATAATCGGTACTCCATTTTTTCCAAACTACCTGAATTACCTTTGTTGTTTTCTGCCAACGGCTTAATCTATTGTCATTAATATTAATTACTATGGGCTCAAGAATAGAATTAATTGATCTACCAATCAAGAAATGTGCATGCCTTAATACCTCAAAGTTATCAAAATCATTGGATATTGGTGTAAGGGGTCTGAAATTTAAGATTCCTTCCACCTGGATAACCGCTGTTTCAAACTCCTCGTATGTGAGTGGGATCTTCCCAGTGCTCACTTGAGGTGATATTTGGCTGACTATATGCCCGCCTCCCATATGTGGGGCCCTTGGTGGAATAAAATTCCATTAAATGCCTTCCTCAGTTAAATATGCCACCAAATTTTGATCTAGAAAGTTAAGGGTCTTATAAAATACCTTTAGTTGAGAATTCACACTAACAAAATTTGTTGCATTATCTGTAAAAAATTTGGAACATTTTCCTTGCTTAGACATGAATATCTTAAGGGTTGTAATTATTGCATCTGAAGTCGAATCAGAAAGAATTTCTAGGTGGACGACACGAGTCACAAAGCAAATGCAAACACAAACATACATTTTATTCAGAACACCCTTTCTCTGGTTTTTGTAAGCTACAAAATATGAACTTCCCAAATCTAGACCAGTTACACTGAATGGAGGGCCATATTCACTCTTTCATACGAAAGATTGCCCATTATTTGAGAAGAAGGAATTAGTTTACACTTGAAACACACCACACAAGTATGAACCGTTTTCCTAGCTAGGTTTCTACCTCCTAAAGCCAAAATCTCACTCTTGCTGCATTCAGTAGTCCTTGTGGACCAACATGAAATAATTTCTTATGCAAAGTTATGAAATATATTTTACTCAATTTAGAATTTTTAACCAGTATAGCTGGATGCTTTTGGCTGTAGGGTATGGAAGCTTTTTCCAGCCTTCCACCAACTCTCAGGACTCCTTTATCATCCTGGAATATGTTCAAAGATTTAAGATTACCTGACGGGTCACTTAAGTTAATGCCACTCTGGTCCTGTTTAATAAGCCAGGTTTCTGCATCATTTACCTCACTTGTAGTTAAAGGTCCCCTCTTTTTCACCTTGGATCTGCAATGTTCAATAAATCTATAAATATAAGAAACAATATGTATTATTTTAAAATAATTATTAGAAAGGTCCATAAGATGGTTGAAAAAGTCAAAGTGCTTGGAATTCAGCAATGAAGTCTCCAGAGTTCTCTCAGACACCCTTAGTTCACAGTCAAAGTCATCTCTCTGGGTTGGTTCTGCAATGACAGGTTGAATAAGCACTCTGTAGAATCTCAGGACCATGCCGCCATAGAGAGTCGTCACGAAGCTCCTCAGGAAGAAGTCCTCTAGACAGCACATCTGCAGGATTCTGTTCTGATGCAATGTGATGCCACTGGTTACGGGAACTTAGTTGATGAATCTTACGACACTCGATTAGCCACGAACGTCTTCAATTCTCTTGATTCTCGATGTATCCATGAAATCACAATAGTCGAATCCGACCAAAAATGCACAGTTGTAATATGAAGATTCAATGCCTCCTTCACCTTCTTCATCAATTTAGCGGCCAGAACTGCCCCACACAGTTCAAGTCTTGGAATGGAAATCTGCTTCAGAGGCGACACTCGGCTTTTATTCATTACGAGACACACTTTGACTTCTCCAAGGGCAGATATAGACTTGAGATAAATGGTTGAACCATACGCCTTTTCCGATGCGTCGTTAAATGCTTGTATCTCAATGCTCTCCACTCTGAATCACAATACATCTGTCAATAGAGATGTTATTCACGTCTTTCAAAGAGTCGATAAATCGAGGCCACTCCTTTTCTTCTTTAAAAGGAAGTTCATCACTCCATCCCAATTCCAGAAACCACAATCTTTGCATAAATATCTTTGCCCAAGTTATGATCGGTCCGAGGAGACCCAAATGGTCAGAGATTCTTGCAATAGTAGACAAAACCATTCTTTTGGTGAATGAAGTTGGCCTTTGTTGCTCTATTCTGAAAAGGAAACAGTCTAATTTAGGACTTCAAATTATTCCTAGCGCTTTAGTCTCATTAGACTCCAAGAAAGCATACTCCTGTAGATTTGAAGTTTTCTCGGGTAAATTTCCACACCACTTATGAAGTTGCATCCCTGCGGTCTTGAACATTTCTATTAATTGATGCTGCAAGTTGATTACCTCTTCTATATTCTCGGATCCCAAAAGTATATCATTCATGTAGTAGTCACTCAGCCCCACTGGAGCTGCCAAAAGAAAATTATTAGCTTCATCCATTGCTAACTGCTTCAAAGTTCTCGTGGCTAGATAAGGTGCGCTAACTGTGCCATAGGTGACTGTAGTTAACTCGTACATTTTTATTGGTTCTCCTATGCCCTTCTACACAGAATTCTTTGCAAACACATTTACTCTGGGTGTATGTTTATCATGTAAAACATTTTCTCTATATCCGTAGTAATGGCATACTTGTGCTTTCGGAAGCGAACCGTAATCGAAAAGAGGTCTTCTTGGACCAGTCTGCCATTAAATTGAATTGAATTTAGAGATTTCCCACTCGTTGAAGGACTGGATGCATTAAAAACATTTCTCAGTTTAGTTGTAGAATTTTCGGGGCGATAAACTCCATGGTGTGGTATGTAAAATGCAACTCCAGGCCCATCTCAAGCTCCTCTTCTCTTAACCTGGTTTCCTTTACTTTCTTATGGTCCTCGATCGTATATTGAATTAATTCTTTAACAAATTCAACAACCTCCTTAAAATATTTATTTTCTTTAATAATTTCACTTAACTCAACAATAGTTACTTTTTCAGCAACAGTCTCACCAAGTTCAAGGGCTACAATCCGAAGATCTTCCTTGCATCAGTTCTTAAACATTTTTCTAAAATTAATTTAGTCCTCAATTTATAATAATAAAAACACATAAAAGACCACTACTCACTGCACCTTGAATCGTTCACTTCTCCGGCTCAGCCTAACGGACCAAATGTTGGGGAATGGTCCCTATATGTTGCTCTCAGGAAACCAGATGAGGTTGTTGACATAACACCTTTATTTTTGACTCTGGGTTGCTTGGGGCATATGTCGGAACACTGCGATGGGCACTGTAACTCCACGCTCTCGCTCGTCTGATCTCCCACACACTCTGAAAACTCCAACTCTCGTTTTGCTTATACACCACTTAATCACCACCAGGCGGTGCCCACTGCGCATGCTCAAACAAATGGCTAAACAGCCCAGTTATGAGCTAGTGCTTTCCTCTGCAGATTTCTCCATAAGGACTTCTGATTGATCTCTTGCTGGAATCTGGTTACAAGAAAATCAAATTCCACAAAACAAATCAGCCCCTCTCAACTATGGTCTTCCCCTCCTTCTGGTTTTAGTAGGTCTTAAAAGCAATTCTTGTTTAACTGTGTTATCATGCATTTGAATCACACATGAGCCATCCAGTTCATTCTATTAATTTTAATGTATTTACTAATGCCAGGTTGCTTGTTTATCATGTATGGTTCAAAATTGAATTTCCTTCTCCAATTACAATTTTCATGTAAACCAAGTATACTCTGTAGAATCTTCCTTTCAAAAATTACAATTGTGTTTTCCTCCAGTTTTGTCATTTTCCAAGTTTCGGATGCCTATGTCAACAAGTATGTATAAGTCTGACTAGTGTTCTGTAAATTAAAAAACTTTGCATTTCTAGAAAAGAACCCCTGAGATAACTCTATCAAATATATATATATATTTGTTAAGAAATTGGTTTTTTCCCCTTAAATGAAATTCTTGTAAATGATAATTATTAATTTACTTTGAATTGCCACGCTAAGTGGAAAAATATAGTTTTTTCTTCATTCTTTTTTAACGAGCTTACTGCTTTCAAATTCTTTTTATTTCATGAGAGAATTTAAAAAAGAAACTATTCTCTATTGTAAATATTATTGACATATTTTAGAAAATAATAATGTAGACTTGATTATTATGTGTTTGGAAACAAAATTATAATTGTTCAAATTTTTGTTATTCATTTTGTTTCCCTGAATAGCTCTTTTGTGTGTGTTTATTTAAATTTGTGATTTGAATGTTTTAGAAGGTCATGTTGAAAACTGAAATTTCTTGTTTTTGCTTAGAAAGTGCTTTATTTCTTAGGCTGCATTCCTTGATGAAAGAGGACTCAGGAGTAGTGATCCCCACGTTCGAAGTCGAGCCTCATATTTATTTTCCAGATTTGTTAAATGTTTAAAGTAAGTTTTTAGATTTGTTGAATGAAAATTTATTTTATCATGCCTAATATTGTGTCGTATTTTTTTTATTGTTAGATCTTCTGTTCTTGTGATTCCAAAACAAGTTGATTCTTATCAATTAGTCAAACAAGTTCTATTTTGCACAAAATAGTGACAATTGTTGAATTGCTTTAGGGATTTTTATAAAGTAAAATGTTAATGTTTTTTAAAAGTTGTGTAAATTCTGCAACATTGGTTTTTATTTATATGTTAATAATGTTGCATTATTCAATTTTTTACTTTTATATATTTTTGCATCTGAAAGAAAAATAATATATACATGAAAAACTAACAATTGCTGACTCTAATTACAAGTTTAAAATGGTTGTGTTTTTACAAAAAAAATATTTCAGCTATATTATACATCTATTTATCATATGTCTGTAGAAAAAAATATTGTGACAAAATAAACAAATTTGTCGGATTTTTCCATTACTAACAAATATATTTTACAATCAAAATCCCTCACTGAAAAACTTAACTTAAACTTTTAATGTTCTGTATTACTTTGTACTGCATGTTTGTTTGTCAGAATTATAAGGAATAACATGTTACATTTTTGTGCCACTACACACCCCTTTTACCTTAATATTTAGGGTAAAGGCAGATTTGCTGGATATGTAGTTTACTATTTAATCTAATGAATTAAGACTAGCCATTCTAATTTTTTTTAAAAAAAAGTTCCTTATCTTTTTAATAGACATTTGTTCATAAATAGCTTCAGTTTTAAAATTCAGCTTGAGAAAGAGAAATTGTAAAAACACGCTGTCTTATTTGGATACTTCATAAATATTTCATAACTGGTAATAAATGTATGACTATTTTTATGTAACATTATTCAATCTGTACATGTTGTTTATTAGGCACTAATCTATATAATTTATGTATTGGCTTCTTTTAAAAAAATTTTAATGTTTTTATCTGTTAAATATAAGATACTGAAAAATCAAGCATATAACATGCACTTTTAACTAAAAATATAGAATCAAAATTTACAAATGTGTGTTGTATGCCAGGTATAAAAGTGAGAGCTTTAAAAATAAAAAAGAAAGATGAGAATAAAAAGATTGAGCTTCTATGTTTATCGAAATACTGTTTATTTAAAAGAAATGGCATACCTTATAAACTTAGAATTGTAGTCCTAGAAGTATACTATTTTTTCAAAAGCCTTTGATAATACTTCAAATAATGACTTAAAAGCATAAGAGCATTGCGTACATACATTGCAGGTTTCTCGTAAAAAAAGGGGTTGTGTGGTATATAGTGAATATAATTAAAAACTAAATAATACAGCTTGAAAGTATAGGTGTGTGTTATACGCTTTACAATAGTTGGGAGGTTTTTTAATTTAATTTTATTTTATTTCAAAAATTTTAATTTATATTATGCACTTCTATTTTTAGGTCACATATGTCTAATTATACTGAAGATATTTTGAAACAGCTGCAAGATTTGTTAGTTTTGCCATTTCCAGTTAATGGTGTTTCTCTGTCTTTGGTAACACCTGATGATCAACTTTATTTATATGAAACTGCAGCTATACTCATTGTGTTGGGTAATTTTGAACCTGGGGTATATAATTTTCCATCACATCTTTAAATAGCTTTGATCAAATTTTTAAAATTTTGGAAAAGTATTTGCAATGGTTTTGATTTAACGTATTCAATATTCTAAGAACAATTTCTGCATTTACATTTCTAAAATCACTTCATACAACTATTTATTTGTTCTCAATAGATCATTTTTGTGCATTATTGTAAAACAATTCCTAATTATAATTGTAATACATACCGGGATGTTTTCTTTTTTTCACCTGATGAAGGTGAAAATCATATGTTAACAAAACTTCTTGTTCTATTATCTTTTTCATTTTGAATTACTGTTTTTTTTCTCCTGCTGAAATATCAAAATGAAGCCTATTGTTTGCTTCTCTCCTGATTCTGATTTTAGATTTCAAAAAAATATCCATTAAATTAGATATCCAATAAAAAAAGCCATTTGTGTGTGTTTTAAATGGACACTAGAACATATTGAAGCAAGCACTCTTTGTATAAAAGTTACAAAAAATGACTTTTTACACTTATGGACAATTAAAAGTTTATTTAATCTGCCATCAGCTAATTGAATAATCTACCAAATCCATTATCACACGTAAAAATGAATTTTAATGCTAATGCATGAAGAAACGCATATTTCTGGTCGCAGGGTTTAATTATATGAATATTTAAATAAAATAGATATCTTGGTAAAACCTTGTTTTATAATTTTGCTGTTATTTTTACCTTTCTTACTTATTTTTGTATTCTTAAGTTAGCAATATTTTTTTCCTAATGAAGTTTTGTAGCTTTTTTTGCATGTGTTATCGTTATAAAATTAAATATATGCTTTGTATAAAAATTATAAGTATAAGATCAATTTTATTCAGTGTGTTGTACTATTTTTGTCAATTTTTGAAATATATAGACTTTTTTTTTTTTAAAGAAATTTTGAAATGCAATGTATTTTGTTCTGTAAATCCTTCAAAATATTTATCATGTCAAAATAGAATTGTATGCAGGAGGTATGTTTAAAAATAAAGAAAATAAAGTGTTCTCCTAATTTTGAAGCAAATTAATTTGCTGGGAGTTTTTTAAAGTTAACAAACTACATTAAAATTAAACACAAAATATAAATAAATCACAAATAAAATTAGTAATTTATTACATAAATTCTTATATTACATTTATCCTATACATTCTCAAAATTTTCTAATATTTGCTTAAATTAAAAGGAAAGAGAAATATTTTTATGAAACTTACTCCTATTGTCCTTTCAATATCATCTCTTCATAATTTTTTATATCATCTCTTGATATGTTTTTTAAAATTAGTTTAAATGTAAATTGCAATATTTATTGAAATTTAGTCTTTATAGTATCCATGTAATTGTAAAAAAGGAGGTAAAATCTCATGCAAGAATCTTTTTTTAGGTGGGGGGAGAGGTTTTTGTTTTTTTAGTTTGGGTTCTAAATGTCAATAGTTTTCTTAAAATTTCTTGCAAATAGGTTTGCCTGGATTTTTTTATAACTAATCTTTTAAGTTATGAAAACACTCTTCATTTTTTTTCTCTTAAAGACTAAGCAAGCTATTTTGAGAAGTCTTCTATTGCCTGTTGCTGAAAAATTTGAAGTGCTTTTACAAAAACTTCCTGTTACTTCAGATGAACATCAAAGATGCGAAATTGCAAAATGTATGCATCATGCTATTGCAGTAACAAGGTAAAAAAAATTGTGTTGTTGAATAAATTATTCACCTTTTTATATTTTTCAATGCTGGTATTTGTTAGATGGTAAAATTTAATTTAACTATCAGTTCATGAAAAACTATTAGTTCATAAAGCAAAGATATCATTAAAAATGTTGGTAGTTACATATTATACTGTCAGCAAATAATGGGAAGCTACTCCTGTACATGTTATAACATAATAATCTTGTTTATACTTTCTTGAATCTAATAAACAATTTTTATAGGTTTTACTATTCCTAGGCAGGTTCAAACACTATTTTAATTGTGCATACTTGAAAATAATATAATTGTCTATTATATGTAAGGTTCTTCCCTTGTTTTCTGTCGTGAAATCTGATTAAAATTTTGGATGTATTTTCTATGGAAGAACACAGTGGAGTGTACAAAAATAGCAAGAAGCATTGTAAATCTGCAAGATGGCATTTAGATTTGTTATACAAATTTATGTGGCATTGTCTACATCAAGAAGATTCATTTTGGCTACATGAATAATTTTTATAACTATTGGGTGTGTCATTTAATTCAGGTGCATGTGTTTAAGTACAATATTTTAATTCTTCCAAATCTTACCCAGTATATTTAGTTTACAGGCTAACATGAAATAAGCATAGGCGAGAATTAGTTTTTGCACATTTTTTGAAATGTTGAAAGCATTTCGTAACATTTTTTTGATTTGGCAATGTCTTTAAGCATTGCAAAATTGATTGACAGTATAAAACATAATTACCGAGTTTTTTATAAGAAAATTTTTGTTCAAGAAGAAGATTTTTTTTCTCAGATTTAAATTTAAAATGATTCATGTACTTTGTATAAGTCACAATATTGTCAAAAATAGTTTTTGTTTTTATTTAAATATGTAAGAACATATAATAAAACAGTGTAATGTATTTAAAAAGTCATGTTAGTATCATTTGTATTTTATTAGTATGTTTGAGATATTTTAATTATTTTTAGACTAAATTATTAAACTAAACAGAACATCTCTGAATAAGCATGATTTGTTCCAAAATCTTGCTTGTAGTCTGAAACACATGTTTTTCCCATATAAATTAATGTAAATTTCTAAGTGTTCTGGGCAGGAAAAAATACTCACATCAGGAGTGTGAACCAAATTCATTTTTTTCTTGCGCTGCAGGATAAATCAACCTGGAATGTGGATTCAGTATAGGGGAAACAAACATGTTTTTAATAAAATTGAAATAATAAGTCTATAATACATAATTCTTTTTATTATTGGAAAGCTTTTTGGAGTCTTCTTGCTGATTCTTTTAAAATTTGAAAATGTAACACAACATTATCATTATAAACAAATCTGTAGCATGCTTAAGCTGCTGCCTTATTAGGGTTATGCATTTTATTGTGCAAAGCAACTCTTTCTCAAAACTTTCAACATTTCTTTTATTGCATCAGAAGATTGTGACTTTGATGTTACCTCCTCCTTCTCATACAAACTCTCCTCCACAACTTTTTGTGTAACATAATTTAAATTCATAAGTTCATTTATATCGTACTTATCCACCTCCACTCTCCTGACCGTGAGCAAAAACATAATCTCTTTTACTACAGGTACTATCTCAAATCCCTCACAGTCGCATTCAACTATGCTCTCCAGCCAAAGCTTCTTCCAATCTACCAAGCAGAGAAATAAAGGTTCTCTTAATAATTCCTTTTATGCTCCAATTGCCCTATTAATTATATGTAAACATTGTAGATCCCTTTTCTACTTTTATTTTCAGACCTGCTTTGTTGATTGTCAGCTGAATAGTTGGACAGTGTCAAAGTCAGCTAAGTGTATTGTGTGTAGTATCCCCACCACCATCTGCTAATTTAATTTGCCATGAGAAAAAGAGGTTTCACTGTTATGTACTCGCCAAGTATTTAAACTTGTTATACAATATGTGGCTGGAGTTTAAGCGATTTTTTTTTTCTAATTTGTTTTGCTCCTGTGTGAAATTCTACTACATACATGTGTGAATATATATACATATGTTTTTCAGTCGTACCAGCAAAGCCTTTTCCAATCAACAGACTATGAAGTCTAATGGATGTGTAGAAGTATATTTACAAGCACTGGAAGTGTTTTTAGGTGCTCTTAATGTAAGTATATTCTCAACTTTTATATATAGAAAGCTATGTATTACTATATATAACTATTTTTATATATAGATTTTTTTTTAATAATTAACTTTTGTAACTGATACATGCAAACTTTTTCAAGTAAATTATAATTTAAACTTATTATTTAACAAAATGCATCCATCTTTGTTTCGTTTTTTTTTTTAAATTTTAGCATTACATGGTTAATATTATAGAATGGTAAAGAAGAAATGTAATATTTTTAGTAAATTTTACTAATCATTTATGTTTGAAAATTGTGTATTTTTTAAAACAATATACCATTTCAAAACTTTTCCTTGACTTTTGCTACAGTTTCATTAAAATGAAACCTAAATCAGAGTATTTTCTTAATCTCCTTGTACTGCCATGCTTAATATATTTTTATTTCTGTTGATTAAATTTTTAAAAAATTGCTCAGTTAAAATATTTCTAAAATTTAAGGACATTGTATGAGAAGTGAATGCATGGGACTACACGGACTGATGTTAATATTGGAACAAGTTTTTTTTTTTGTTTGAAATTAGAAATATGATTTAAGTTTTAAATTTCGTTTTATGTTATCAATGAGAAAGCATCAATTATTGTGTGTGTTAAGTCATACTTGATAATTCAATTGATGTGCTTGAAAAACCGCAATTTAAGGCACATTTCTCATGAGATGTTTGTATATTAGATGGCTTTAATAATTATAATGCTTGTGAATTAGATTATTAATAATTATTGACTTATTTTATAAAAAAGTTAAATTTTTTATTTTACTCTTAGCAATTCATCGCAACGGTTTTTTACAAAGAAATTTATTTTAGTATGTAATAAAAGCAGATGTTAATTCAAAATATTTTGTTATTTTTATGTTTCTTGTGTATTAGAATATTTGCTGTTTTGTTAGTATATTTAATTTATTTTTTGAAATAATGTTTAGCTTCCGTATGAGCAAGCTACTTTACAATCTGCTGTTAGACAATACCTTCACCGAATGGTTGTATGTTTGGAATCTGAAGTGTTGCCTTTTTTTCCTATTGCAACCAAGCAGCTTTTGAAATCTTCGGATATACGCAGTATACAAGAATTCATACCTTTAATTAATCAGATTATTAGCAAATTCAAGGTATTTAATCATTTATATTTTTTTCTCTTTTGAATTAATTTATGTGTGTGTTTTTTTTTTAATTTATTTATTTTAAGCTGCAATAAGTTATTTTAATTGTTAATTTTTTACTGTAAACATAAAGAATCTTTTAAAATTTGGAAACTTTTCTCTTTGTAACATGAAGATTAAGGATGTATATTCATTAATCGCATTGTCTTTAAATGTACTGAAATGTTGAAAACAAATATATTCAATAACAACTGTAGAGTTGATGTGTTACAGGTAATGATCCAAAGTTTATTTACTGTAAATTTGGTTGAATAATATGAGTGCATTTAATCTAGTTAAATTATTAAATGCTGTTGTACAGCACTACTTAATTTTTGTAAGTACTTTTAGTTTTTACATTCCACAGAAAATTGTTTGATGTAATAGAGGCATTGGTAATCAAACCTATAGGACTTAGATTTTGTCACTTATGTATTACTAGCTGCATGGCCCGGCTTTGAACGGGCTTTCTCTTTCCCTCATGACGGCAGCAATTATGTGTGTGTTTGTACGCGTGCAATGTGAGTGATTTATAAAATTATTTCATTAAATTTCCCTTTTTCGAAATTTGTTCCACATATTTTCGATTTAAGACAGGTTTTTTTCCCCTCCCTCTAGCCCAGCATAACACGGTATTTTTAATGTAAAATTACTGTTTCCTCTTCCCCTGCCCCTCACAGATAAAATATAGCTTCAAATTTCGATCTATGACTTCTAAAAAACAATATTGCATTAGTTAAAAAATTATTAATATGAAGCAATAAAAAGAAAACGATTCTTTAGTTAGCTTAAAAATGTCTCTGAAATGTATTTTTATCCAAAATAATAGACAATGTACTTTTTTAATTAACAAATAATTAATTTAGTAATGAATTAATAGAAATACTTTTAAACATATATATATTTACATGTACTGAAAAAAAAACATTCAAAAGGAAAAAAAACTAAATGATAAAAACATTTTGATGTTTTATTTTAATTTCATAGTTTTCCTTCCACTGTCATAGTTACAAATTTTATGTAATGAACGCTTAAAATAGTGTAAATAATTTATATCATAATTTATATCGGGAAGTGTAATGCGTTAATATAACTTTTTGTTGTATTTATTTTATGTTAAAATCTTGCCATCACCTCTCCCTTTTATTATGAAATAAAAACAGTGATGGCACTGATGAAGGGAATCAATGAAAAGCAAAAGCGCACTGAGGAATGGCGTAGACAAAACAGAAGGGATAAAAAAGATAGATGAATGCTGTCACAGGCTTTTTTGCAAATTGCAGAATTTTTTCCTTTCTTGACAATTGTCATTATATTTTGAAAACTTCTCACAATATCTTTATAAATTTTAGCCTATGTGTTAGTCTGATGTATAAGCTATATTACTATAAAGTTTCATTAAAATCCATTCAGTTGTTTTTGCGTGAAAGGCCCACAAAGATACTCACAAACTTTCACATTTATAATATATATTAGATTACTACAATGTTGACATAGCTTGGTGATTTTGTTAAATATGAAAAATGGAAGTTTACGTAATAAAAAGTAATTTATTACATATTTTCACAGCTATGTTTTAAGTTTCTATGATTCTTGGGTTTAAATCCAATGCAAGATTTATAAACAGCTTAATCACTGTATATAAATTCCTGAGCTGTTTAATCAACTGTTTTTGCACTATTTGCCATTTCTAATTGCAAGTGTATTGATTTCAGCTTCTAACATTACATTTCCAAAATATATAATTCTCAAAATATAAACTAATGACATGTGAATTTGATCATTAGTTTTTCTTAGGCAATATATACTTTTTGAGCAATTTTAATGCTTTTTTTCTTCAATTGTTGACAAATTTTCGTGTGTCCTTTTTGGAAATTTGGATCAAGATGGAAAATAGATGAAAGGGAAATTACTATTAAAATATAAAGTTGTCAACAATAAGCTATTTGCTTTGACAGGGCTAAACCTACTGGTCCACAGTTACTCTGTGCATTCCTTAGACTCTCCGGTTTGGGCCAGTTGTTCAGGGCTTTTATTCCTGTCCTTTGTTGTTTGTGATTTACTGAAGAAGATCCCATTGCATAACCCCTTCCAAAGAAAAAGGTTTTTTCAGTCATTACTTTATATTATATACATCTCCATTAGAGATATGAATGTCGTCGGAAAAATTTCTGTTGATATTGTGAACAGTATCTTGTTAAGATGGCAGGTCTAGTTGACGTGTGCACCATTACTGTGTTTGAATTGCTAGTCTTTATTTATTGGGAATATCTTGCAGAGAGCCTTATCACATTTGCGTTTCTCGAACAACCGCTTTGGGAAATTTTTCAAGCAACTATGAAGGTGAAGGGTTGCCATAAACAAAGCAATGGGCTCTGATGTCAACCACACCCTATCTTCACATTGAAAAATTACTCACCGATTTTTCTGCTTTGGAAAACAAACATCCAATATTATTTCTTTTGTATCACTAGTGCTTTTGTTGATGGGTGTAAACAGAAATGCTGTGTCATTCTGTTTAAAATATTATGCACCATTTCTGATACATTTGATGAAGCCAAGGCTGTCATCTTGTTTATTATGTAGGGAGACGAACTCCATTGGCTAGGGGCAATTCTTTCAGCACACTGGGAAAAGTTGTTTGAAGCTGTTGCTGTGGCAATTGGGTAGAAATTACTCCCAATACATATGTGTCATAAGACCTTTAAGATTCCAGAAAATACATAATAAAACAGTAGTATTGGGCTGTGTTGCCATCTAGCATTAAATTCATAGTTCACCACTTTGACGGAAAGCTGTTGATGGGCAGTTTATCTCTGGTGGTTTTGGGGGCTGGGTGATTTGAACTGGGCACCTTTGGGTCCAAAATGCAGGTGCTAGATGTCTGGGATGAGAAGGAGTCTCTTTTCAGGCCAACCGATAAACACTTTTATTCCTGTCTTTTGTTGCTTGCGACTTGCAGAAGGAGCCACTGCAACCATAAATGAATGACAGTGGGTATATCATTTGTCTAAACACAACTGAAAATTGTCAGTGGTTGCCTTTGAAAAATGGTTTTGGTTCATCATTACATTTTTCGATTCTAGCAGCTTCTACTATGTAGCTATTATACACTAGTTCCCAACATTTTTATAGGGTGTATTTTGTTGTGTAGGATTCCACGTAAAGTTATTCTCCTCATCATCTGGCTGTAATTCAAAATTATATACCTGTGGTAATTATTGCCAGTATTTTAGTTCTATGAGAATTATCTAAGCCATATATGTCAATCTTATTTTGATTGTTCAGATTTACCCCTCTGAAAATCAACTATATATTATGTATATACTTGTTCTAAAATTAAATAGTGAATTCCATTTTATTAATTTCAAGAAATAGCAAATGTAGTTTATTTTTGTTTTAAAAAAACAGTGATTTTTCTGTTGGAAAAGTAAAATTTTTTGCATCTTCATATCTTAGTAAATAAGTATTTAATTTTTAATTTATAAAATTTAATAATTTTGCTATTTTTTATATTGAATTATTTTTCTCCCCTTTATAGAAAGAGGTTGTACCTTTTGTGCAGGAAATATTTATGCCTTTCGTATCAGTAATTTTCAATGCTTTATCTACTCCCATTGATGAAAATGATCAGCCTGCTCAGAATGAACGCCAGCTTCTTCAACGCAGTTATTTTCTCTTCATTTCTGTTATAGTATCAAATAATATTACTGAAGTTATGTCTACACAAAGTATGTAGAAAGTATCTTATGTAACTTTTTGCATTTTGTACAGAATCAGTTAAAATTGTGCTGCTTGTTTTTGTCATATTAAAATTTTTACTTAAATGTGCGTCCTACATTGCATTTAAATAATGTGTATCTCATTAAACAAATTCCTGCATCCATTTTAAAGCTTTAAATGGATCATTCTCATGTTACTTAATATGTATGTTCAAAATGAATTTGGCCTCTTGGATTAGTTAATTCACAATTTTAACCTCTCACTCTTAATACTAAGAATAAATATTTTGTATCTGTATATTTCTTTGATGGATGACAATGCATATGAGGTTCTTAAAAAGAAATTGCTTGATTCATAATAAATTTGTTAGGGAATGATGTATTCGTAGTATATTTAAGGTTTTCTTGACATTTTTTTTAATTTATAAAAAATTCAAAATTCACCTATAAATATTTTTAGGCTTGCCAAATCTGGAACGTGTTTTATTGACTGTTATACAAGGTGCTGTTGAATTTCCTGATCCTGTGGTAAGGCTTCTGTTGTAACTTTAAAATTAAGTAACATTTTAAACCTTGTATCATTAAATGTTAAATAAAACATTAAAAATACTCAATATGTGTATTATTAATTTTTAATACATTTACAGAGCAATAAAAAATTGCTTTCCTAATGTTTTTTTTTAATATTAATTATTGTAAATATTTTATTTATTATCAGTGCTTTTTCATGTTGCTTAGTTCTGTAGATAAAACTATTCTTTTTTTTTTATTTGTATAAATTTTGCATTCATTTTATTTATTCTGAAGAATTTGTAGATGTTGTATTAATATTATATGTATTATTTTATATACTATGTTGTGTTTTTGTACATCTGTATAAGAAGTTGACTAGGATTGAAAAACATGGATTGTATGTCTTACTTAAATCATTTATAGAAAAATTATATTTTCAGATACGTATAGATATAGAAATTTTTAATGTTTATTTCAAATAACTTAGTGGTTTTTGTATTCTAAATCCCATTGAAAAGTTTAATATGAAGTGAATGATAGTGCTTAATTAGATTGCTGTTACACCTACCTGCCTTTGTGCCTTAGCCTTCTTGGAGGGGGAGTTATTTTTCCCCTCCTTATGTTAATATCTATGGTCTCTGGATCATACTGATGGATCCAAGATTGGTTTGTAGTTACCAGGCAACCTAGTCATCTCGCTTGAAAAGGTTGAACAACAGGCTGTTTCTGAAAAGGAGTCAGTAATTGTAGAACCTAGCATGCTGACGCCTTTGACATGATCTTTACAGAATTGTACCATATTATTTCAAGATGATCAGTTGCTCTTTATACTAACAGAATGAGGTCCTCTCCTTGAATTGTCTGTATGAGACATCTAGTCAATTGAAAAAATCCTTATCTACTTCAAAACAGTATCAAATGCTGGGCTATCGTTTTCATAAACAGCCATTGTTTCATTGTGGGCTATCTTTTTAAATTCTATTATAAGCTTATTAGCTTCTATTTAAATTCTTCTAAATTAAGGAATTTCATCACCCCATGAACCTCTATCTCCTTTTAAGTTGTGTTGTAAATTGTGTGTATATCAATAGCTATTATTTACAATATAGTGTGCTAAATAAATTCTATCCAGCTATCTTAGTAATAATTAAAACTTTGTAGTATCTCGACGTACTTTGTAAAATTCTTAAGGTAATGTCACCCTATCCCAAACTCTTTCTGCCACCTGATTGAATGTTTTTGAACTTTTTCCTCCTGTATAGTGTTCCTATTTATTTCAACTTATGTTTTGTGTGTAATTAAGAACAAAATAAATGCTTATATTTTGCTGATCTTGTAATACCTAAGAATTGTTAACAATCAGGAAACTTGTTAAGTCAGAGTGTAATGGAAAAGCATCAATTACTGATATCAGCTTTCTGTTTGTGTGTGGCAAGAAAACATTTTTCAAGTTTGTACAAATTCTTGTTTGAAAGCATAATAGTTGATGCTGAATCATTTTACTTCTAATAATTGTAACTGGATTATCTTAAGGCATGCTCTTTTTCCATTTTTCAGTATATATGGGCAAGATGTCTATAAATTATTGAACTCATTTTAATATTGTGTGGTTTTAAAAAAAAAAAACTACAATAGATATAAAAACATGTCTAAAATTACTTATAGACTGGCATTAATTTTTGAAAACTTTTCTCCTTTTGCAAGTACCAATTATATACTTAACCATTTCAGTCATTAAATATGCAATAATAGCACTGATATATCTTTGAAAGCTTGTAGAAGTTTGATATAAAACCTTATATATGCATCTTTATATCAATCCTTTCAAAAAAAAAATTCAGTCCAAGTAATGTCATCTTCTCAGCCAGTCCTCCAGCCAGTTGAAAAATAAGGTTGATCTATATAATCAAATTGAGTATTTCAAATATTTTTCTGGTTTTATATTTATCGAATTAAATTTGATAGAATAATTGATAAACACTATGCATTCATATTGAAGCATATGTCTATAATTATGTATTTTGAGTTTATGCAAAATGTATTTCATATGTTTTTCTGTTAAACTTCTTCAATGTGTTTTTGACTTAATTTTTTTTCTTTTAGGCCCAGAAAACTTGTTTTAGCATTTTAAAGAAAATGGTTGAGCTTTGGGGTGGATCCAATGGAGGATTAACTGGTTTTGTAGATTTCATGTATAACCATATAGTGCCTGCCTGCTTTATGGCACCTTTGAAGGAAACTTTTGATCTGAATGATGCTCAAACTATATTAGCTCTCTCTGAAAGTGCTTTGTGCTTAAAGACTGTCTTAGACAAAAGAGGAGCTGAATTTGTAACGTACCTCAAGAGTAGTTACTTGCCTACACTTCACATCTCTCCAGAAAAAATTGAAGAGTATTGTCAAGCCTTAGGATCAGATTCGAAAGCTTTCAAGAATTATTTAAAAGTATGCATTTCCTCTGTTGTTTCTAAATATAACTGTTTAAAATGTTACTGTTGTATAATTTTTCAGATTTTTCCTTGAATGGGAATTTTAAGAAGTCTTAGCAGAAAAATAACCATCTTAATGCATCTGAAGATATGCATTAAGATGGTTGCATCTTTTGAAAATGCTAAAAATATTTTTGCTGTAAAAATATCCTGCATTTTTAATTTTTTTTCTTCTTATTCTTAAAATTGTAAATGCTCTTTAGTTCTATTTGATTTTACCTGCTGATAAATCCCCAGATTTGTTCATGTAAAAATTATCAAGATAGTGTGTGACAGTCTCCAAAAAACACCCTAGCCATTTGGAGAATTTATAGTGACCAGAAAATAATCTGAAAGGGATAGATCTAATGAATATGTGGAGTCCACACATGTTAAATATGTTGCCAACATTCATCACAATATGGAACTGAGCATTGCCATACTAAAAGGGAATGCCTCCATGGTTGGTCCATTCTGGTCACTTTTCTTATATTTTCGTTCAAGACTAACTAGTATTTGTGAGCACTATTTTTCTGAATTTGTTTTCGATTTTGTGGTGAAAGTTCATAATAAATAATTCCTTTATAGTCTCACCAGATGCTAAGTATTACCTTTTTGGAATTCATCCTCTTAAAGTTACTTGAAGTTCATTTGGCTTACACCATAATCTTTTCCTTGAAACATTGTTGTATCACATCCATTTCTCTTTGCTAATGATGAGCCATTTCAAAAAAAGGAGCTTTTTCATTTCATTTCAGCAAAGAATTGTTAGCCAAAATACAAACAAGCTTATTTTGCAGTGTTAAAGAGGTCACCCACATCCTAGCAGTTTATATACCTAGTTTTCATCAAATGTTTAAGCTTTTTTTAAGGGGGTTCACCCATGTGATGGCCTGTTTTTCAAGCATTTTTAGGGAATTTTTTTTTTTTGACAACCAGTAAAAAGATAGAACTTCAAGTTTTTTATCATTCATTTATATGTATTTTAAGAGTATGTATATAATTTTTTAGCCAAAAATATCCAGTAGAACATGAGTTTTAGTGCTCCAAACTCACCTACCTCGAAAAAATGGATGCTCACTTCCTCCACAATTCCAACTGATTGGCTAATCTGAAATAAAAAAATTAACTGTTTTAATTTGCAAGCTTAAATGCACGGCAGATTCAATTGAAAATAACAAAAATTGGATTTTTGCTACACCTTTGAAGAAAAAGTTTTGAATTTCATGTGGGGGTGTTATAAAAAATAGAAATATTAGTCCATTCTGTGTGTCTATATGTGCTGAGTCTAGCCTTTAAATTTGAAGTCATTCGGTCAAACTGTTTTTGAGATATGATGGAGGAAGGGGTTGCAAAACAGTTTTGAGAAAAACGTGTTTAAAGTTTCAAGTCGGGTTAAAATACAAGAATCGTAACTTATCCTCAATTGGTGATGTCTGGTCCATAGAGTACTTTTTCCTCTTTCAATTTTTTCAAAGTGGATTGTTCAGTTTTTGTATCAATTCTTTCTTGTTTAATGGCATCACTTGTGCTCCGCTCAAAGCACGAGATGTACATAAGTATGTGCTTTGCGGCCAACAGGGCATCTCAGGGTTGTCATTACTTTTAATACTCCTACAAAACCTTCCTTTAACGATAATGACAGATAAGTATGTTGCAATTTCCATGATCTTCGGGCCAGAGTGTAGATGCTTTGGTTCAAAAGTCAGAAGCAACGAATTTATAGATTTGTTATTGTTCTTTGTCTCTGCTAGAAAGATAAATCACTTTTACAAGTCTTACATATTAAGTTTCAGGAATAGCAGCAAATACTGAAACAAACTCCAAAATGCAATGCGCGAAACTTGGAGTGATGGGAACCTCCATATTCATGCTGTTTTTTTAGATGTAAATTCCATATCATTTTGGGTTGTAAAACGATTTCCACTAAACTTTCGCTTTTTATTACGACCGGGGTGAACATTTCTAGTCATACTTCCTTTTCAATCACTCATTGTGAAAATAAATAATTTGTTACTGTTGTGCTCTTTGTAGCTAAGCGAAGACTAAAACAGGTTGAACAAAAATTCAGTAACTACAGACATTTCCTTTTAAACCTGTACAAACTTGTCTATACTTGTATGAACGTATATTTGTATAGAAGGGTATCTTGGGTATCAAGCCAACTGTGTACACAATAGGCCCAGCCTTTGACTGCCTACTCAGTGCTCCGAACAGCTGCTTCTAACTGCTGTATCTTTATAACGGCTTCGAATTTTAAAAAATCACTTAAGCACTGTATTCCAGACATGTTAAGGAAGCAATTTATGAAAGAAAGAAAAAATTCAATTTTTTGAACACATCACATGGGTGAACTACCTTAAGATGTTCTCTTTTACAAAAAATGTTTGCCTACAGTGGCATATATGATCTTTGAAGCTAAAATTTCCATTGTGTTAAACTCCTCAAACCACCTTTGAAATAAGTTATATGAAAAAGCACATACTGCAACAATTTTATGAACAGTCTGACTTGCATTTTTACTTTTCTTGAAATAAATTACCATAACATGGCACAAAATGTACTTTTTGATTCCCGATTCTGAAAACAGCATGATCTAGAATTATGCAGAGCAAACAGAAAAACCAGAATGTTCATATCTATGTCACTCAAGGTAACTCCTTATTAGCTGAAAAATAACCTGGACAAAACTATGCTTCACTTTGAAAACTGCATGTATTTTCAAATGACCTTGCACAAAGTTATTTGCAGGTAAACTTAAACAAATTGAAAGATTTCATTATCTGTATTGCTATAAAAGTAATAAATGAGGTTTTTCCTCTTTGTTCCCATGATAAATTTATAATCTGTAGATTTAAAAAATATATAAATTTTTAGAAAAAGATTATTTAAATGTCGCAGAATTTTAACATCATATTTTGTATTTAAAAAAAACTAAGATGTTTTGTTTTGAATGACTTATGAAATACAGTCAAACCCCAATTTAACGAATTTACTTTCACTGATTAAAATGAGGGCAAAACCCCTATTTAATTAATAATGAATCCCAAATTAATAAATTAGGTCCCAACATGAGATTTAATGAAATAAAAAACAAAGAGCAGACTATTCCCTATAACACCAAGGTAATATTAGAAAATTTATCAAAATATTCAAAGTCGTTCCTGGCTTTTATTTTAATACTGTATATTAACCTCCCTATAAGGAGACGAAAAAAAATTCGGTTTTATGCAGTGGCGTAACGGAAAATAATTGGGTTCCCCCGTAAGGTCAGATCTTGGGCCCCAAGCCGGATATATATATATATACACAAAGAATTGCAAAACCATAACATAATGTACCTTTACACATCACGTAAAAATATTTAAAAATTCAACTTATAACTCAATTTAAAATCAACCTGTGTCTCAGTAAACAAAGTAAATAACGTTTAACATTAGAGAGTATTTATAGTATTTAAAAAATGGAAAATCTACCAACAGTTGACTGATAACCTTGTAACTTAAATAAAAACGATACACTAAGAAAAACACAAACACTGTAAAATAATATTTACAATTTCAGATCCTTATGATAGAAAAAAGGTATCACTTACCAAATTCTTCGTTTATGAATTCCGGGATGAGCTTGACCTTAAGTTCGATAAAATTCTAGCATAAATTGTCAAAAAGTCAAAGACACAACTACTGTTACTAATAAAAAAGCATGGACACAAAAAAGGATGCGCTCGCAGTACCACTCAGGTTGAACTACAAAAGTAACTAGTTTGTTGGGTTGTTCGCAACACACACTACTAGCTAATATACAGCACTACACTCATGAAGTAAATCACAAAAAAAAGCGATTGACGTCTCACATTTTTCTTAGCAAAGTCGATTATTAATTCATCCAGTTCAATTTTACTTGCTTCTTGTTGTTCAATCAAAGACAAATAGGAGAGTCTCTCTTACGACATCGTACAACGTAGATAATTTTTTATTAATTTTAATTTAGAAAATGACCTTTCCGCCATTGCAGAAGTAACTGGAAGAGTCAAAAACAATAACATCCGATAAACTTGCTGCAGCAAACTTATTTTGAATCATCAAAAAATTACCTAAATCTTTTATCGAATTTAGCTTAATTAAATCTTCACTAAAAGCTGCTTTTAGAGACATAAAATTTGATTTGGAAATTCACTAGATATGTGTAGGTCGAGGCTATATACTTTTTGAAGATTACTGGCTTCATTATATAAGAGACATTTGTCGTGCTTACAATATTTTTGGGAGAAAGAAAACTGAATGATTTGTAAATGTCATTCATACTCTCAAAGCGATTTTTTTAATTGAGTAGTAATAACATCAACAATGACCTTAAAAACATCCACCTCAAACAATCGTTCTCTGTCTTGCAATTTTTCATCAGCATTGAAATCATCAAAAAACTGTCTAACTTTTCTATGTCTCTTTTTTTTTCAAACTCCGGGGTGATACCCCATTTTTTAGCCAAACCAATAGCTTCTTCCTTTATATTTGCAAAATTGTTACGAAGATTCTCGATAGACGTTAAGCTAGAATTTAACATGGTCTTAGCGTTTTCCAAATCTATTTTTGGTGATTGTAATGCTTTTGAAGTTAAATTTATGCTTTGTAAAATTTGACATTGGAAAACTAGCAAAAAAACAAATTGAAACTTCTCCAAATATTTTTTAATCACTAAATCTTCCTGTTTCTCATCTTGCTCAGTACTGGTTAGTAAAATATTTGAAAGTACTTTTAAAATCGAAATGTAATTGTAGCAAATTGATATTACAGAGTCAAATCGAGGTGACCACCTTGTCGTGCATAATGATTTAATAGTCTGCTGAATGTTCTCGTTATTCTGCACAATTTTCAGATCACTCCACCTTTTTTTTAATACTGAGCCCAAAAAATGTGTAAATTTTTTGACAAAAGTCATAAAACTCTCTTACATGAGGCACGTTATTACATGCATCGTTTAGAACAAGATTGAGGTTTATGTTGAACAGTGAACGTAATTTGCTCTTGGTTGTTTGTCCTTAATTAATTTCTGTAATCCCCCATACGCTCCACTCATGTTGGCTGCCCCATCATATCCTCGTCCTCGACACTTTGCCAAATTAATGTCCAGTGTATTTAGAAAATTTAACACATCGCTTTCCAAACATTTTGCAGTCTGATTTGCCACCTCAATAAAGCCTAAGAACGTTTCGTTAGTTCTGATATTATCTGGCTCATTATTATCATTAACATCAGTTGCTACATACCTTATTATAATACTTAATTGGTCTTTTTTTAAATATCGTGTGTCGTCCAGAATAATAGAGAAAAAGGAACATTTCCTTATATTTTAACGATATTTTCTTTTATTCTAGAGCCTATAATAGCAATAAGTTCATTTTGAATTTTTGGGCTAAGATATTTTTGAATTCTTTTTTCTGACAAATGAACATTGAGAAAAGGGTCATATTTAGTCAAGAGGTCTATTACATTCAAAAAATTTCCCCTTTGAGTCGAATCTCGAGTTTCTCGATGTCCCCGAAAAGGAAGATTGCACATCGCTAGTCATTGTAACGTGTATGATTCTTCGTAAGATTTGGCTAACCTTATTAACTTCTTCTTTAAAATTGCAGTTCAATAATGAATCCACCATTTTATTTTGTTTCCAGATGTCATATAGGCGACATGCTTGGATATGAATTATAGAATTTTCATGCTCTTTAATTTTTTTTTTATATTCCTTGTCAGTCATTCACACCTTTATACCAGGCTTCTTTAAAATACATATTTCTTCTATCAGCGAAAAGCCAACATACTTGACAGTAAGCAACATGAAGTCGTGTTGAATAGCACAGCCATTTCCTTTCGGTCTTTTGTCCTACCTTGGATATGAAACTATAATAAGATCCTAAGAAAAGCTCCTTCCCTTGGCATCTTTTTGGAAATTACCTTCTGGTTGGTATGGGCCCAATTTTAAAATTCATTCCCTTAAATCAGCATTTATGGGCATACCTACATAATGCGTAAAATCATTTCTAATCAATTTTGTTTCTTCGTTTTCATTTTTTGACTCCTTTTCTCTAGATATAGTATCCTTATTAGTTGAAGTGTCTGAAACTGTGTTTTTTTCTTGTGGATTAATTTTCATTTCCAGAATTTGTTCATCAAGTTCCCTGGCATTACTACTACTAGCACTTGCACAAGATGATGAACTTGCGGATATTAAAAAGTTATCCAATTTTGCATATTTGCTATCAATATTATACTCCTTTCCCTTTCGAATTTTTCGTTTTTGAGAACTGCTCAAAGTTTTTTTTAACTCCGCTCATTTTAGGGCCGCGTTTCTTCTTGTCTTATTAACAAAATAACAGTATAAGAACCAGAATAATTAATTTCGTTTACAAAAAACAGTTCTAATATTACAAGAGAGAAGTGAGATTAAAATGTTTTAACAGCGAAGGAACACTCCCTATATTGAAGTGCATTGAAAAGAAAATATATATGTTCTAAAAACAATTTTGTAAAACATTTCTCATTATGTTTATTTGATTGAATACTCATAAATCTACGGAAATATCTTTGGGCATATGGGTTTCTAAATCATAAATCTGGACCATATAATCATTTAAAATGCTCTCTATGCGTTTTCAAGCATCGCAATACTATTTTTCATGAAAAAAGCATAACAGATGTACGTTATTTACGAGTTCGCTAAATGAAAAGGAAATACATGTGGGGGGGAAGCTAAAGACGCCAATAAGTTACTTTGCTACTTCAGTAAAAAGTAACGTCTTTTTTTCTCCCTACTGCTAACATGAAGTATACTAAAAAAAACAAGGATGAATTTTTTTATCTTTCTAGCATTTTATCCAATTTTCTGTCTGACTTTCTTTTTATCTGTTCGTAATTTAAGTTTGAAAAAAAAAAACACTAAAGAAAATATCTCTTTTGTCGAGGGGATTACAGCAAATTAAAATGTTTTTTGATTTGGTTATTGGATCTAAGATATCTAATAAGCGATCAAAGTTTTGATTTTGAATGATGTTAGGTCGCCAATTTGAAAATCGCTTAAAAATTGGAGAAAAAAATGTAAAGCTAAGTTTGTGTTTGGGCCCTCTAGAAGCCTCCCCCCCCCCTCCAGTGCGGGGGTGTACGTTACGCCACTGGTTTTATGCATTTTTTTACTGAGTTATAGTTTAGATTTTCTTTCATCTATGTTTACATCTACTGTCAAACAAACAAAGCTGTCATGCAGTTTGATCTTTTTCTTTTGACAAAGAACTTCTTATTTTTACTTCAAATATTCTTTTTCTTTTGACAAAGAACTTCTTATTTTTACTTCAAATATTAATTCATCAAGTTCTGGATAGAAGCAAAAAGAGCTTTAACTGAATTTCAGACTGAAATCAGTATTTGTTTATGATTCATCCAGATTAGTGGTACATTTTTGTTTCAAATTTATTTCATCGCTCATTGATTTTTGCAAAGCAAATAGCTCTTTACAGAAATAAAGATAATTTTATGTTTTATTTGTTGATAAACCAGCGAGTTTTGATCTTATAACAGCTAATTATATATAGAAATACTAAAAGTCACTATACTAAAAAAATTTGGGACCAGGAAATTAAAATCCAGATAGAAAAATCCGGACTCTTGCTCTGTATTTAATTCCGAACTTGTTGCAATTCTTGAGGGACTGGACTTCATTAAGTCGCTTTCACAGCTGTACCATATCTGGAAAGTATAAAGCAAAGAATGAGGACATTTGGATGATCCCACCAGTGCACCCATGGTATCAGAGCAAATGTCCTGGCGGCTCCTTGTTTCGGGGCAGCATTAGACGAGATCAAACTGCGCTTACTTGTTTCCTTGGTGGTAATCTGATGTCATTGACTTTTGTCGATGGCATTAAACACTTCAAAATGTGCACTGAGTGTTCTTCTGCTCAGACTTCCCCTGGCCACATTTTATCTTGTTTGGGGCTTATCAGGCAGGACTTGGTTCAAGATCCCCTATTGGTTTTGGACTTTTTCAGGGTGAATGGACTCATGGACCTGACCTAGCTCTGCTGATCTCGGGAATGAGAAACAACAACAATACTAAAAAAAGATGTTATCTGAAAATAATAAGAAACAATGTGTGTGTCAGGAATCATTTGAAACTGTACCAACTTTTGATGAAAAGAACTGCAGTACCGAGATTCTACAGTAAGGTCAATCATCTTACACTAATATGACATCTTTCCAACCGGAAACAAATAATTTAATACAAACAATTTTTCCTAAATTGCAGAAATTTCAGAGTAAAAGTTATTCACTCTGCAGTTATCGAACTTCACCATTTTATCGGGTACTCTGTACAGATTAAAATTTTATACGTAGTATGATCCAAAAGTTCAGGACAAGGTATAGAAACCTTATCCTGAATAGTTCATAGCACCAGAGCCTTCAAAGTAGTCTCCTTGGGCAATGGTACACTTCTGCCAGTGTTCCTACAACTTTTGGAAGCAATGTTTCGCATCCTCCTGCGAAGCCTCCTGTGATACTACTTTTATCTCATCTGATGACAGAAAACAGCATCCCTGTAAATGTTTTTCATTGACGAGAACAGATAAAATTCACACAGGCTAAGTCTAGTGAACAGGGGGTATGTGGAAGCACGTTAGTGCAAGTTTTGCAGAGGAAATCTTTTACCAATTGGGATTGATGTGCTAGTGCATTGTCATGCAGAAAATATCAGTTATCACTCTGCCAGAAGTGAAGCCGTTTACAGCAAATGGATTCCCTCAAACAATGTCATCGAGAAGTTTGTAGCCTCGGCAACTTGTACAAGTGTTTAGCAACAATCTTTTCAAAACATTCATACACTAACATAACATTTTCCAAGTTCCATTAAGTTGAAGGTCGTCCAACATGTTCATTGTCTTCAATGGATTCTTGGCCCTCTTTGAAATGCCAATGCCATTTGCAAACCTTGGACCTTGCCTTGGTAGATTCACCATACACCTTACTTAGTGTTTCCCAAGTCTATTGGTGTTTCACCTAAGCATAGTAAGAGAATTTAATGTTCAATACTGCTCAAGAGAAGCCATCTTTCTTGCATTGCAAAGAAAAGTTAACTAGCTTCACAAGATAACAGCTGCACGTGCAGTTCAGTCACATGACATGGACTAAACCATTCTGGCCAGGTAGGAAAGGGTTGGGAGATTCCATTTCAAGTGGTTTAACTTTAGATACTTGCTTTCATCATCAGCAATGGCAACAGTCTCCGAATATTTGGATCGTACTATGTACAAGTCTTGTAATGAAAGTAATGGGACTTTTTACTCAAATTTTCAAAAAGAGGTTAAATCTTGAATGATTTAAATGGCAAGCCAGTTACAGTCTTCCAATCTACAAAGGCCATGATTCATTGAAAACTTTTTCTTTTTTACTAAACATGCCAACAATGGATAAAAAATATTTAATTAATACATACACAATTTATTGATGAAAAAACAAAGTAAAGAAACATGCTTTGGGTGCCATGTCAAGCAGCTTAAGAAGCTCACTAAAAGCTGATTATTCCCTTAAAAATAAAGACATTATCAATATGTCTCATTTGTTGACACTTTTTAAAAGCAAGGTCTTATATATATCCTTGGATTAGGTACAGTTATTGATATCCTTAGCTTTGAATGAAGTATTAATAAAGTACTATCAGAATTGTGAGGGAATTCTGGGAGTCAACAGTGAGGAGTATCGCTTATGGCAAAAAAACATTTTTTTGTAGTGGATAAAAATTTTGATAGAATATTTGAAACTATGGAGGCACACGCTGCCCTGATAATGTAGGGTCAACCAATCAGTGAATGTCAAATGACTGTTGTTTCCAAACAGAGTTAAAGGGACTAAAATCCTTTCAGTTTTTGCAGAAAATAACATAAATTTGATGTCAAAATTGAAAAAGAGGACTCTTGCATTCCATATCAGAATGAAAGCGACCTGGTAAACAGAAACAGGGAAACTTAATTAAGAAAAACATCATGCAACTACAAAATTTTCATAGAAATTAAATGAAAGATGATGTATCTGGCACCAAAAGAATAAAAAGTATTTTATATTCCAGCCTAATGCATTGTTCATCAACCAACAAAAAAACAATGCATGGAAGAGGAATCAACCTGTTATATACAAAACAGCAATAGCCAAAAATTATACCTGTGTATTTGCATTTGGCATCAAACTACACTCGATAGATACGTAGGAGGCAAACTTAGACACTCTAATGAAAGTGTACATAGCTACAAATGGTGATAATGTCCAAAAAGGTGTTTGTCTAAAAAAAAAAGCTAGAATTATTTAAGATAGATGCAGTTGAATGGCATAATTTGAGTAATGTAATCTCTCTAACCAAAAGAATACCTATGTGTAGCATAGTATAATAATATATATATTGTTCTAGTCTAGAAAAGTGGAAATGTTCAACATAACCCACAATTTTAGTTTGGCTCTTCATTGTAAGGAATTCTAAAAACTCTTCATTGATTTGCGAGTTTTGTACTGCATAATATTTAACAAAAATCAAGCATTGTAATGTTTATGAAGTTAGTGCACTGGTGTCAAAAGCCAAACTAAAATATTTACAATATACTAGCTCCTGACAGACGCTGTGTTGTACACACATCTTAAATCCAAAAATTACAAACTTTTTTGAATAAGTTGTAACAATCTGGACCGTTTTGATGAAATTTTTGATAAAGAAAGTTATTACAATACCTGACATAATCACGTGCACCGTTACCACAATTCGACGTATTGATTGTGTGTGAGTATGTATTTACTATGAACTAATTTGAATATAGAAGCTATTCTGAATAGAAATTTAAACTTGTTTTGATCAAAGGGTAAAAATGATAAAACTCAAGTTATTTTCATAACAGGTATATTTTTTAATGCACAAAAAATAAAGTTATCATAATGCAATTGAATGTACAATGTTTTTGGTTAGCCCTTGAGAGGGGTATAAACAAACAAATGTGATGGTTTGCCAAACCTCGGACATGCAACATAATTGGCCGTGCGAAAAGCAATGGTTTTCTAATTCTAAGCCAAACATTGTCATTGCTTGACCTTGTGACTTATTAATGGTCATAGAAAATACCAAGCGAATTGGAAATTGCAAACATTTGAATGGGTAGGTGAGTCTAAAAGAATCATTGGGATCTGTGGTAGAAGTACAACTTCACCTTGAAGTTTGCCGCTCAAAATAGTGGCCTCAATAATATTGCCCATGATTTTTTTTATGAACAATCGCGTGCCCTTACATAATTTTGGCGCATATTTAGATAATTGCGGTTTCGGGCCGAATTGTGAATCTAAATCATTCTCGAATCCACTTGAACCTACACAAAAAATATCATCCAAATCGGTCCAGCCTTTTAGGAGGAGTTCAGTCACATACACACACACAGAAGAATTATATATATAAAGATATATGCCGTATCGTGGCGAAATGAATAATCTTTTCGATTCTGAAATTATTTTTTGTCTGATTTTGATAGAAAAATTAGATTGCAATTTTAAAAGCGCCAAAAATATCGGAAAATTCTCCCCTCTTATTTTTTTTCTTGCTGCACATTCGCAGAATAAACAGCACACAGGGATAAAACAATTATGCGTTTTAAGGTTTTTAATTAATATATTTTTAATAAATTGTGATATTGGACTGAATTACAAATTTAAATCATTCTCAAATCCACTTGAACCCACACAAAAAATGTCATGGAAATCGGTCCAGCCGTTTAGAAGTTCAGTCACATACACACGCACAGAAGAATTACATATATAAAGATTATTTTAAAAGATATTAATTAAAAACGCTAAAAAGCTTGATTCCTCTGCATTTTTGTAACAATAAAGATCCAGTTTGGGTGGCCGCGGTAGCCAAGTGGTATAGGTATCGGATCGTGACTTGCCTTGTCATGAGTTCGAGCCCAGTACCACTAAAGACCCGCCGTGTAGGGCAGCAGTGCACGTTAAATCTGTTGAGAGCTGAAACATCCTCCCGTTGGTGTGGTAGTTAGGAGAGGAGGTGCCAGCTCAGATGTCGTCCTCGTCACTTGACCATGATTCAAAATTACGTGGTCCATCATCAAAAGCCCGCGTGTAGCTGAACAGTGCGACGTTAACATTCAATCAATCATTGGCCAGTTTGGTTGAAAATCGATTTTCGATGCAAACTTGCGTCATTTTTACAACAACATTGTTATTACAACAAAGCAGGGGAATATTGAGTTAAATGTTTTAATGTTTTTAATTATATCTTTTTAACTAATTGCAATATCAGACCGAATTGTGAATCTAAACCATTCTCGAATCCACTTGAGCCCACACAAAAAATTTTATCAAAATTGGTCCAGCCGTTTAGGAGGAGTTTAGTCACATACACACGCACAGAAGATTTTTATATATAAAGATTTAGTCTTCAATTTAGATAACACAAAAATGCTGTTCAATATGCCTAGTACACATGGAATTTTTATTTCTGGAATTATTTGATTTTTGGTACTGAATTTATCAAATGATACACCAAAAAAATTTAAGAAACACTCCTTCACAATTTCTGCAACAGTAAATGGTTTCATATGTTTTATCAATAATATTACAAATTTTCCAGAATATACTTTTGTTTCTGCTGCTTCTTGTGACATTACCACCGATGCACAAAACACTTTGTTCTGGTTGCAAAGATTACTTAAGAAAGTTGATTTATTGTCTCGTGAAAGAGATCAGTGAGGAAAAAGTGTCATGGAATGATTTGAGTTTAGTAGTAAAAGAACTAGCAATATTATACTTTTTAAGTATAAAACTTTTGCTACAAATCAAATGTTGCTGATCCTTGTTTTTCACTACAAAATAGTCGTCTTCCCAATTGTCTTGAAACAACCTATTTCCTTCATATATGTTTTTGCTTGGAGGATATGAGGGATAAATGTAATTCGGTTTCACCCATGAAGCGGTCTCTACTCCAGTACAGTGAACACACTGTTGCTACTCTACTATTATTTATTATTACTAACCGTTACAGTAACAAATAGAAAAAATATCTTACAAATCATACCCGCACAACATGGAAAGCAAAATTGATAATTTGATTGCTTGGTTGAGGGAAATTTGAACTCTAAATTTTTAATGCATTGTTCTTAAATAATTGAATTTCTTTATGCAATGGGCCCTGACCAGGCCACCCAGAAAAGCTCGCTGGGCCATTTGTGACCCACGAACTGCAGGTTGAATATTGCTGGTGCAGACCATTACTAGACTTTATGGGTGCAGGTGAGTCATGAGTGTAACCTATCATGTGATATTTGAATAGTACAGGGATTTCCTTTCTTATCTCATACCACTCCATAACATGAGCTATTTTCAGATTTTAATGATTATGTTACATTTGATGACAGACTTCCCACCTGTACAACTGAAGTTTAGGATGATTTGTCAGAGCCAATGAATAAGAGATTCTCTCTCTGATGCAGAAATTGATAATAACTCCTATAAAAACTTACATTTTCTAACACTTTACATTGTTTGGAAACTGTTAAAACATAATGGATGTAAGCAGGATGTGAATGACACAGTATTTTCTTCTCTGCGTAAAGTCAGAAAAGAAACTCTTTCGGGTTAGGAATCAAGAAAATTGTTAAATATCTATTATATATAGTCAGAATTTTTAAATGTCCAACTAACTGGTATATAATAATTCACTAATAGTATTTTTAGGTTTTGAATAAAATGTGTGTAACTTTTAATTATGCAGATATTTTTGTGTAAATTCTTATGATTAAATTTCCAAAAGGTGCAAAAAATTTGTATTTTGTTTAGACTACAATATAATGAGCAACTCCAAATTAAGAAACGAAATGTTCTGTCCCAATGAATTTGTTAAATTAAGGCCAAACTGTATATCTAAATTTTATATTTACTTTTTATTAATACATGCTTTTGTTTTTCAGTTTTTCTTTCAGAATGCAAAAACATAGCATTAAAGGGCCCTAGCTGTTTATAAAATAAAGCATTTTTTATGATGACTGCACAGAGGTATATTTTATTGCCAGATGGGACATTTGTACAGTGTAAAAATGTGTGAAATATGTCCCAAACTGTTGTTTCAACTTCAAAATGTGAATATTTTTTAGCATTTTATAAAAAAAAAATTTATTTATAACTTGCCTCTTGTTTTTCTTCCTTAATTTCATCAAATTTTAGTCATAAAATGAAATACTGCTTTTCTCATACACAATAATAAAACAGTGGTGTTGAATGTTTATCTTTTGTCAGTACTTTACAAACATTCATTGATTCACTTAATTATTTTCCTTAGCGATTTATGTGGTAAAAATTAAATAACTAATGTTTTAAATATCTTAATTCAAGAGGCTTTTGAAATGCTCAGATTTATTTTTCGTTACAATTGTTCCATAAAATATACTTACATGAAAGGTTTCATGCTTATGTAAAAGGAAATCATGTTATACTGAAAATGTGACTGGCTTTGAGATTATTTGTATAGTTTTTATATAATATGTGGATGGAGCCATACATGTGTGTATGTGTTTTACTTCATGTGACTATGTAATAGTTTATTGTAAATTTTCATCCAATTTGGTTAAGTATTTAAAATAAGAAAACATTTAAATGTGTACTAAAAAAACTTTTACAAATGTTAATTGTTATTGTATTTATAGTTAAAGACAATATATTCAGAATAAATTTAATAGCAGTATTGATTAAATTAAATAAATCAACATTTCTCGATTTTTCACTTCAAGTGATCTTAGTTGTCTTTTTAATGGAACAGTTTTTCTAGCATGCCTGAAATGTACATAATATTGTTATATTTATCTTTTATTTACAACTGTGTTTCACCATGCAATAATTATTTCCTAAAGAAAACATTTTACTGTCCATTGTACTATTATCAAATTATTAAAATATATGAATGTAAATTTTTGCTTTAGAGGAATTCAGTTGACCTCTTTAGTAAATATTGCCTAGTACCAGTATTATTCATTCTGGAAATACACATGATGTAGTTCATTGTAATTATTGTGGCAGTATTGTTTTGTAAAAATCATAAAATTGGGTACTAGTGCATTCAAGCATCTGCTGCCCTATAAATGTTTTGATATTGCCATGATATTATTTTTGTTTACCAAATTCTAAACACATCTTTCAATAGTATGATTAAATAAACATTAAATCATTTTGAAATTTTTAAGAAAAAATGTGTTCTATAATTTTTATCTGACAAAATATTTTAAAATTGTGACATTACATATAATTTTAATTTTATTTGCTGAATTTATTTAGGGATATGCCCTGAGGAGTTTGATTGTGTAATTTTCTTTATTATTTCCTACATATCAAGTTCAAAATTGTATATTTTAATTATTCTTAACTAATACAGAAATACCCTAAATAAGTAAAAAATAATGATTGTGTTTGGTCTAGGAAATAAAGCATTAAATTGGGATTGTTAGTGTTAATTTAGTACAAAATAAAAGCAAAACTAAGGATGAAGAAATATAACTCATTAGAACAATGAAATTTGTAATTGTCTGCCTACTGTGATTAAGGTTATTGTTACTGCATAAATGATTCAAAATACTTGCAATTTGTAGTACTGGATGATTAAAATCTACAAATTAAAAATATATTTGATATGTATTCATAGTGGGCACCTTCTTAATTGTGTATTTATCCAATTAATCTAAGTTTAATTACCTGTTGACATCTGAAAAAATTATTCATTCTATTATATTGATTGCTTGTGAATATAATTTTCCTCCTTTTCATGTATATTTACGAATTCAGCTTTCACTTATTTTATCTAAATACATTAATCAAGTAAATA
The DNA here is from genome assembly GCA_019973935.1 of Trichonephila clavipes. NCBI lineage: Eukaryota > Metazoa > Arthropoda > Arachnida > Araneae > Nephilidae > Trichonephila > Trichonephila clavipes. The sequence goes on along the minus strand of BMAU01000504.1, from coordinate 22,315 downwards.
CAGTCAGACCTTTATATAAAAAAGTCACTAAATCCCGGAAAAAAGTTCATTGTGTGGAAAATTCGTTAAATAGAGGTTCATCTTTCAATATACTTTATAACCCACATTAAACAAATTTTAAATTCATTAACTCTATATATTATAAAAAGTAATTATTCACACCTTTTTTTAAAATTAATGTGTGTGTTTAGTTTATATATCTTACCCATCAGAAAAGAAAGAAGGAAAAACTGCTAGGAAAACAAGAAAAAAATTGTCGAAGAATTCACTGTATTTTCAAATATTACGAAAATAATTTGATACTAAAATTAATGAATTTTAAGGACGTTTTCCATTCTAAAGCAATAGGTAATATTATACATTGTTTTATAATTGGAACACGGGACAACTTCACTGAGTGGAAAGGGAATATTGATGTTTCTAGAGAACTGGACAATAGGGGTTAAAGGTTGAACTTCTTGGATAAAACGTCCAGAACTCATTGCTCTCAGTGAGTTAGGATCTAATAAAACCAGTTCAAGATTTATGACCCTCATAAAATGTGTTAAAAGAGAATAACTTGGAATATGTTCAGAAATACTGTAAAATCCGGCGTATAATGCGCACTTTTAACACAAAAAACAAGATCGAAATTTACGGGTGCGTATTATACGCTGGGTATAAAAAAAAGAGATGAGCATAAAAAAAATTAGACTTCTAACTAGATCTGATTACTGTCTATTTAAAAGAAATTAGATACTTTATGAACTTAATGAGTTGCAGTTTTTTAGAGGTATACTATTTTTTCAAAAACCTGGGATAATACTTCAAATAAATAACTTCAAAACAGGAGAATTGTGCACGCACATTTCAAGTTTCTTTACAAAATTGGGGGGTGCGTTATATGGTGAACATACTCAAAACTAAAAAAAATGCAACTTGAAAGTATAACTGCGCGTTATACGCCAGATTTTACGGGTACTTTAAAAAAAATTGAATCACAAAATAAAAAGTTTGCTATATAGGAAATGCACTTCGCTATTGAGAGGTTATTTTGTGTAGAAAATCGTGAAATGTTCAAGGTTCCAGGAAAAAATTCGCAATATAGAGGTATGACTGTATTTACATTAATTTGTCTACCCCCACAAAAACTTTGTTAAATTTTCAATATAATTTTGTTTAACTTCAATATTTTTATGCGAGTGTAATCAGTCTTATATGTTAGTTAAGATGGTGCTTGCTTGCTATGTATATTAAACAAAAACCTATCACTTGTCTTAAATGAGGTGCTATCAATTAATTGTAATATATATTTATTCTATGAAATTATTTTGATATATTGACATCTGTTGTACGTTATTCTGTTTTTCATTTGACTCTTAAGCAATAAATATTAAAAAGCTATTTTCATATTTTCCGGAAATACTCATCCGTTTTTAGACATATTGTTCTCTGAATGTGTTTTTGTTGCAATTTGATGTGCCTATTGCTCTTTATGATATTTAAATTTGCTAAAATATTTTATTTTAGTATAAATAATTTCCATTTGGTTTTGAAGAGATTTGAATTTATCGAGAAAAAATGCTCAGAAAGGTTGCTTTTTTTACCCCTGTCATTTTTGTATAATTCTGCTTTTGTTTAATCTTAATTTCTAAACTGGTGTTTTGAATGCTCGGTTAAAAATATTGGCGGAGGGGGGTATAACCATGATGCTGAATTTCTGTAATGCCTGTAATATTAGTTTTACCACATTGAAATTTCTTAACTTCCATTTTTTATACCATGAGTAAATGTTGTAAGAAATTTTTTGTCAAAGCAAAATGATTTTTCCAAAATAATGAATGAATATTTTTATAAATATATTTCCTATTTTTAACTGTTGAGTTATAATAATTTAAGACAATTTCGCTCTTGTTTTCTATTGCAAATTGAGATGTCCTGTATCATAAACATCATTCCCATTTCTTTTAAAAGCTATGAAACCTTGTTAATGATTTCTACTGTGATGCATTGTAATAAAATATAATTCATATATATCTACAAGTTGTGTGTGTGTTTTCTTAATTTAGTTTCATTTTTATATTGCAACAGAAGAAAAATTTATTTTCAAAAAAGATAAATTACATTTTTTATGTGTAACATCTTTCCTCTCGCTTGCTGGATATTTCATGGGAGTGATTTCGTGAAAAGGGACGGATGTGTGTAACAGGAAGTGCCGTAAGCGCGCGCTATTTGATTTGACCAATGAGATCGCGTGGTGGTGTACAGCGCATCGGGGTACAGCTCTAGTAGCCACCAAGCATTCGAGCGCTCGACTCTAAATTCACAATCGGTCTGTAAAATCTACCCCTTAATTGCAAGAATCTGTATATTAGAGCAGAGAAAATAAATTGCTTACCTACACACTAATCCTAAGATCAGTTTTAACCAGTATGCCGTGCCAATCTGGGTACATGCAGCTAAAATTTATATTAATCAAATTGAAGTTTCTCAAAGCATCATTCTCCGACAAATATTAAAAGCTCGATGGTTCATGAGGAATAAGGACCTCAGATCCACGAGCAAAATGATGTCTATCGGACAATTTATCAAAAAATTAGCAACTAACTTCTTTCAAAAAATTGATAACTAATAATCCTTCGATCTTGGATATTAAAAAATATATCCTTGATCCTAATTTTAACAGACCCAATAATATTCTTTCGGGGGGGATCCTCTCTTCAAATAAAATTCTTAATTAAATTCATTTCACTCTTCTCGCCCAACTTAAAAGCTTACTTTAACTCCTCTCCCGAGCCTTCGTAACCTAATGGTTATAGTAGCTGACTTGAAATGAAATGCCCCAGGTTCGATTCCTAGGAACTCGCTATTTTCAAATTTACTTTAAATCACTTTAATTTTCCCTGGAAAATTATTTATCAAGATCAAATTTAAATTTACACGTTCTTTCCTATTTTTTTTCAAAATGTATTTTATTTTTTATTAGCTTTTAAAAAAGCTTTTTCTGATTTCAAACCATTCAATGTTTCATTTTTACAACGACTGAGTTCTAAGTTGCATTCCCATTGGTCAGGCCTCACCTCGCCCACTCACTGATCGAAATTTGTTTTCATTCTTAGTGCTTGCACCGTTTTTGAAGATATTTTTCTAGCACTTAAAGCATTTTAGAAGTTTTAAATTTTAATTTTTTACTCTCATATAAGTATTTTTTTTATTAACAAAGGGCAAGAGTGTGAATTTGTCACAGTCACTCAAAATCCTAAAGATAAGAGGTTATAGCTCGGAAGAACTAGATACTCTGGTCATCCACCCAATGATACTCTAAATCCACTTCACACATACCAGCAAGCCTTAGACTTCACCCAGGATAAACTTGCGATCCTTACGCTCAATTGTCAAAGGGCTCGCCAAACAGATTTCGACGACGTTATTTCATAAAAATGTTCGTTACTCATGTTGTCAGAGACGTGGAATCATTTTCACAGGTAATATTACTCTTTTTCTCCGCATAAATTTTCAGATTGCCGCGATGTTATTAGAGAGAATCAGAATGAATGCATGAACAATTACGATTAATATTGTGAAAGGTTTTTTTTTTTTACCTTGTTGCCTTTGCTTGGAAAGAAAGCTGTTTTAGAATGGTGCATGTGAAAGAAGGTTTGATTTGATCATCGTATGTATGTCCGAAATGTGAAAAAAGTTTGAAGTTGAGAGAAAGAACGGGTAAGAGAAAGTGAATGGTTTTTAAATGGTACTGCAGAATTCAGTCGAGTGTGAAATCGAGATGGCCACTACCAACAACGTCGCTATCGTGTGTTTAGGAGTGTAAGTAAATGGTTACCGACTGACCGACGTTGGTTTGAATTGAGTTATCATCTTTATATATATATATATGTGTGTGTGCACCGTTTTGTTAGTGATGCAAAAATAAAAATGTTTTGGAAGGTGCTCTCAAAAATATGCAGTTACACACTGGTATAATTTCAGTAGGGAACTCATCTTTATCGTAAATGTCGGAAAAAAAGCAGCATTTTTTAAAGGTAAGTGAAATTATTTCCTTTTTTAAATGCCTAATTTTGGCAGCGATTTTCAGTTTCAAAACTTTAAAATGCTATTTTTAAATGATTTTCCTTCCGCCATCTTGAATTTTGCACTCCAGTGTTACATATGTTGGTAGGGTTCCTACTCCTAAACACAACGGGCAAAAACACGCCAAATTGGCGATTTTTCAAAATTTGGCGGATAGGCGGCCGGTTCGACAATTTCACCGAAAACCCTTGGTAGCACATTTCACAAACAACTTTTTCCTTGGTATTAACAAGTAAATGTAAATTTAAATCAGTGTGTTGAAAAAATGTCTTGTTGCCCGTTTCACAAACATAAGGCTTTTTCCTTGGTATGAATGTGCAGATGTCTTTTTAAATTAACATTTTCAGCGAAAAAGCCTTATTGCATATTTCACAAACATAAGGCCTTTTCTTGGTATGAATTGATAAATGTCTTTTTAAAGCAACATTTATAGAGAAAGCTTTGTTGCACATTTCCGAAATATGAGGCTTTTTCTTGGTATGAATTCGTAAATGTTTTTTTTTAAATCATATTTTCCAGAGAAAGCTTTGTTGCATATTACACAAACATGAAGCTTTTATTTGGTATGAATAAGCATGTGTCTTTTTAAAGAACGACAGTGAATCGTGTGACTGAGAATCGTATACCCTTTCCAACGGTATACGATTTCTGTATTTGAACTTGACTTTTTAACGCGTATAGGCCGACATATAGTTTTAGTAATACTTTTTTTTATTTTGACACCCTATTATATTTATTGTCACTATTTACACTAATGTCTTACATATGTTACCGGCAAAGTATGAAATCCGGCATTCTATAGAATGCCTAGGCATTGTATAGAATGACTAAAACTAGCCGGCAATGTATGAAATGATTATTTCACACACTGCCTAGGCATTCTGTGGAATACCTGATGAGAAACCGCCAAAGTATGAAATACATCTCCGATTCGTTTCGAATATTGTGTGGCAAGGCACGAGACTTTTAACGTGTGCCTCAGGCTGATAATTTGTCAGTTGAAGATTGTAGTTTGTTCGGGAGTGTCAAAATACTCAATTTTACTTAAACTTATTCAACAAAATATTGGTTGTTTGCTGTGCTGCATGAAAATGGAGAAGCAAGCTGTAGTGTTGGAGAAGGAGTCATGGTCTGTAGCAGGGATCGGTAACCTATGACACACGTTACAATTATCAGTGGCACTCAGCATTACACAACAAATTTGTCAATTTTTGAATGGCTGAAGCTTCATAAATTTTTAATCTACCAAATTTGACAATCATCTCCAGAATTATGGACAATTAATTAAGGAATTATGAAAAAATTTGAAAGAACTCTAATGGTAAATTTACAGCTTTTTTGTAAATTTTTGAATGCCATAGATGGAGATATTTAGTTTGAAGAGAGAAAATTGCACGTATTCTTCTTTTCCGCTTTTTTAGATCTACATATCTAAGTAAAATATCTTTCCTCATATGAAAAATATTTCAAGTCCGCAAATAAGAAGAAAAACTTTTTTTAACCTGAAACTACTAACTAGAAGATAATAACTGATGTACAAAAAACCAAAATGACTACTATAAAGGAACCCAGGGCCTATTGATTGCTGAATTGTTATGATGTGATGTTTCGTGAAAATAAAAATAAACTCATGTAACCTGTAACATCAGTACTATACAGAATGATTCCCAACCACCGGTCCGTGAACCAAATGGATCCTGTCAAGGGGAGTATTAAATCGTTTCTATTTTATTTACTGGGGTGTATTTCTCTAGCATTTGTTTGACTTACCATGGAAATCACTTTATATATCATATAAAATCAATTTATATTCATTATTTGGAGTAGCTGAATTTTATTCTGAAGGTATGTTTAAATACAGTTAAATTATTGACTCAAGGCAATTTAAAAATATAAACAACCGTGGTAAAATTATCAAACGCTGACCGCGGTTGACAGGGATAAAAAGGGTGAGAAACACTTCTATAAAGCATTACGTCACGGATTCTGTTATTTTACGTACTTCGTGAAGCTCATTTGGCTATATATATATATATATATATATATATATATTAGAAACGGAGGACGTGATAGAATTTTAAAAGCACTTTCAACCAAATACAAAAACGTTACACGTTATGAAATTTAACTGCATATCCACCTTTGTGAACGTTGCCAGAGAAAACAATTATTTTTAAAAAAGGCGTTGTGAAATTTATGATTTTTTCCTGAATGCCAATATATTGGAACTTGTAACGAGTGGAAAAGATGGTTTCTATCGACTTGGAACTTCTGAAGGAATTTTAAGGGGGTTCACCCATGGGATGGGATCAAAAAATTAAATTTTTTTTCATAAATTGCTTCCTTAACATGTCTAGAATATGATGGTAAAGTTATTTTTTTTAAATTCGAAGTCGTTATAAAGAAGCAGCTGTTCGGAGCGCTAAATTAAGATTTTCACTCTTTTAATCGAACTTGAAATTTTAAACGCATTTTTCTCAAAACCGTGTTTTCCAAACTTCCCTCCGTCACATCTCAAGAACGGTTTGACCTAATGATTCTAAATATATAGGGTAGTCTCAGCACAAATGTACGCACCAAATGTGTGTGGACTACGATTATTCCAAAATTCAAAATATTTCTATTTTTTATAAAAACACATAACAAAAAAAACCTATGAAATTCGAAACTTTTCTTCAGAGGTCTATCAAAAATCCAATTATTGATATTTTCAATTGAGTATAGTCCATTCTGTGCATTTAAGCTTATACATTAAAGCACTGTTAATTTTATTTCAAATAGCTGGTATACCCGTTCTTCGAACGGGTGAACTGTGAAAAATTAAACAACACAGATTGAAGGATAAAGTTTTTAATGAGTTAATTTTACATGAATTGCAAACTAAACAAAAAAACACCTTTGCATATCTCAGCTAAACAAAAAGAAAGAAAGAAAAACACCTTTGTTAAATTTTAAGTACGTAGATCTAATAGCTGATAAAAAGGATTTTTTTTATTTATAACTCCCCGTAACACTCTTGAGGGTCGATTTTTGAAAATACCTCTCTAAGCTGATCTCTGCTCAGCAAAAGTTACACATTGTTAAAAGTTTTGTGTAATGAACGCTTAAAATAGTGTAAATAATTTATATCTGAAAGTGTAATACATTAATATTACTTTCTGTTGTATTTATTTTATGTTAAAATTGTAATATTCGTTGCAACACAGTTTCTTAAATTATAATGGCGATTCAATGAAAAACACAGCGAAATGATAACGATAGAGTCAAGTTGGCAAATGTCTAGCTACTTTCATAACTCGAGCTTTATTAGAGCTTTGCAAGAACCGCCGTGTAGGGAAGGGATGCACGTTAATGCTTTATCTACCACATTATGATTTACTGCAGTTTTTTCATGCAATATTTTTTTTAGATTACTACATAGAAAATTAAGGGATATACATAAATGAAATACTCCACTTTGGGAAATTTAATCCGTTAGAGATAATAAATTAATTAAAGATATCCCACTGTACAATTAATTATATACACTTAAAATAAAGAGTCAAATCGTTATCTAAAGTCTTCACATTAACATAAAAAAAATAAGACCCTTAAATTTTGACATTAACTATTTTTTCGGGACAAAAATGACAATCTTTGCAATCCGCTGAAAACGCATATCTGCTGCAAAACTGTTCGCCTTCCCCGCTAATACACTCATCATAAAACCCGTGCTGCCATATATCTTGGAAGAGTGGATTTCAAAGAATATTCCTTCTAAGTTGATGTGGTGTGGTAGTTAGGAGAAGGGGGTGCCAGCTCAGGTATCGTCCACGTCACTTGACCATGGTTCAAAATCACGTGGTCCGTTGCCAAAAGCCCTCGTGTAGCTGAACAGCGCGACGTTAATATTCACTCACTCCAAAAAAAATACAGTACAGTAGTTATAATTATTTTTATACTTAAAAATGCAATATCCGCCTATTCAATTAAAATTATAGCGTTATAATTAACAACTAACCACAAACTATGCAAACATGTTCAAATGATGTAGTGTGAAAGATAAAGTTTATCTACTGTAAGTTCCAGAAGCAATAAAAGTATTTGTTTTGAAAAAAGATCAATTTCTTACTACCAAATGTGCATAATAAAATCATTAAAAAAACATTCAAATAAAGAGAGATTTATAACAACCTCTCCCTTCAAAACTTAGTTTTATTCTGAAATAAAAAAAATTAGGGATTAATTAGAAGCGAGCGCCTTGCTTAGCCAAAACAAAAAGGGTTCTTTCAGAAACAAAAGATAGATATATGCTGACGTGGGCTTTTTGCAGCGCAAGCCAGAATTGCTTGCAGATGGCACAATTTTTTCCTACTTACTTGACAAATATCGTTATATTTTGGACACTTCACACAATATCTTTATAAATTATAGCCTATGTGTTATTCGGATGTATAAGCTATATTACTATAAAGTTTCATTAAAATCCATTCAGTTGTTTTTGCGTGAAAGACGCCCAAACATCCTCACAAACTTTCGCATTTATAATATACGAGGGATATTCGGAAACTAAGGTCCGTTTACTTATAAAACATTACAGATTTTTTTCACAACACTTTATATTTTAAATTCCTTACATGTGTCTATTTTTCTACATACTTTCCATGTTTGTTTAAACATTTGTCATAACGTTCTACGAGCTTCTGTATGCCTACTTCGTAGACGTCTGCCGCCTGTGAGGATAAGCAGTCTTGAACTTCTTCTTTCACCTCGTCAGCTGTGTCGAAGCGCTTGCCACCGAGAAACTCTTTTAGGTAGCGGAATAAGTGAAAATCACTCTGAGCCATGTCTGGACTGTACGGTGGGTGGTCAATCTGTTCCCATCCAAAAAATCTGATCAGATTTTGTGTGTTAATGGCAGAATGGGGGCTGGCATTGTCATGCAGCAACACAACTCCAGACGTCAGAAGACCACGTCGCTTATTCTGTATCGCACGTCTAAGTTTAGTTAGGGTAGCGCAGTAAGCGGCTGCATTTATTGTTGTCCCTTGCTGCATAAACTCAACAAGACTCCATGTCTATCCCAAAACACGGTTGCCATAACCTTGCGTGTTGAGATTGTCCGCTTGGCCTTGACTCTGACTGGTGAATTTGTGTGACGCCATTCCATTGACTGACGTTTAGACTCTGGGGTTATGTGAGAAACCCACGTCTCGTCCCCTGTGACAATCCTCTCTAAAAATTTATCACCTTCTTTATGATATCGATCCAAAAAATCAAGAGCACAAGCCATTCTTTTCAGTTTGTGTTCCTCGGTAAGCAGCCTGGGAACCCAACGTGCACACAATTTGCGAAATTTCAACTTTTCGGAAACGACTTTGTGCAAAGTTGTTCTACCCACATTCGGAAATTCCAATGCTAAAGTTGAAATTGTGAATCGCCGGTCTTCACGAATCTTTTCATCCACGGCTTTGACCAAATCATCTGTGATCACTGATGGTCGATCGGAACGCGGTTCATCATGAACATTTTCCCGTCCGTCCTTGAAAGCTCTCACTCACTTATGCACTTTGCTGCTACTCATCGCATTTGGGCCATACACGTCGCTTATCTGTCTATGAATTTCCGCTGCTGAAACGTTCTTTGCTGTCAAAAACCGAATCACTGACCGTATTTCACAGTCAGCGGGCTGATCGATTGTTTTAAACATTTTGAAGTAGCACTGTACTTACCACACTGCAACAATACCAATGCAAATGGCGTCGTTTGACGAGCAAGGTATGCCGGGAGTTGGTACGCATGCGCATTTCAATGTTCGCGCGACATTCGATTAGCTACGACGATTCGGACCTTAGTTTCCGAATATCCCTCGTATACCTAGATAAGCCAGTGAAAGACGCCCAAACATCCTCACAAACTTTCACATTTATAATATATATCTAGATAAGCCAATCAGCTGGAATCGTGGATGAAGTAAGCATCCATTTTTTCGAGGCGGTGTGTTCAGAGCGCTATAACTCACGCTCTATTGGATATTTTTGGCGAAAAAGTTATATAATACTTTTAAAAATACATATAAATAAATAGTAAAAAAACTTAAGTTTTATTTTTTTACTGGTTGCCAAAATGAAATACCTGAAAATGTGCATGAAAAACCGGCCGGCACATGGATGTGCAGCCCCTTAAAGCAAGTATATGCGAAATCACAGTTTACTTTGTGCACTAAGAACTTGCTTAGAATTAAAGTTAGTCTTGATCACATAAAATTCCTCTTTTGTTAGTTGCAATTGATCATTCCAATGGAAGCGGCGAAGGATTCATCAAATGCATGTGTAAAACAAAGTAACAAAATAAGAATAGTGTTTGCGTAAAAAAGGTAATGAAATGTATTTCAAAATGCTATACAAGTCTACCATGTTGCAATAAGTAGGTTAATTTTAGGTCTTTATTTTTTAATTTATAAAAAATTTTTTCCTTAAAAAGAAAGACATAAATTTTGTTTAGTCCAACTTTCTTTTTCCTTTACGTATTGGGAATAATTATTATTTCAGATTCTCTCATTATTTTGTCAGAATAACATTTATATTTTTTAGAAATGTACGTCATTGATATAATAGCCTTATCACACACACACACGAGCCTATTTCGTACTTTGCCTAAACAGCTGTAGTCATTCTATAGAATGCCTGGGCAAAGTATGAAATAATTCTCATATTTCATACTTTGCCTAAAAACATCCGGCATTCTATACAATGTCTAGGCATTCTATAGAATGCCGGCATTTCATACTTTGCCGGTAACATATATAATCGATAGATTTTGATGAGAGCTGTCGATTGAAACTAAAAAGAACGTCGTCGTAGATTCTCCGAGTCAAAAGTTACACTAAATGAAAATCTCGACGCGCAGCAAAATTACCTCAAAATGGCGGCGCTGCCCCCTCCACCGCGTGCTATGAGTTACAGTCCTTACTTAGTAGAATAAATTCTTTTATCCTTTAGCTATCCAGTGGTGTAATTGAATTTTGGATAGAGATGATAGTTACGTAGCAGCAACACCAAACTGTATCCCCCCCCAAATTTCGTTAGCATTCGTTTTTTTTTTAATTGCCTCCCTATGAAAGCAGTTTTAAAGACGTATTCACGTCAAAACATAATATTAAGGTGACCATTTTTTTTTTTTTACAATGAAAAGGAGGACGAAAAATTCAAGAAAAAATTACAACTTAAATATATGAGAAACGTTCTATTAATTCAAACAAAAATACGCTAATCACGCTTACGTTATTTTTAATTATTATCTTAAAAGAGTATTTTTCCATTGAATGATTATTTATTTATTTTTGTCAACATATCATTTTCTAATATACCGAAAAATTCGGGCAAAAAATATCCTTCATACTGAATTTTACGGTAAGAACTGTAACTAAAATATTAACATTCAATTTTGTGATTTCTCACTAGTCACTTCACAAAAATCATTAAGAACTGAAAAAACTCTTCAACTGGTGCATTAGTTCCAGGACAGAACAACGTAAATTCAACAAGAACAATTACATTTTCATATGGAATGAGTTCATTTTTTATATGGTTTAAGTAATTTCACCCATATTTTACCAATTTCTCAGCATGTTGATTTTCCAATTATTCTAATTTATTAGAATTTAAATGTACATTCTACTTCAAACAGACAATTGTCATCGATTTTAATATCAGACATTTCTTTCGATAAAAAAACTCAACGTAATGTTCTATATCTGCCCACTTTACTTGAGACCAAGTCAAAAAATACCATTGAAAACTGTTACTTCCTGTGATACTTGCTTCAGACCATTCGTCGACGTTTTGGAAACATGTTTAGTTCATTTCTGAATACAGAGATTAACAGTTCAGTTTTAAAATATTGAAAAGGACACTTTTCGAGGAAGGACAGGACCTATAAAAGGAGGACTGTCTCCCTAAAGGAGGACGACTGGTCACCTTAATATTAATTTTGATGGATTCATTCAAGACGATAAAAAAAAATGCTGATCTTCTCAAAATCCTTTTTCAATTTCTCTACAAGACGTTAATTGTTACCCGCCTGAAGTTTAAATCGGAATTTTTAACCTACAGCACCACACAAGATCTGAAAGCAAATAAAGAATTTATTTCAACTCAGGTGATCCAATTTATATTTAATGTTGGAAATTTGAACCGACAGACAATTTTCCAAATTTACACGATTTGGCTGTCAGATATTGAAGATCTGGATCAACATGAGTTTGTGAATAAAGGGGTTTTTTTATTACGAACGTAAAATTATAATATCGCTCAAAGTTAACTGATATACACCAAACACAACTTATAATTTAGTTAGCATCTTCAAGAACCAACCTTAATATAAACAACTTGGTAAAAAAGCTACAAATTCAAAAGCCACATTAAGAAAGTATACTGACTGTTTAGTAATAAATTAGAATTAAATGTTTAAGGTGACATTTTTGTCTACCTAAAAAATTAATAAAAATGAAGTAAAAAGTTTTTGAGCAATAATATAACCTAAGTATTTATTATATTCTTAAATTTTCAGTAGTTAGACTTGCATAAAAAAAATGTATGTTGTTTGCGTAAGGATCCCATACGTAACATGCTTTCATCTTTATATATCTTTTTATTTATTGGAAGTGGCATGCACAATGATAAGATAGTGGCACTCTTGCCAAAAAGGATGGTCACCCGTGCTTAGACAAAGACACGATTCACTAATTTCTTGATTCACAGATAATTTTTTAAGTGTAACACATGTCCTATCAGTTGCTGGTTTTTGTGGGAGTGATTTCGTGAAAAGGGACGGATGTGTGTAACATGATGTGACGTAAACGCGCGCTAGTTGATTTGACCAATGAGATTTCTTAGCTGTATTTTTGCTATCCTCTCGGGGGTCCAACTCTAGTAGCCATCAAGCCCTCGACTCCGTTAGTCGCGATATTGGGGGACATAAGAGCGGCAGAATGCTGGACAAAGTGATTTCGGTGTGTGTGTGTGTGGTCGTATACATTTCATCTAATCAAACGGTTAAAAAAAAAATTAAAGATTTCCTGCATTTTGTACTTTTACCGTATAATGAAGGTGGGGGTTCTGCTCTTTTTAAAAAAAATTATCACTCGCTTCCCCTGATTTTGAGTGATTTTAACTTTAAAAAGCTGAGCCGCTCATAGCTTTAATGAATGATGAACTCAAGCTCGAAATGAAAACAAATCAAAATGTTTCGACTGCTAACAGTGGTACTGTTATTGGCGCTGTTTTTTTCAACGGTTTTTAAATACTTTGAAATCACAAGAATATGTGTCATATTTTGATTATCATAAGTCTATTGTCTCCGCTCTTCCCGAAATTGAACAAGAATAATTATTTTTGATAAAATATTGCATTTTTTTTACTCCTGTTGTTATATATATAATTAAATACAATTTTCATTAAAGATATAATTATTCGATAGAAAAGAATTTCCAATCATACCCGATTCATATTTTTTTCAGAAAAAAAGTTAATATTGCGTATTTATACCACGATAATATGCATGATGTTACACATCATATGCGACTACTGAAGACTCGTTTGTTTTCTCCATAGCACTGATCCGTTCTCGCGCGTTTTTCTTGGAATCCCCTCCCCGCATCTTGTTTGATAATCGTTAAAGTCATTCATTGCATTTGTGAGAAGTTAACACCTCTCTCTTGGGTACCTAGATATGTAGGAGGCAGGGAAGAAACATTCGACATGATCCAATCAATCCATTTATTTATCACACCATGAAAAGACACAAATCCAATTAATAATAGTAAGAGAATGTCTCGATGCTAATCGCGAAAATGGAACAACGACGGTAATACACAAACGATTAGGAGACTATTAAACTTGATCCTAACATTATAAAGGATCTAACCTATTATCCGATTTAATCTAATATCAATATCTCAGTGAACTATCGACCCTTTAAAGCTTTCTCTAATAAATTTAATCAGAATAATTCAAAAAAATATACCTTCAATAACAATCTCACCTGGTTTCTGGCTTATTTCCTCTCCTACTCTCTTTTTAAGTGAGAAAAATTTGATTATACATATAGTAAGTTAATTTGAATGTCACGTTAATTTTATTTAATTGAATGTTAATTTTTTAATTTTCTGTAATCAACATTTTCATACTTACTGTTTTCTTAAATGGAGACAGAAATGAAATGTGCATAGCAGAAACTTGATCTGCTCATTTTGTGTGATCAAGTCTTCACTAGCCCTTTCTGTTTGAAAAGGCATTTAAAAAATGGAGGAGCATAATAATAAAAGAATTAAAATGATGGAATCCTCGACGAAATAGAAAAACAACATGGATATTTCTCTACACAAAGAAAAAGATACACAGCCGGTACACTCAAAAATTCAACTAAAGAAGAAGTAAACAATATTAAAGAAGGATTACTGTTAAATTCAGAAGAAATTACATCCATCTCAATACAGATTTTGACCATAGTTATTATAATCAAAATAAACAGTTCATCTACCTGGAGGTCCCTGCTCTCAGTTTAGTTAATAAATAAGATTAATTTATTTTCATTTTTGTGGTTCTTTATTCTCTTTCAAGTCATTCACATTTAATTACCGGCATAAATATACAATTAAAATATGATATCCTGGTGAATATATTTGATCTCGATATATTGTAATGTGTGTGTTGGGGAAAAAAATAGCTAAAATGTTATATTAATATAATATCAATACATGTACATATATAGATGTATTAATATTATACTATACTGAGAAAGTTATTCTTAAAGGATACTTTTAAAAAATTACTTGATAAGTGTTGACATATTATACATACTTAATTCTTTTGAAAAAAGAATAGAATTTAAAGCTAGGTGAATTAATTTACATGTTATGTATAAATTTTTTTTTCTAATATTTTATGCTTTAATTTTTCTTCACACAATGTGTAGGTATTTTAAGAAAATTTACATAATTCAATATATTTGGCTTTTTCAGTCATATTTATTTTATAGAACAGTCCATTATTTTTCATTAACTAAATTAATTGCACATTAAACTAAGGTTTGATAAATAATCATGAGATATATTAATAAAAATAAATAAAATTTTGGAGAACAGATGGCATTAGCATTGCATTAAAAGAAAAACTATCTGAGTGCATTAGCGCTGTCTCGATCCACTCCTCGAAAAAGGGTGTGGCTGCGATAGACCAGTGGTCAAAGTAACGGACTCGTGGCCGGCATGTCATAAGTTCGAGCCTAGTATCACTGAAGAACCACAAGCAAAGGGTGCCGATGCATGTTAAATATGTCGAGTCTCAAACGTCCTTCCATTGGTCTGGAAGTTAGGAGAGAGAGAAGTCAACTCAGGGGGGTGTTGTGCTCATCACTTGACCCCTGGTTCAAAATTATGAGGTCCGTCGCCAAAAACCCTCGAGTAGCTGAATAGTCCATCTTAAAAATTCATTCACTCTGAAAATTGGTTGTGACCATCTCAAAAGAGCGCCTTTGCCAATTGTCACAGTTAAACAAGCAAATTCTGTGGCTTATGTCCATTTGTATTTCATTTTTTACAATTTATACAAGGCTATTTTATGTAACTAATTTTAATATTTCTGATGAAAAGGAACTTCCCAATTTTAGAACCTAAAGTCCATAATTTATAACTATTTTTCAATCCGCACATGCAGCTGCAGTCTATTTTGCAGCTTTGGATGTGGTATGAAAAATCGATTTTGGTTGTAAATTTAAAATAACTTAAGAATATTCCAAATCGTTCTTATTTCAGTAATTTATTTTTTTGTACATTAACAAGTTTTCTACTTTCTCACCGTATCTCATACCAAAACCGTTATTGCAGATTTTTTCGTATTTAATTGCTTTGTACTTCACTTTTGGCAGCGAGTATAGTTTCAAATAACAGCCTACATGAACACATCTTAAAAAGTCACAATTTTAGAAAATAAGCGAATTTATGTGGTTTATTATTCATTAAACATTATTTTCTTACAATAATGTAGTTTAAAAATAATTGAAGAATTTTCTAGTTTCTTTAAAATGGGATAAATTAACCAATTAATATTTAATAAATAGTATCACATGATTTTACCTATTAAACAGTCCCAAAATGTAATTCCTTTTAATTTGATGAAAGAAACAAAAAAAAAGTCTGAAGTTTTCGTGCACCTTTCAATGATTAAAAACAGCTTATGATGCAGCACATATATTTAGTTGTAACATTTGACAAATTTTACTTAAGATTCAACTTTTAAAATACCTTTCAAAGTACCCATAATAGGAACATATTTTAATTCACCTAACATAATTTACATGAACACTTCACAAAGTATCCCTCTTAATAAGGGGAAAAATGAATTTTTGAAAAAAAAATATATTTAACACAAACAGAAAAGATATTATGCATTATTAAATTGAAAGTTTAACCACATTTAAAAGCATTTATTTTAACAAATATAAAAGTGATTTAGAAGTTTTTAGGTTTAAAACTGAAATTTAAATTCATTTAATGTTATGTGAGAATATTATATATAACTTTATAGTGTAATTACAATTATATCAATATTTTACTTTTTGTATGTTTCCTCATTTGAAAATATACAAATCATAATCAAATAAGATATATATTTCTATTAAAAAAAATCTTACAGTAAAAACAATGATATTTGTACAAAAAAATTATAATAGGTCTTAAAATAATGCGAGTAAAATGTCCAACTACAACAAAAGACTTTTGGAAAAACTTGTATATAAGGTTTTCAATCAATTACAAAAGCATATGTTAATATTAAAGTTATAACAAAAGAAATACTACACTTATAAATATTCCACAGTTATAAGATTTTTCTTTGCTTTTAAAAGTAAGACGTCTTTTTCAATTATGACCTAAAGGGAAAGCAATGTTGTATATTTCACAAATATGAGATTTCCCTTCTTATCCATATGTAAATGTACTTTAAAAATGCTCAGTTTCACAGAAAACCCTCCATAGCACATTTCACAAACAACTTTTTCCTTGATATGCACAAGTAAATGTACATTTAATTCACTGTGTCGAAAAAAAAGTCTTGTTGCACGTTTCACAAACACAAAGCTTTTTCCTTGGTATGAATGCTCAGATGTCTTTTTAAATGACCATTTTCAGAGAAAGCCTTGTTGCATATTTCACAAACATAAGGCCTTTCCTTAGTATGAATGCGCAGATGTCGTTTTAAAGCACCATTTTCAGCAAAAGCCTTATTACACATTTCACAAACATAAGGTTTTTCCTTGGTATGAATTCGTAAATGTTTTTTTAAATAATCATTTCGAGAGAAGGCTTTGTTGCATATTACACAAACATGAAACTTTCTTTTGGTGTGACTAAGCATGTGCCTTTTTAAATTACCATCGTTAGAGAAAGCTTTATTGCATATTTCACAAATAAAAGGCCTTTCCTCTGTATGAATCTTTAAATGTGTTTTTAAAATACTAATGTAAGAAAAACCCTGGTTGCATATTTCACAAACATGTGGCTTTTGTTTGGTATGACTAAGCATGTGTCTTTTTAAATTCTCATTGTGAGAAAAAGCTTTATTGCACATTTCACAAACATAAGGCCTTTCCTTGGTATGAATACGTAAATGTGCTTTTAAAGTACTAGTTACAGAAAAACCCTTGTTGCATATTTCACAAACATGAGGCTTTTCTTTGGTATGAATAAGTATATGTCTTTTTAAATTCTTATTGTGAGAAAAAGCTTTACTGCATATTTCACAAATATGAGGCTTTTTACTATCATCAACATGTAAATGATTCCTTGAGTCATCATATAAAGAGGAATCCATTTTGTGCTAATTTCAAATGTGCAAGTTTTTTTCAGAGATGTGATGACCTAAATCGCTATTTAAAATCTATAACGTAGAAAATGGGCCTTGCACTCTTGTTTAGAACATGAATTTACATTAACATCTTTCTGTAAGAGAAAAAAATTGAATCTTCAACATAATGTTGAAAACACAAATATAATTTTTACTCTACATTATAAATCAGGATAAAAAAAAAATTAAAATCTACATCACTGCTTAAAAAAATGAGATAAGAAATTTTATTCTGAGATCTGAAAGAATTAATAGTTTTTTTACATAACATTTTTGTTAAATGAAACAAAACCGAAAATTTGGATTAAATATTAGTTACTTAATATACATTCAAATAATACATTACAATTATGATCAGGTTAACATAAGCAATATGATAATAACTAAAGGAATAATGATGGAATGCCTTCTTGGAAGAGAATTCAAAAGGAGTATGCACCATAGCAATAAGCATACATAAAATAAAGAGAGAAAAAAAGCATTGGTAGGTTTTTATTTTATGTTTTATTTTTAATTAGCATTATTGTCATGATAAAGAGTAACAAGAAAGCTATAAGCAAGGCATAATTTTAAACAATATTTTAGTATATTAGTATGAAGGTGAATTTCATTCCTTCAGCAACATCCCACAATACTAGAATCTGAACTCAATGTGTACAAACATTTTACTAAAAAGTTTATAAGCATGTGTCTCTAGCATTCAAAACTGTAAAAGCTATAAATTATTATTTTTTTCTCAAAGAAGTCAGATTCTTAAATTTCGATTTAACATGTGTGAACCCAGAGGGAAAAAAATAAAATAGTTTGTAGTAATAAATAAAATACATTTTTGCATAATAACACTATTGGAATATAAGTTAAAGATTTGTAAAGATGTACAGGAATTAATTGGTACCTTGCACAATCAAGATTATCTGAATCCTGAAAAACTGGAATGGTTTTAAAGTTTCTGAATAATAGGTTTCAAAAATTTACATAAAGATATAAAGAATTGATCTTTCTAATCTAATTTACAGGTAAAATATTTCATGTTTTTTTTGTAAATAAATATTTAGCCTTTTTTTCTTTATTTGTTATTGATATTAAAATATAAAATAATTATTGATCGTTTATTCCAATGAAGGTGATTATAACATAATCAGCATTCTTCAATTATTTTTAAACCTGAGTGTTTTATAATGAGAAATTGCATATTTTCTAAAATCCAACTTTTTAAAATTCAACAGTAAAAATTTCTCATCAAAACTTTACTTACTTGAAAAGTGGTGTACATGGACTACTTTTACAGGAGGGGTTACACTTTTTTAAAAAACAATTGACAAAGAAATTGAGATTTTTGCAAATTGTTTTACAATTAACTACCCATAAATATTTGTAAATGATCAGGGGGCTTTTTATAAGTCCCCAAAAAACACATTCAGTTGCAAAAAAAAAAAAAAAAATCTTAACTTTAAAATACTAAGACAAGTAGGAGTCCTCCCTTTCATCTTCAGCAAGTAGGAGAGACAAATCAAATGCAGGAATTTTTCCTTAATCCTCGAACAAATCATGGAGATAGAAATGATTTTAATTTCCATACATTTTGAAGATTTTTAACCCAAAAAATAAGTACTTTCATATTAAAGTTACTGCAACAAATTTTTTTTTATTAATCTTGTTTTTTTTTAAATGAAACACCTAAAAATCTTTTTTAATTTCTTTTATTGTTATGGCATAATGGTGTGATTTGCACAGTGCAAATTTGGCTGAAGTG
Source organism: Trichonephila clavipes (assembly GCA_019973935.1). NCBI lineage: Eukaryota > Metazoa > Arthropoda > Arachnida > Araneae > Nephilidae > Trichonephila > Trichonephila clavipes. The sequence continues at coordinate 2,611 of BMAU01000504.1, read as the reverse complement.
ATGTTAATACATAAATATCCCAAAATATATGTAAAAAATATATATTATTCATAAAACATACTTAAAAAAAATATTAATCAGTAAAAACAAAAGTGCATCGAAATTAAGCATAAAAATGTATTTTTAAAAGATCTACACATTCAAATAAATATAAAAAATAAAAATTTGATATAAATAAGTGCACAAGAAAAAACTTAATATATATTAAATTGCACATAAGAATGAAAAATTAACTGTATGTAATACATTATTCGGCAATTCATAAAACAAAAAGACCTCACCAAATGCCATATGTAGCCAATAGTGGAAAACTGTTTCCATATATGTACAATCTAAATAAACTTGCTTTGACATATACCATTTGGCAAAATTGTTCATTAGTATAATACATAAGTACAAAATTAGCTTACCCCATAGCACTTTGTATACAATAAATTGCTGTAATATAAAAAAAATTCCTTAATGTCAAGAAATATAATTTGTACCAATATTAACAAGAATGATGATAAATAAAAATAAAAGTGTACGGAAAAATGATATATTTTAAGAAAATCTTATCCAGATACATTGATCAATTTTGAACTACATCTGAAGAATTAAAAATCAAAGAGTAAAAGAAAAATCAAAGATTATACATTAGAAATTCTAAAAAGGTCCAAGTAAGGGATTCAGCATTTCTCTCTCTCCATTGAATTGAGTAATAGGAGTGGAAAGCCTACAATTATACTTGCTGTGGGAAAAAGGTAAACAGAATTTGAAGAAATCACATGAGAAATATTTTAAAGTCTCTATACTAAAGGATTCCCAAAATTCTCACAAAAATAATTTCAGTGGATCCATCACTGAATTAAAGTGTGTGACCAAGTACACACCACACCGCTACATCAGAAGTTCAGTGAAAGTTTCAGTTCGAATAATGTTCTACTTTATATAGACTGAGTAGAAAGACCAAATAGTTTCTTTCCGGCAGAAAAACATTTGTCCCTTATTTTCATTCAAAATATAACAGATAAAAGGGAATAAGTTTGATATAAAGACTTTTATGAAAAATTGCCAACTTTTTTTTGGTGACCTCAGTCGCCAAGGAAAACATAGGATTGTAAAATGTTTTCTCCCTCTTCCCACCAAAACTCCGTAAAATTGCAGTTCCTATATTCAATCTAAGCAGGGCTCCCCTCTTCATGCAGAATTCCTTCGAATCCTAGTAGAAGCATGAAAATGATACATGTAACATTTATAAAAAATAGGCTTGGAGAAAGAGAAATCTTACATAAATATTAAACTTAAAAAGTAGTGAAAAGACAAACTTTTATGTAACTAAGTAAATAGTATAATTTTTATTAGTAATACTCCATTGCATTTAAAAATAAAAATCTATATTTGTAAGTGATTCAAAATAGCAAATGAACAAACAGTTTTATTAATCACATCATAACTATTTACTCATACACTAAGTCTAAAAAAATTTTTAAATAATTAAATTAAATATAAAAAAAATATATTAAGATAAAAAGTTACATTTAATAATTTAAATACAATTATGAAGACTTACCTTGCAACACCGGATTTATTATACAAAACTGCCATACACAATGTCAAAAGAGTTAGTATAAGCTAGAGATTACGTGATAAAAATCTTATTAAAGGTTTTGACCTAGATTCCTCTCTTTCTAATCAACTACTTGTCTTACTCTATCCCTTTGCTTAAATTAATTCATGGATCGAGTAAAATTACAACCAAAATTCACATTTAGCATACATGTTTGATGTGCATCATTCAGCAGCATGCACATTTAAAGGTTGATATATTCACAGATTATGGGTTTTAATGGTTGTAATTAATTATTCTTGACCCTAAGTAAAAGATACACAAACTGAATTAATATGCCCGAATACAACTATACTATTTTGCCACACCAGTTTAATTTTAATATGCTTTACTAATTTCTATGTTTAAAAATTCTTTAAGGAATAGTTTTTAAAGGAATTTCAAATCTTTTCGGGGGGAAAATAAAGCTTAATTTTACTGTAGTTTTATAGTTCCTATTTTCATTCTACATTTTAGAGAGAAATGTTTACAGAAAAAATTATTCCCTGTTTGAGTAGAACTGAATCCTTTCTATAAAGTACATTTTTATTCTTGAGACAAACTGTAAAGCAAGTCAAAATTAGAATCACCAGACAAGAGCTTATTTTACTAGAATCAAACAGGCCAAGACGGAAATATAAATATTGACAGCAATATTTGTTGCTGAAAATTATACTGCCAGAAAGAACTTGTGAGTCAGCATTAAATAAATTACCAGTTTCTTAAACTTGGCTTGTCAATTTCTTTAGTAACTTTCTATCAGTCAGTCTAGTGAACATTTATCTTTTCTGACGAATCCTTTGTCCATGGTAGATCTCATTATTATGAATATGACATCTTCAAACAATCGTAACAAATGAGTATAAATTAGGGGTAAAAAAACATTGAATAACAAATGCAATCAAAAGAAAACAGCCGATAAATAAACATCCAAAATTGCCACAATTTAGACTTAAAAAAAATCAAATTTTTTTTTTTAACATTATTCAGTTCAGTTCAGTACAGTGACAACTCTATGAGTAT
>BMAU01000503.1:0-252500 GCA_019973935.1 Trichonephila clavipes | reverse complement strand
GTTCGGCAGCTACTGTGCGATGACATGGTGCATTGTCGTCCATGAAAAGGAACTGCAGACCCATAGCGCCTCTAAAAAGACGCACATATGGAGGAAGAATCTCGTTACAATAACGGGTCCCGTTGACTGAACCTGCGTGGAAGATGTGAAGGTCTGTACGACTACCAAGCATGATGCCTCCCCAAACGAGAACACCGCGACCTCCATACCTGTCCCTTTCAATGATGTTCGAGGGATGATTGCGGCTTCCCCGCTCTCTCCAGATGAGTATGCGATGAGAATCGCTACTCAAACTGAATCTGCTCTCATCTGTAAAGAGTACTCGTCCCCATTCATTGTCTCTCCAATTCCAGTGTTCCCGGCACCACAGAGAACGCCTTCTCCGATGGGCAGGCGTTAAAGGTACACACCGTACAGGGCGTCGTGCAAACAGACCACCACCGTGCAGTCTTCTGGCCACGGTAAAACTCGATATCGGTCGTCCAGTCGCCTGTGTCGTGTGTCTAGCGATTTCTCCCGCTGTCTGCCGCCTGTTTCTTCTGGCCTGTAAGACAATGTAACGGTCATCTGCGGGTGTGGTTCCTCGTGGACGACCACTACTGAACCCCCGGATAGCTGTTCCTGTAGTTTGAAATTGTCTCCAAAATCGTGAAACAATGCTGTGAGCAATTCCGAACTCTGCAGCCACACTTGTCACACTGCGGCCTTCCTCCAACTTCCCAATGATTCGACCTCGGGTAAAAGCATCCAGATGTCGTCTAACAGATTGATTATTCGCCATTTCTCGCTGAGGCAGCAACGGTGTGATTTTAACTGCTATACGGCGTGCAATCTCTTTGCCAGAAATACTGATCTTACACCGACAACATGCTTTATACTACTCAGACACTCCCCCATTACGTCTACCTGCATATCTGCGCATGTGCTACCGTACATCACCTTACTTAATCTCCTGATTGGTCTTTCTGTCCGCTCTGCCTCTTCGTTCAGCTGATATGCTAATTTTTCGACTTCGTCCTTAATTTTTGCACACCAGTGTATACACACACACACACACACACACACACACACACACACACACACACACACACACACACACACATATATATATATATATATATATATATATATATATATATATATATATATATATATATATATATGAAAGAAATTTGTATTATATATCAAAAACAAGAAATAATAGATAATGAACATAACAAGAAATAATGTAATAAAAATATAAAAGCTAAACATGAAGATCAAATCTATAGAAACATAAAAAAGAAACTACAAAAAAGAAGAACGTAACTAGTCAGAAAGCAATTTCGTACTAAGGTCCGAATAAGTGGGGTTAAACTAGTTTGAAGGCGCCAACCTTCCCCCTTTGCAACTCGGTAGGAAAAACCAAATAAAATAAAATAAACAAAAATTCAGAGTATGTAAAAACTCAGAGTGTGATAAAACCACTTGTTACGACCCGCATGTGCAGAGGGCGCTAGTAGTCCTCCTTGTTTACATTTTCGTCAGTATGCTTGTAATGCATCCTCGGAGCGGACGTACCTACCGTCCTCAATAAACAAACAATTTTTAAAGTATACAGTCCACGCCTTTTGCTTGAGCAGTCAAGTTATACATAACTCAAAGTCTGCTCATAATCCGTTCTAGACATTTCTAGAATAACCACACCATTTGTGGTTAAAATCAGAGCTATCGACCTCACCCACCACTCACTACTATTATGTAACAAACTCTCCCAAACTCTTAATGCAGAAAAATCGCAAAATAATTACGTAAGAAAAGTAGAAAAATCCTAAAACAATTACATAAGAAAAGTATCTTTCAAAAAAAAATTTAACAAAATTTCTTTACTCACAGAGCTTTTACGAAGAGAATCAAGCGTCTTAACATCAATAAAAATCAATTATTCACCAAGTTAAAAAATTCGAATATACATAAACACATCTGTTGAGCTAACTTTTTAACCAGCCAGCAAAGATAGATACCAAGAGAGATGACAATCAAATATGGTAGAATTTGAATTGGTTGATTATCAAAAATGTAAATTTGCTAGGCTCTAATTTGGTTGGTTGTCAAAAATGTGTAAGATGTTCGAGATGTGTGTGGAAAGAATGTAAACTGTGATATGAGTGTTATGATATAATCTTCATAGCAAGACCACTAACATGCTGACTTTGAAATCCTATTGTTGTGTGGTGGTTTTGGAATTAGAAGTAGCAAGACGGTTAATGTATTTGTGATGAATTTAAGTTCTTATGAAATCAAAAGGGTATTCATGATCTAAACAACATTGAAATTTTTTTTATATTATTGTATTTATCTATTTTGTGGGTAGTTAAGTTATCATTTCTAAATAAAAAATTCAAAATGATATTTCTGTAAATTGATATATGCAAGTTACTATTCCGTACAAGAATTTTAATTATATGGAACTTAAACGAATCTCTTTTGTCAAAAATGTTACTGACTACATTATTGTTAATAAGATGCAAGTCTAAATCCAAGAATTCTACTATATTAGAGTTAAAGTTAGTTTTAAGGAGCTTGAGATAATTAGGGTAGTACGTAATATTTGGTTTGTGTTCACTATTTTTACCAAAAATTATTAAATCATCTATATAACGATAAATAAAGTAAGAATCATTTACATCATGATCAATTTTAAAAAAAATGTAAATATAGGTTCGCTAAACAATTACTAGCTGGACCACCCTGAGGTAATCCTTTGATCTGTTTATAAAGATTCTGATCAAAAATGCAATGAAATTTTCTTTTAATACGAGGTTAACAAGACTATCAAATTTTTCTTTTTTCATTGAAGTATATAATTCATATTTATCATAAATTAACTGTAGAACCTTAATCATATCGTCAATATCTATAGAATTAGAAAGGTCCTCGAAATCAAAGCCATGCATGGAAAAAATTAACATATCCTTAGTAACTCTAGCAATCTCTAATCTATTTTTAATTATTGCCGTGTTTTGTAAGTTATCAATTAGATTTTGAAGAAGAGATTGTAAGATCTTCCCAGACTTCGTGATATATGTATTGTATCTATTAGTGATACTACGGAATTTTATAGGGCTTTTATGAAATTTTGGTGTTAAAAAAATACTTGGATATTTAATATTATTTAGATGAACATTCAGTCTTTTGTTCAAAGCTAAAAGACGATTATCATCTCCTCTATTATTGTGAATTGATTTTTGAAATGAATTATTTTTTAAAATGTGAATACTTAATATTTTACTGTAAAAGTATTTACAAATTATGGCATAATTAGCAGAGACCTTATCAACATATGTAATCACGAAGTCATTTTGGATATTTTCTATTGATGATTTAAGATCTTTATACATAATTTCATTTTCAACACTGAAATCTAATTCCCGAATTTATGTTGCTACATAAGATCTAAATTGATTGAAAGCTTCAATCGGCATTCCATATCTAATTGCAATTTTAAGGTAGAATTTATCTAAATCCTTTATGATTTGGTTCGTAAGGTTAGATTTATTTTTTGTGATCATCAGTCTAAAGCCGGTACTTTATTTCATAAAATTTCTCAACAAATCATCTTTCACGATGACAAGGTCTCCCGTGACAACGTGCTAATGATAATCATCAATATAGTCCCGATATAGATTGCATTTACATGATTCTGTACTTAGGAACTCCGAGACTTGATTATAATTAAATATAAATCTACCAAGTTTTTTGTTGTATTTGAAAGCCTTTTTAATAATAATATTTTTAATAGGAAAATAGGATTGATATTTTTGAAATATACCTGAAAAATTAATTTTGTTAAATGATTTATTCATAAATAATAATGTACAATATTCTGTAGTGTAATTTTCACTTGCATCTAATTTAATATTCATATTTTGTACTAAATAGTTATTAAGGTCTCGAATCATATGCATACCATGAGAATCCCGAAAATTATATCTCCTTAAAATATGTGTCATAATTTTAATATCAGTTTTATTCATGCCAAACATAAACGATTTAATTAAGCCTGTGTTGTAGTTATCATCAAATTTAACAGCTAATTCTAACATAGATTTCTTGAGGGTTGTCATGTCTCTAGTAACTCTTTTTCTACGTTTAGGTCTTGAAATTCTCTTAATACCAATATTATTACTATTATCAATAGATTTATCAAAATTCGGAATATATAATGAATCCTCAGATTTTGTTTAAAAGTTAGTAAGACACTTTCACCATTCCAGATAACATTCAAACCATAAGCATAATATGATCTAAATGAACCTATACAAAAGTTTTCGAACCACAATCTTTGTTTAATATTTGGCACTATTCTAAGTATATGTACAGTTACGTTATTGAATCCATGTTTATTAAAGTGTCCTATCACAATCTTAGCCTGGTTTTTGCTGCAATCAAATTTCCTTGTATCAGACCTATGTTGATTTAATCTAGTATTGATAGTGTTTGAAGTCTGACCTATGTAAGTGAATTTACAAATGTTGCATGTCATTTTGTAAATACAGTTAAAAGTCTTACAAAATATATATTCTGCATCCATATCCAACTGTTCCCCACTCATCATGCCACACGCCTTGCATCTTTTATCAGTGCAAGATCCAAATTTTAGTTTTAAAACATGAATATCTCTGAAAAGCCTAGTTTCCAATATGTTACTAAAACCCTTATCTCTTAGATTTTCATCTATACAATCGAAAACATGAATATTTCGTTTTGCTGTACGAGATAAATTCTTATATTTAGAGTTCCAAAAAATTCTAACATGACAAGGTTTAGAAACAGAAGGGTAAGTAAAAAAATTCTGATTATCAAAACAATTCACACATTTTTTTGTATTTTTTAAAAAAATTATAGTTTTTTTATATTTCAACTCAGAACTTTTGTGCCCATCTCCACAACTATCTAAAGCCATACTTAAATATATACCAAATCTCTATATAAGGGCTCATAAAATGGTAAATGGATGACGATGGTACAGATACCATTATACTGTACCACCGAGCAATGTCATACCCTGGTATAACAAATTGCCAGTCGCATAAAACTTGTTTTTTTTTTCAAATTCATAGTTATTTAAAAGTTGAATGTACTTTGAAAAAACCCAAATAAAATATTATTAGTAAAAACTTCCAATCACAATAATATAAAGTGAAACAATGAGCAATATCTCCATAAAATCTAATCCACTCATAGACAGACATATCCACGATTACTTTATAGGCACAAAATCAGAAGTTGGCATAATATTTTTATGTAAACAAGATAAACACACAAGGAAAATGAACAAAGCCAAATTAAATTTAATAAAAGAAAAACATTTTTTGACAAGATTTATGACAAACAAACAACAAGATTTTGAATCTAATGCCGATTTCAAAATTCGCTATAAGCAAACATGTTCTATGCTGACTACATCCACAACTGAACAATCTCATTAGTAAATAGGTTCATACATAGATAGGCGCAAAGCAGACAAATGAATGCATAAAATATATATGAAAGAAATTTGTATTATGTATCAAAAACAAGAAATAATAGATAATGAACATAACAAGAAATAATGTAATAAAAATATAAAAGCTAAACATGAAGATCAAAATTATAGAAACATAAAAAAAGAAACTACAAAAAAGAAGAACCTAGCGAGTCAGAAAGCAATTTCGGACTTAGGACCGAATAAGTGGGGTTAATTTAGTTTGAAGGCGCCAACCTTCCCCCTTTTTCGCAACTCGGTAGGAAAAACCAAATAAAAAAGAGTAAAATAAACAAAAATTCATGTATGTATACGAAGACGCCTATATTTAAAAAATATATATATATACCAGAAGGGCAGAAGAACAACTAAAATAGCCCAGCGTATATTATATATATATGAAAGAAGATATATATTTGTATATATATATGAAGCAGAAGAGAGTTGGTCGACCGATTCGTACCGGTTTGCATCCCTGATAGAAGAAGTCCATCGACTATATATATCCCATAAGACGAAGTATTTTGGCCCCAGTATACAGAAACTAGACCACGACCAACATACGCCGCTGTAACCAGGAAATACAAAGAGCTCCTGTTCATAACCATATATTTTTGTTTCCACTGCGGACGTCCTGGACATATATGCGCTACTATATTTATTTGTCCCCGTCGCCATATATCCAGCTATATATTTGTATATGTATATATAAAGTATGGAAATTTTGTTCGCCGATAGGGGAATGTGTTTTACGTATAATTTATTGTTTTATCACATTGTAGCCATGACGTCATCCTAGTATATGACGCCTTATACACTTAAGCCGCATTCTTTAACTAACAGAATATTTCCAAACAGTATATATATCAAACGTGTAGTTTCTGGGGCATCGTTTTCTGTCATATCCGGTATCGCCGATTTTTAAAGAAAGTTCAAAGAGCATTTGTATATATATATATTTGTTGTATATAAACCAAATCATATATATGATATATTAAATGAAGGGGTGTATATATGATATTTGTATATGTATTATGACGAACAGAGAAACAAGCTATATATAAATATTTGTAAACATTTTTATATATCATGCTCCAATCAACCAACGAGCCTACAGAGTCTCGCCGACTGAAAGACGCATCATTCATGAAGAGGTTATGAAGGTATCGTCCAACCCTATATATAGTTGGCGTTTTTTGCGTCGATTATCGCAAGCTGAATATCATTTATCCTCTGCCTCGTATTGACGATACGCTATATATATGGATCTCCGATCTGGTTATTGGCAAATATAAAAGACGGCATTTATATATACGAGTATGCCGTGTGTATACCTGCGACCTTTTTTGCTACGCCATTTTAAATGGACTATGTGTCTTTGTTATAAACATAATAGTTTAACGATTAAGACTTGTTCTAAAATGTCTTCAGGAAGCTGGTCTTAAATTAAATTCAAAGAAGTGTCTTTTGCTGCCCAAGTAACTGGTGATGCTAAAAGCCATTTTTCAAAGAATATACATGACATACTTTTTTTTTGCAATTAGTAAATCTGAACTACATCACACCTCATAACAGCCTCACAAAGGAGACTCAAACGCTTCTCTGTTTCTCCTGTCATATATTACTCCCCAGCAATATTGGGGAAACAATTGCACAATACTGCTGTAGAAACAGCGCCATCTATTTCTTAAGCAATATCTATATTGATTTTTTGTGTTAATTGTTAATTAATTTAATACACCTCGAATTACGCTACCCCGACAAGTGAACTCGGAGCTACGCGATTTTAAAATCTCGTCTATTAGTCATTTTTTCCCATCATTTGAAACTCAGACGGTATCAGTGACAGAATCTAATGAAATTGGTAAAGTGATTAAAGAAGTTGTCGATCTTTCCAGGCAAATAAATTTGGAAGTGTGTAGTAATAATGTTCAAGAATGCTAGATTCCCACAATCAGGAGCAGATAATTGATGATCTCACGGAAATGCATGAGCAAGAGCAAGACATTGAAGATCTTGAGTCTTTTGACATAGTTCAATCAGAATGACGGTTGGGAATTTGACAGAAGGTATCAGTTTAGTTGAAAAATGGTTACACACACACACGCAGAACTTTTAGATAATGTACATATTCCAATGAACAGTGCGTTTTTTCAACAAAACAAGGGATCAAAATTATTAGCATGCTACGAGAAAATTTTTGCTGGAATTGAACTGTGTACTTTTTCGAACTCCGTGACAATATTATATATATATATATATATTTGTATATATATATATTTGTATATATATATATATATTTGTATATATATATTTGTATATATATATATTTATTTGTATATATATATATTTGTATATGTATATATATATATATTTGTATATATATATATATTTGTATATATATATATATATATATATATATATATATATTTGTATATATATATTTGTATATGTATATATATATATATTTGTATATATATATATATATATTTGTGTATATATATATATATATATATATATATATCTATATATATATATATATATATGTATAAGTTTTTCGTAAAAGTCTTGGAGCCGGTAGTTTACTATGTTAAGAGTTTTATGAAACCTTCTATATCAAAATAACTTTGGTTTGCGATTTTGTATTTGTGTTATCTTAGATTTTATTAAACATTTTTTTTCTAAATTACACTTACTGGTAAACTAAACCAAATTTTGGCAAAGCAAGCAGTGAAATTTTTGTGTAGAGGAGGCATGAAGACGAAAGCAGTTTCTTAAAATTGGCTTTTAATAATCAATGATAAAGTCAATGTGCTCGTTACTGGAGCGATAAAAAAAACAATAAGTTCAAAAATCAACATTACCAGACATCCGATTCGAACCGTCTTCTTACAGTCTAATATTGTAAAATGAATTTATAATCTGAAAATGGTGATGCAACATACAGTTGCATTGCCAACCAGCCGCTCTCTCCCTCTAAGAGCTAAAAAACTCACACACTTCTTATATTTCTTTTTCTCCTCCCCCCTGAAAAACTAACATGAGCCGAGTTTAATTGCATTGCAGTTGCTGCCAACCACAAATCACGAAACTTGCAAAAAGATCGGGTTCGAATCGGTGTGTTTACTTTCATTGAGATCATGGAACGGGATTGGAAAAACAACGCAAGGAGATCATAAAAAATTTGGATCCGAAAAATATTTCGAATGGTTTTACTTTTTAAGTGTCTAACAATTATCTTATTTTATTTCCGGCCCATCTGAAAATAATTTATATGTGAAATTATACCCTGACTTATGCGGTTATCACTGAGTCCCACCTATCGCTTAAATTCGGAGTATTACTATATTGCCTTTCGAGTGTGCTATTTAACTAAGCAATGTATATATTATGTATTCAAAAATATATTATTTACATACCATTTGCAAATTTTGCTTAGAATGAACAAAAGCAATACATAAACAGAATTGCAAAATGCATGTGAATGAACGCAATAAGAAATTAAGGCACAAACGGAAGGAATTGCACGATCTACGGTGTGACTACTGCATAAAAACTAAGCAGAGAGAAAGGGGACATTCTAGATGGGTGATACTCAACCACCAAGGCTCACCAAGCCTTTTTAAGTGGCTCAGTCATGACTCATTGCCCTGAGAAATTCATTTATTTAAGAACAATGTATTAAAAATTTGGTGAGAAATTATTTGACAAGAAATCAATTAATTTCGATTTTGCTTGCGAATTGATATTCTTTTTCTATTTGTAGCAATTATGGTTATTGATAACAGACAACAGTGGAGTAGCGACAATTTTATGGGTGGAACTAATTTTTAACAATCCATCCTATACCCTGCAAACGAAAAATATTCGAACAATTTGAAGGTTCACTGTTTTGTAGTGAGGAACAAACGTGGACCTGTACTTGATTCATTTGTCACGAAAGTGCTGTATTTAAAAAATACCAATAAACAGCAATCATTCAATGACACTTTTCCTCCAAGATCTCTTTCAAGAGGTGATAAAAAGGTTTTATTGGATATTCTCTGAAACAGCAACAAAGTGTTTTGTCAGTGATAATGTCACAGCAGTAACTAAGACATCCTATGAAGTTTTTACATTATTGATAATCATATGAAACCGTTTACTGATGCAAAAATTGTGAAGGAATGTTTCTTAAATTCTTTTAATTTAGTGTTAGTGGCAAAAATAAAAAGAAATATAAAAAAATGATAAGTAAGAAAAAGCAAAACAGGAGTTATAATATTTTGATCAATATTTTCCACATTTTAAATTTTCAATGTTATCTTCTTCGTCCTAAAGCATTCTCCCCCCACTTTAACCTCATATTGCGGCTAGCGTGAAATGGCTGACATATACATGCGACCTAGCAGAAAAAAAGGTTGAGTACCCCTGTTCTAGATTAAAAACGCTATAGCCCAGTTGACCAGTACTTAACGTCGGATTGTTTCTAAGTTGCATATATGAATCCCACTTGAGCAGATGAAGGGCATTTCAAATGGACAATCTGTGTCAGTAATTGAATCTTCATTAGCAATTGATCTTTTATTATCATGTATTATATGTTCGCCTGAAGGTAGCCGAAGTATCGGGGTACTGTATTATATACTTAAGCAGATAGTTATTTTAGTAAAAAAATATACTTCTATTTTTATAAATAAAATAATTTCGTTCCTATATTTTACTGATACTTGTTATTCTTGTTGAAAACAAAACAAAAAAAGAGGCATTTTCTCAAATAAATTTCTTTCAATTTGGCAACTCACAAAAATGTTTCAACAGTTTGTGCACAGCTGGTCTCTATGATTCCGAGAACTCATTCCAAATTTAATCTAGAAGTCTTGTACTCTTTTTAGAAAGAGGTACAATTTTTTATTTCGCAAATTTAAAAAAAAAAGTTACTCTCACAGTTTTTTTAGTATAACATTTTAACCATTTAACAAGTACTAGATCTTTATGTTGTATTTGTCATCTTCCATATTATATATATGGTGGGTTTTTGAAGTATTAAAAGTAGATATTTTTCATTTAATTACGAATGATTTATAAACATTTATTAAAATATCAATATAATTCATATATGATAAGTGAGTTCTTTTGAAATACAAGAATTTCTTCGTTGCGTTGCTATATACTATGTGTTGATACTCTTTACTTTGACCAAATTAAATGTTATTACTGTTAAATGACCTCTGAGTTTTTTAATGTCATTTGAGACAAATAGATATAGTATACTATAGATACTTCACAAGCATTGAAAGTTAAGTGTTTTTGACGTTTTTTGTGAAAATTACTCATAGATTATATAAACTATAATGGGTTTTTCCTAACAGCATTTTTTTCTTTCTTAATCGAAGAGTTTGTCCCATGGGAAAAATTAAGACGATTGCAAAAAGTAGCATAACTCTGAAATCATTGAACTTCCTTGAACTTCTTAATAAATTCCATGGTCAATGGACATACGAATGTATTATCAATGATGATCGGTTTTTATTGCTAAAATGTAATTCATTCCAACTTATTTCGCATAGTATCTGTTTTACTTTCTAATTTTCTTGCTTTTATATTGCATATTACATTCAGTAAATATAATGTTCACCTTTTTCCGTTCTCATAAAAAAGTAAAATATTTTTGCTGACGGTATCTGAGGTAAAATTACAATGTGATACACAGCCTATCATTAGAAGGTATACATTTTGTTTCAAAGTTTCATTCTCGTATTAAATCTCGATCCATCTCTTCTGTCACAGCTCCATCTTTTGCATAACTCAAACCTGCCAATTTAAATCGTGCAACGAATTTAATAAAAAAAGAAGAAGAAATGGCGGCTGGCAACTAAACTAAAACTGAAAGATCTATGACACAGACGTCTACATCTATTTTCGAATCTATTCTTTTTTAAAAACGTTGTTCTCGTGTTTATAAGTGATATGGTGAATACTTAAAAGCAGACAGAGGAAAAATTAAGTAAGAAAAACAAAAAGATGTGTCGCGCCATGTTATTATTATCTAACACACCGATTACCAAACACTTTACCCCTCATCGCTCATTTTTAACTTTGTGTAATTTCACCCCCCCTTCTTTTTCCACTAGGTGGGCAAGTTTATGTTAATTGCGGAGGGTATCTTTTTCTTTTAATATGTATTTTTAGGCATTCTCTCAGAATACTCTAGAATGTTTTGAAACTCATATTATAATAAAGTCAGATTATAAATAATAGCCCTTTCACTTTAAATTTCCCTTAACCTTAAATTATTGATCTAGGAATTATATTTTTTAAAACAATTATAACTAGAACAAATTTTTTTCCTGCTTGTTTCTATTTAAATTTGTATTTGATCTCTATTCAGGCTTTTCGTATTTTCAGGATTAAATTTAACCTTGTTTTTTGAATAAATCATTCGTTACTGCTGAAAAAAGGAAATATACAATTCAATTTTGATTTATGTCTAATTGAACTCACTCTTTCCTGCTTTTCATTTATCTGTATATTTAGCATTAATCGTATAAACAAATAATGTAAACATTTTTTTTTAAGTTAACACCTACTTAGGTCAGAAAAGAATTTTTTTAAATTTTAGTTACGTTTTGTTAAATAATTACAATTAAAAAAATATGTACGTACGTATGACAGAATCACAATGCTAAGTGTCAAAAAGCCTTTTAAATTAACATTAAAAACTTTTTAATCACATTAGTTTTTTTTTTTCATTTTTTAAAAATAAAAGTTGAATATAATAGATAAGAATTTTTCTAAAAGCCGGTGTAAAAGGATTGCTGAGGTCTAACTAGCATATGGTTATTCTGATTAAGTTAAACCTTCATCACAAGTTTAACTAAAGCTGTTTTATTCAATGGTACTGCCATCTAGGGGGATAATATTGATTTAAATATATCTCTTAAAATATAATTAATTAATTGAATTGAATTAACGAATTAATATTTGAAAAAACTGTATTTACATTAAATGCCATCCACTACAAGTTTGAAAAAATGTATTTGAACTTGAATGGATGAATAAAAAGTATTTTATTAAAGATTGAAAATTTGAACAAGATATATAAATATATATAAGGAGAATGTAAACTAATAGTATGAATTGAAAAACGATACAGATGTATGTTGAAAGATTAATTAAATCGAGACGATTTAAAGATTTAAACATATAAGTTTTAACGACATTTAAAGTAATAAAGCCTTTAAAGTGATTTTTGTTAGAAATGTAAGCAACCAAGAATATTTTTAAATCAAGGAACATCACTATTGCGCAGCTAAAAAAAGAACAACGAATTAAATTGTATTTTTATTTACCGTAAAATACGGCGTATAACGCTCCCTTTTAACACAAAAAATAAGCTCGAAAATAAGGGGTGCACGTTATACGCCGGGTATAAAAATGGTAGCTTTAAGAAAAAAAAATATGTGCATAGAAAAATTACTTTTACATAGATCGAAATACTATTTCTTTAAAAGAAAGGGCATTCCTTATGAACTTATAGGGTTGTAGTTCCAGTAGTAAACTATTTTTTTTAAAAGCCTGGTATAATATCTCGAATAAATTACTTAAAAACATAAGAGCATTTGGCACTTACATTTCAGGTTCCTTCATAAAAAAGGGGATACGCGTTATACGGCGAATATACCAAAAAGATTGTAGCTTAAAAGTATAGGTGCACGTTATACGCCGGATTTTACGGTAAATGGCTTTTAATGCTAATTTTGCAAACACCATATTAAAATTTAAACTATATATAAATATATAATATTACATGCTGGACACTTTATAATTTGAGCTAATTTTACCATTAGCTTAAAAATCAGTTCTCAAACAAAATTTATATTTTTAAATAATGTTTCTTAGACAGTAAGAAAAAAAATCCCAACACCAAGAAATACTTGTGTTAGATAAACGAAATTTGGTCGGCATATTTATACATCTCAAAGATAACATCGATTCAAGTTTCGCGCTTAAGTGTGGCGCTAGTAGCGCTACACTTATTAAGGCAATCCACTTGCAAATCTTATCCACTTCGAATCAAGGTTGCTTTAAATACGTGCTGTTAAGTTCGTGAGCGTTGTGTATGGAATTTGGCGTATTGAGTTGATGTTAAACAAGAATGTCTTTAAAAAGACAAATAAGTCATTATCAACAACGCACTGCGTTTGAACGAGGTCGTGTAATAGGGCTACGAGAATGTGGATTTTCCTTCCGCGATATTGCAGAAAGACTTGGCCGGAATGTATTCACTATGCATGATTGTTGGGAGCAGTGGTTAAAGGATGGTACTGCCTCAAGAAGACCGGGTTCCAAGCGACTACGTGGCACTACTGAGAGGGAAGACCGCCGTATTCGGCGAACGGCTGTGGCGTATCGTACTGCTTCAGCAATAGAAATTTGAGCTGTAGTTGGTACCACAGTGATACAACGAACTGTTCGAAATCGATTACTTCAAGAACAGCTCCGAACCAGGTGCCCTGTAGCGTCTATTCCACTGACTTTAAACCATCGCCGTTGCGTCGCCAGTGGTGTCAAGCCACAGCTGGAGGATGTTGGAGGATGTAGTGGAGATCTGTTGTGTTTTCTTATTAAAACATATTCTGCCTTGGTGCAAGTTATGGCTGTGTGTTGGTCAGGGGAGCACCTGCAACGAAACTGTCTGGGGCCTACACACACTGGACCTATACCTGTAGTCATGGTCTGGAGAGCAATATATATATATATATATATATATATATATATATATATATATATATATATATATATATATATATGGCAACAGGAACACTCTCGTGGTTATCCCAAATACGCTGACAGCAAATTTACACATCAGTCTGGTAATTTAAACTATAGTACTACCATTCATGAACAACATTCAGGTGGTAGTTTTCCAACTGGATAACACCCTTACATCGCTGTTGTAACGATGTAAGGGTGTTATCTTGTTAACATGTTACCTTGGTTTGCGAAATCACCAGATCTGTCTTCAATTGAGCCCGTACAAGATATCATTGGATGACAACTCCAGCAGCTTTTGCATGCTATTAAAACTTTAATTTTAACTTCAACGACCATTTTTCTAATTGATTTGATATTTTTAGAAAATATTCTTGACAAAAAATTTTACAATATCATAATAATTCTTTTTATATACATAATATGCAGAATGTGATGCTACATTTTTTAAATTCGTAAATATTTATTTCTGTTGAGTTAAATGCAAATCACAAACCCTTTAACGCTTTTTTTTCTTTATTCTAATACTTTGAATTACGCTTTATTTTTTTTATATCTATGTAATGAATCTTCTCTATTGAATTTTAATTTTCTTCTGTCAAATTTGTTTGACTTTGAAATTCGTGCCTAGCATTTGTGATTACAAAGTGTGAAAGTAATGTATTTATTAATATTAAAAAAGGAAATATGAACTTTTATTTTTACATTTGAAAATTCTAGAAAAATAATAATTGTATAGTAATACTAAATATTTATGAGTAACATAGCACACTGCTTAAAATATTTAAAGGATATTGCGGTTTTTAGGTGGATCTTGTGGCTGGGAAACTTTTTAGCTGATTGATACATGGTCGACAGACGTAGTAGGTTATATGAGAATAAATTACACATGTTTGGCAGAAAAAATGCATTTTATTGCGCATTTGTGTACGAAAGGAAAAAAACACAATTTGTGCATATGAGAAAAAAATAATAAGAAAAGGTGTTTTCTTCAAAGGAAATCATTTTCAGTAGGAGGTATGGTTTCCACGGACGGCCAGCAACGTTGAGCACCTTTGAGGCATGGAGTCAATGAGGCTATTAATCACGAGTTGGAGTATTCTGTCCCACTCTTCCAGAAGAGCTCTTTCCAGTTCTTGGAGAGTTTGTGGGGGCGGCCAGCAACTCGTCATCCTAGAGCATCCCAAACGTGCTATATTGGATTCATGTCTGGAGAACAACCTGGTCATTCTATTCGTACGATTCCTTCCTCGAAAAGGATAGCCTCCACCAGGTTAGCTTGATGTGGTCTACAGTTATCGTCCATTAAAATGAAGTCATCTCCGATTGCTGCAGCGTAAGGGACTACAATAGGTCTGAGGATCTCATCCCTATATCGTCGAGCAGTCAGAGTTCCATCTTGAATGATGTAGAGGTCTGTGTGCGCCTGTCAATGGAGAGATGCCACCATACACCAACACTCCTCCACCGTCAAATCTGACACTTTCGTGCACGAACGCAGGATTATTCCTACTGCCACGGTCCCTCCAGATGAAAATACGCCTATTATCCGGATGAACAGAAAAACGGGACTCGTCAGAAAAAAGAACATTGCTCCATTCATTTCTCCTCCAGTCCACATGCTCTGTTGCTCACCCCCTGCGGTCGCGACGATGCCTTGATGTTAGTCTAACACATACCAGCGGTCGGCGAGCATACAGATCTACACCATGGAGCCGGTTTCGGACAATCTGAGTTGAAACCGTGGTGCCAGTTGCCGAGCAAAGGTGTTGTTGGAGAAGAGTAGCGTTCATATTTCGGTGTCTCCGAGCCGTTAACACTAAATAACGATCTTCATTGGGCGTTGTGGCCCGTCTACGACCTTGTCCTGGTCTTCGGCCTGCACTTCCAGTCTCCAAAAAATGGTTCCAGATCCTGGAAATCACACTTTGTGACACTCAATGGCTTGCGCTACTTCGGCTTGAGTTTGGCCCCCTTCTAACCTACCAATAACTCTCCAAGCTTCTGAATCGGTTAAATGACTTCGCTGAGACATCGTACTCATCGAAACAAAGCAGTCACTGAATGCCGATCATCCTTGCTTTCATTTCAGTTGAAAGTCAAATTTCATTCGCTGCCGCTGAAGCGACGTTTTTGACGTCGAACTCAAAATTAGCATACTCCACAGTTTGAAAATCAGAAAAATTTGCATTTGTGATTCTCTTCTTCCATTTTCGGCAAAAAAAAATTTCGCTTATATCTTTATTTTATATAAAACTTACAATGTCCTTTAATTGTTTTGAGCAGTATATTTCAAGAACATGTAGTTTACTTTGGAATCAGCGTAATTAATATTTAAAATGTATTCAGATCGCGTTTTCATTCTCGACCACCTCATATCAATTACTCTTTCCTTTCGTTACTCTTATCCTTTCTTATCAGAAACAACATCATGTAGTAAACGTCAGCTTGTCACGAAAAATATTTTTTTATTACTATGTAATAAATGATAGTTGAATTAGTATCCACGTCGTATTTTTGGAGGCAAAGAACTGCAGAAATATCATAATGTGTTAATTAGTTTCTATCTATATCTTCATGATTGAAATCATTTCAATCTTTTTTTTTAAGTAATTTGTATTTGAAAAATAGCGTGTTTGCTGTTATTGTAGTCGAAGGAGTGAAACATGAAGAATAATGGAAGAAAAAATGAAATTTTCAAATTTTTTTATATCGATTCCTTTATTTCTTTTAATTAATAGTGAGTGCATTGTATACTAACTTCGCTTAAGATACAGACTAAACAACAACAAGAAAGGTAAATGGGGTTAATTTCATAAGTTTGAAATCTTTTCCGTTAAAAACTACTGGATATTTTTTTTGTTGCTAAATTAATTTATTTTAAAAAAGGTATCTATTTTTAATATTGCGAAGTTTTGTATAATGAGGAATGCAACAATTTTGGTATCTTCCTTATAGCTTAGTTATAGTTTGAAATTATGAAAATCCTTACCAATATCTGTCTTCTTCCTGCTTGATATTAATTCAAGGAAAGCTTTACGGGTGGTCTTTGTTGCGTTAATTGTTTATCAGCAATGCATTAGAAGCAACACGGAAGCTGTTGACGATATTTTTCGTAATTATTAGTGATTGCGCAATAGCTGAGTATTTGTGTCGTTTTTCCCCCTAATAGTTTGCAAATTAGCAACTAAGCCTTTTAGTGTTTGCTCTCGCTACCAAATTCCGACGCTCGGATGCTAAATACTGCCGTGATTTAATTGTACCGGGAATTCCAGAGCCAAATTGATACTCGAGGGATCTTTACCAAGCTACATAATCATATGACATGCGTGAATACGATTTTCTCATCCTGAAAATCGACTTACTCCAGCCGTGATCGAACCCGTAAGCTTGACCTTACGAGCGGGCGTGGGTGGTACTATTTCTGTTGAGTCGCCGGCAAAGCTTCAGAACGACGAGGCAAGCCCAATGTCCTCACGTTGAAGTGTGTGGAAATTTGCACAAGATTGTCCCAACTCATTTGATTGAGGATCAGAATTACGCGGCTCTTTTCGAGAAGCGTCGCGTTGCTTTTAAGGGCGACGTTAATAAACAATCAATCAATGCGTAGTTTTGCACCATCGTTAAGTGAACAGGACGACTGATCTTCTTAATGTACTCTATTGGGAAGGATGAAATTCAAACCTACGCAGCTTTTTGATTTAGAGTTCATTATTCTAGTAATCAAACTACCCTTGTCTTTTGTGTCCCCCATGTGTGTACGTATAGTATATACGGGTGGTCACACAGAATCCAACTCTAAGAAGGACTAGAAATATCACAGTCAAATTTATTTTGCAGATAACATGTTGCACAAAGATCAAACGATTAAAATTCCATCCTTTTGTGACGTGGGGATGATGACAAAATCAGTAGTTAGTGCAACCACGGTTGTTTGCTATGATCACTGCCACACGCCTCGGCATAGTACCAAAGGGACTTTGGATATATCTCTGAGATACAGCAATCTCCATACAGCTTCCACATATTGCCAAAGTTGATCTGATGTTGCAGCGGGTGGTCATTGAGCAAGCATGAAACACACGATTTTCATTGGGAATAGATCGGGAGAACAAGCAGGTCTAGGAATCAATTCAATTAGATGGGTAAAGAAAAACTGTTGAACATTGCGTGCTACTTGTGGTCGCTTATTATCCTGTTGAAATATGACTAATGGCCTGCGCTGAATGTAGGGGAGAACCACGGTCTCCAACACCTCAGAGATGTAGCGCTGGTTGTTCTCCGTACCGGCAATGCGTACTAGAAGAGTGCTGCAGTCAAATCCAATACCACCTCAAACCATGAAATTGGGTACAGGACCAGTGTGACGATGTATAACGCAACAGTTCAGTAGCGTTATACATCGTCACCAAACTCGAATCCGACTATCGTGATGTTACAGGCAGAAGCGGGATTCGTCAGTAAACACAATGTCGTTCCATTCCGTTGTCCATCTCCGCTGTTCATCGCACAATTAATGACTCAAACGCTTGTGGTTTCCTGTCAAGCGTAAACGAAGCAATGGACGTCTTACGGACATTCCATTCTGCTCTAAATGACGTCGAATGGTACGAGTGTACACCGAAGGATGTGTAACAGACTGAATCTGTTGTGCTATGGTTCGAGTTGTGGTTGCGCGATCCATCACTGCCTTGCGCACAATCCGCCTGTCATCATGGGCAGTGGTGCAATGAAGTGGATGTAATCGGCCCCGTTGGTTCGTCATTTCCTCCTGCATTCAGTAATGACAGATCCGCATCACAGTTGCTTGGTTTCGTCCAACATGGTGACCAGTTTGTTTGAAGGATAATCCGCAATATCTATGGGCTACTATTCTTCCTCGATGGAATTCAGAAACTTGGTCAAAAGACGCTCGATGACTTCCACAAGGCATAGGTAAACAGCTTGCGCCAAAAAATAAATAAACTGCGCGAAAAAGCAATTGCCTTATTTTAAATTACCAATCTGTTCTCCCCTTATATAGCGCTTTCGGATGGCGCCACAGTCGCCCGTGAGGTGCGTCTGTGCTCTAATGCTAATGATTTGCATATTTCATCTTCGCCTACTCACAATGGAAGTTTCATATGGTTGTATGCTTCCTTCAGGATATTGCATTTTGTGTGGCCAGCAGTATATATATATATATATATATATATATATATATATATATATATATATATATATATATATATATATATATATATATATATATATACACTCTGTCGCAAAAAAATATATGCACCCAGAAGAAATTGAGCTACATTCACGAAATTTGGTATGCATGTAGTGTATATGAAAATAAACAAATGATTAAAAATTCAGAACAAAATATCATTTTATTAAGCGGTTACAGCTTGCAAAAGGTTAAAAATCAGTAAGTAGTAAAGCCACCTCTGGCAGCTATACAAGCCGAAATTCGGCGTGGCATCGATTTAATTCGATCACTTATGACCCCCTGTGGAAGATCCTGCCATAGTCTTTGCATCTGCGCAGTTAATTCTCCTGTATCTCGGGACGGCTGCAGTTGCCTTCCCAGCGCGTCGCAGACATGCTCTATTGGCGAAAGATCTGGTGACCTGGCAGGCCATGGTAGGACGTCATATCCTTGAAGACATTGTTGGGAGAGTCGCGCAGTATGTGGACGAGCATTATCTTGTTGATAAATGGCACCTGGGCGACTTGATAGCATGGGTAGCACAATCGGCGTTAAAATATCGTCCACGTATCTGCGAGCTGTCAAAGTGCCTTGAAGGACCACTAAAGATGATCGTGTGTCCCAAGAAATTGCTCCCCACACTGTCACACCTTGTGAAATTGCTGTATGCCGCTCGACAATAAATGCCGGATCGGACCGCTGGCCGCTGCGCCTCCAGACATGTGTGCGGTGGTCATCAGCACTGAGACTGAATCGGGATTCATCACTGAAGACGACACGTCTCCAGTCTGTCACACTCCAAGTTGCCCGAGGTCGGCAAAAATCCTATGATGTGGGGTCAGTGGTAAGCGTCTTAGCGGACGTCGGCTCCTCAAGCCAACTTCGGTCAGTCGTCTCCTTATGGTTTCTCTTGATGGCACTGGATGTCTGGAAGGAGGTAAGTGGCGTTGAATCGATGCTAGCGACGTTGTTGGTGCCGAAGTGGCCACTCTTCTGATTGCACGATCCTCGCGATCATTTGTGTTCCTGGGACGTCCTGACCCTCCGCGACGGTACACTCTACCTTCTGTGATCCACTGTTGCCAACACCGATCAACTACCATATCGCTCCGACCGAGGTGGCGGCCGATACGTCTATTTGACCAACCTGCTTCTCTGAGGCTTATTATACGGCCCCTATCAAAGTCCGTCAGCTGCTCGTACTGCCGCTGGTTACGTCTTAGAGGCATCCTAAGTCTCAATATCGTCTATCAAAGTCATCAGATTCGTTTGGATAGCCGTACGGCGCTCGTACTCATGCTTTTAAACTCTCCCAGTTGCGCAACTAATATGCGCATAGCACACTTAGCCTTGTCTCATTGGCTTCGAAATTTTAATCATTTGCATATCTCTTACCAGACTACATTCTTGCCGAGTTTCGTGATTGTAGCTTGATTTCTTCTGGGTGCATATATTTTTTTTTGCGACAGTGTATATATATATATATATATATATATATATATATATATATATATATATATATATACATATATACAGTCCCTGGCCAAATTATTAGACGCACTATAAGATTTTATGAAAAATGTTAATTATTGGGTGAAACTATACAGGTTTTTTGTATTTATCAGATACAGTGTGTGTTTTTGGGTTGTACATTTAATAATCTATTATTATCACAAATAAAACATAATTAAAGAAAAAATATGCATTTATTGGCTCTTGAAAGAAAACAGGAACAATTATAATAAAATATTAATATTTTGTTGAGCCACCTTTAGCCGCTATGAGAGCTTCAATTCTGCGTGGCATGCTATCAATACAAGACTGTACTGTCTCCTGCATTTGAGGAGGATGATTGCACACGTGAATTATTCTTTCTAAGAGCTGTGTTTTATTTGTAATCACATCTTTAGCCACTTTTCTTTTCATTACCCACCAAATGTTTTCGATTGGGTTCATATCAGGGCTATTACCCGGCCAATCCAACAAAGGGATATTTTGTTCTGCCAAAAAAGCTTTGATAGACCGAGCTGTATGTCAGGGAGCTCCATCTTGTATAAAAATGTATGGTTTTCCATTTAGAAACCATTCTTCCAGCTGCAGAATCAAGCGATTTTGCAAGACATCTTGTACTGGTCTTGCCGCATCATACCTTTAACCACGTCCAGACGTCCGGTACCCTTGCCACTGATGACTGACCAAATCATTATTTTTGTAGGATGTTTCACAGTCTGAACAACACAGTCAGAATGAAACCTTTCTCCATCACGACGACGCACAAACTGAGTTTTGTTCTGCAAAATTTCAAATGTTCTTTCATCACTGAAGCAGACGTGTCAAAAATAAAAAAAATGATAAACATTTTTGCTGTTCCTTTTGTAATAGAAAATGGTTAAACACTTTGTGAATAAATTATAACAACATACCGATCTCCAAAAGTACACATCTTTATCACGCCAGTGTTTGGCCCAATTCAGACGCTTTGATTTTGTTGCAGGGGTTGACTTGGACTTCCTGGTGGGGTGACAGGTCTTAAAATTTAAATCTTTTAATTTTCTTCGAACGGTGCGTTCAGAAGCATCCACATTAATATCTTGGAGTTGCGATTTTATCACTTTTGTTGTAGCAAATCTGTTTTCAAGGCAAATTTTCTTAAAAGATCTTTCTGACCTTGGGGGGGAAATAGGCTTTCGACCGCATTTTTTCTTTCTTTTTGGGCTCAATTCTTCCCCTGGCTCAATTTTCTTCTTTATGTGTCGTACACTAGCTTCAGAAACTTTCAGCTTTCGTGATATTTCGCGGTTTGAAAACAATTTTGCATTCACAAGGGAATTTACTTCTGCTTTCTTACATAGTGAGAAAAATCGCCTTTTTTACCCATGCTGAAAGTGTACAAACTGATCATTTAAACGCCGCACACGAAATAAACAAATAACTGCATAAAATAAAACTACTAAATTAACAAAAACAAGACACATTAACCCACAGAAACACGTCCGCAACTGAAGCATACGTGAACGCGACTCGAGCAGGTTTTTGACTTGTTTACGTTCGTGTGACAATTTATTAAATTTGTGTTGCCATGTGTGAAAAATAAATACAAATACAAAATATATCATAAATTTACTCATTTAAAATCCATTGGATATATGTTTAAATACGAAAGTATTGCATATAAACTTATATAAATCAATGAATTATTAAAAAACAGGAGTGCGTCTAATAATTTGGCCAGGGACTGTATATATATATATATATATATATATATATATATATATATATATATACTGTTTTGGAAAAAAATCGAAGAAGCAAGAATGAGTTATCTAAATGCTATGAAATTTTGTTGGCAAAGACATCTAGTTCGATCATGCAAGTAATCAAATTTTTAAGGCCAATGAACATGAATTGTGGTCGTAGTGCGCATTTATGCTGAGCAACTTGCAAGAAATCAATCAGGTAATAAAGGCGGAACATTTATCTGTTTTCGTTTTCGCCGTTGTGATTCCCAAGAGAAAAAACGAATGATGCCATCACGACGTTTTTGAAGACCTTTTAGGCAACTGAATGACTTCGAACGTGGTTGCATTGTCGGAATGCGTAAAGCTGAGTGGTCATACCGAGCAACAGGTCGTCACCTGCAACGTACAGACACAGCTGTGCAAAGGTGCTGGCAGCAGTGGTTGCTGTGAGGAACTTATTGACGACATGAACACTCTAGAAGGCCAAGATGCACAAATGCGAGGTAAGATCAGGTGATTGTTTGACAGGCCCGAACTGTTCCAACGGTATCATTGTCTACTATTCAACGTATTACAGCATCTTCACTACCCTCCGTGGTACCTTCTAACATTTCAAAGTGCTTATCCAGAGGTGAGGTTACGCTCACAGAGGCCTTTAAGACATCTGCCTTCGACCCCACGATATTGGCGGAATCGTCTGGAATGGTGTTGCAGCCAACCATCATGGTTGCCATCGGACTGGCATCGCATTGTGTTCAACTTTGAATCTCGCTTTACTCTTAAAGCATATGACTATCGTCTCCGTGTCTGAAGAGGTCGGAGTTAGCGGTCTCAATCAGCCTTTGTTTTACAAAGGCATACAGTCATAACCCCTGGTGTGATGTCAGCATGTCATCTTTAGTCATCCTCCTTACATCTTTAACAACGCAACGATATTTTGAAACCATCCTGTGTTCGGTTGTATTATCATTCATGGCACGTTATCTGGTGGTCAGTTTTCAAAAAGATAATGCTTGACCTCATATCACTTCCATATCTCTGGACTGCCTTCGGGCCGTTAATACTCTTTCTTGGCCAACGGTTACCAGACTTTTCACTAATCGAACAAGTCTGACATAGTAGGGCGCCAGATTCGGGCACCCCAAAATATCGTAAATCTGGAGCAACTACTGGTGAATGTCTGGGGTAGAATGTATCGCAGGATGACGTTAGGAATCTCTATTACTCTTTACTGTGACTTAAACAAACATGTATCGCCACCATAGGTGGTCCCACCAAATATTGAGTTGAACATTCAAACTGTAATCGTGAGCCGTAGATGAGCTCTCTCGCCATGATGTTTTTATCATCTTATTATCTCTTTATGAGCTGTACACATATTTAATTTCATTAAAAAAACCACTTCCTTCGTGGTGCTTCGATTTTTTTGCCAGAATGTATATATATATATATATATTGATCGAGAATACTTAGCAAGCACAAAGTAAAATAAATTAAAAGATGAAGTATATATTATGTAGTTCCTAGAAGTAACGAAATGTTCTTCCCATAAAAAAATTCATTTCATTTTCTTTAATTTTAGAGTACACAGATCAATTTGAACTTAAATATCTTACATAATAGTAGAATCGCTTTTGTTCCATTTCGTTTCAGAGTAGGAGCTTTTTAAAAATAAGAGAACTTTAACTTTGAACTGATTTTCTTCTTCCCTCATTTCAACTTTATTGGTTGCGACTGCTCCTAGAAGTACGAAATTATACGTGTTAGCATGTACTTATTTACCTATATTTTAATTTAATGTTTTTTTTCTAATTTTTTGATTTTGCTGCAAAGTAGGAAATTTTACTATCAAAGAATAAATATCTTTGGAACACACACATACAGATTTTATGAAACAAATATATATTTTTTCAATATCATTTCCTTGTTCCTTAAATAGTTCAAATGGTAAATTCATTTCTCATATTTGTTTCGTAATGAGTCAATTTTTCGTAACGAATGACCTTATTATAAATGACCTTGTGTTTAAAAATAAACATAAAGCTATCTATCATATGAAAATGATTTTATTCTCATTGGCTTTTCTTCAAAACATGAAAAATAAGGCCTTCATTTGTGTAAACAATTTTTTTTTAATAACGCGAAATAAATATGTATAAAGATGCAATAATTATAGTAAATAGTGACATAAATTTATGAAAGATTGATTAGTTTTTATTAAATTTATTTACGAAATATTAATATTTTGTTATGCGAAATAAGAAAATAAATTGCCATACATTGAGGTATAATTATTCTGATTTTTAATTTTGATGATATTTTAATATATTTTAGTTCCTTCTTTTCTTTGCATTTTTGCCTTGAAATTCAGTTGCTAATTCTGAACAATGATACTAATAAAATAAGGATTTTGTGTGTGTATGGCGTAGCTTACGAATGCGGTAAGTTCTAGACGTACAAAACTTAGTACGTTGAAACTGTGTACACCTAGAAGCAAATTTTTCGAAATGTTTTATATTTTTTTAATGTTCAACGCTGAAGTGGCATATGTATATTTTTGGTATACTTTGCGGCCTAACTCTTGAACGAAATAGTTCAAGAATGTGGTTTTTTGACCATCTAAAAATATCTAAAGATTTTGTTTTGGAAGTGCAAGCTAATTACTCAAGTTTTGACAAAATTTCTTAAATAGAACTAAAAACTGTCAATTTCCGATATTTTTGTTTTGTTTATTTTAAAAATGTTTCATCTGAACAGGGGTAGTCAGCCTTTTTTCCCGCCGGGCCGCATATACATGACAGGTGTTTCACGAGGGTCGCATACACAGGACAAGCATTTCACGAGGGTCGCATACACATGGCAAACATTTCACGTGGGCCGCAACATGCGGATAATGGAACAAAAACACTATAAGACAAAGCGAAATTGATCAAAATTTTAAAATTCTATTTTTCCTTTTATTTGTGTGAATACCATATTAACACTTTTTGATCAAACATACACATACAAATATTTATTTTTATGCATTTTTTACTAAGTTATGGGATAATTTCTATTTCCTTTCTTCTATGACCACACCTCTTGGTTACATTCTACTAGTAAAAAAACAAACAAATTGATTGCAAAATTGATATATTTGGTTGCTTGATTGATATAATTTCCCGCTAAATTTTTAGTAAATTGTTCACCAGTAATTGAATTTCTCAGTGCAATAGGCTCTCACCGGGTGACTCAGAAAAGGCCGGCGGGTCACATGTGACCCACGGGCCGCAGATTGTGTATCACTGATCTAGAATCTATCAATCCAAGCGACGCAGTATTCGTACGGTATATAGAATAAACACTTCGCCCACTCTTTAAAAAATATCAATTATATAAGAGTTTTATATACACCTATGTAAGTGAATAAGGCTTTTTTTTCCTTAGGTAGATTACCAGTCTACGCGCATTTCACGTCACATGACGCCACAGTTTATATTTATCAACAAGGTTTTTCAAGATCATTGTGCTTATTCATTTTTTTTTGTAAAAGAATACGTTAAATTTTTGCCGGTCACATGATAAATAAATCACTTATTCTCCATTGAATTAAAAACTGACATTAAACTTTTACTTGTTCTACTTGGGAAAATTAGGTAAAATTTCAAATTTGATTGTTGAGTAAAGTTCTTTTTAAAAGAAAGTTTCTGTAAAAAGCAGGGACGTAGCAACAACCGTATCAATGATACGGGCCCCCAAGCTACAGAGGCCCCAATACGTGCAAGCAAATATCGTAAAATATTATGAAGCCCAAAAAAGAGCTCCCAAGCAATCTTCCATACAGGAGACCCACTCAGGACTAGCGATGTCACTGATAAAAAGTTAAATTTGGCAACAGCGAAGTTCATGAACTGATCGGTTGGAAACACATGAATGTGCTTATCATGTGACTATAACGTCACATGAATTTAGCCTATTACGATTTTTTTTCAATGAATTATTGCAAAAAAGCTTTACTGTGATATATCTGCTAAATCATTACTTCATTGGATACCAGTTTGCTTTTCGCTAAAATTTAGAAGAGTATTAAAAACTGGTCTTTCTTGTAAAATTATTTAAAATGTTATGATGTGCCATCTTGCAACGGTTTGAACATGGCCTTCAAGAAAGAAAAAAATCATTTTGATTCCTAGCTGGAGGCTGAGTTTTATTTCAAAAATTCTCTCACCTGTACTAAAAATCAGCTAATTAATAAATTACCATAAATTCCGGCGCATAATGCGCACCTATACTTTCAAGCTGCAATTTTTAAAATTTTTAGGTATACTCGTCCTATAACACGCACACCTTTTCTTGTACGAAGGAACCTGAAGTGTACATGCACAATGCTCTTATGTTTTGAAATCATTTATTCGAGGTATTATTTCAATCTTTAGAAAAGAATAGTATGCTTCTAGAACTTCAACCCTACAAATGCTTAACTTATGTCATTTTTTTAATAAACAGTAATTCGATCAATATGGAAGTCTAATTTTTTTTATATATATATGCTCATCTTTTTTTATAATTATTTTTAGAGCTTTCATTTTTATATTCGGCGTATAACGCGCATCCGTAAATTTTGATATTATTTTTTTTGCGCTAAAAGTGCGCGTATTACGCCGGATTTTATGTCATATAGTTTATTTTTCAATGCTTCTGTTTCGTCAACTACTTGGCGCAATTTAAAATGTTCTCTTTTTTTCTGTTCTCTAATTTTGTGTGTAATTACTTACTTAAATTTTTAATACTTTTCATTAAAAAATACTTCAGACTATATAAATATTTTTTTTCCTAGCATGAATGTCATTCAATTTTTAATCTTTTTTTTTTCTTTTTAAAAAGTATTGAATACTTAAGTAAATGATATATTCAAGCCACTTTACGCAAAAAAAAAAAATCATATTTATTTTACGTAAAATAACCTGACAAGTTATACGGGCGTGATAAAATTTTATTTGTTTTGAAAATAGATTTAAAAAAAAGGAACATAAATGCCAATAATTGATTTACAATGTAGGGATTTTCCTTTCTTAAAGAGGGAAAAATTTTCCCTTTCCACGAGTTTGCCCTGGAGCAACAGGTGTTACCGACCTCTCAAGTTAGCTACATAATGCATAAATTCTAACCCTTTTTTTGTTACTGTCATTATTTCTCATTTCTTATTTATTGAAGAACTTTAAAAGGTCATTTTTAAGTCCCCGATTATATAATTATAGTTTTCGAAGGAATTTTCGGGCATATTAATTTATGTTCTTACTTCTTTATTCATTATTGACGGCCGATTTGGCCTCGAGTCGTAAAAGTTATCAAAAAAAAATCGTCATAAACTTAATGGACTACTATGTTATTAAGAATATCCAGAATTTATTTCTCCCCCCTCTCCTTATCTGGCTTCGCAATCATTATAACAATTATCTTAAACAGCTCGGAGCCACGCTAGCGGTATTAAAACCCCTTTTTTTTCCTTTCTTATTCTGTGTATGCGATATACACATGTTAGTTAGAAGATAAAAAATGTAATTGTTACTAAAATAAATTAACGCGCACTGTCAAAAAATTAATATCATTGAAGCCAATTTGTTTTACATTTATGGAGATTTCTGAAATTTCACTTTCTAGTCCTTATTTCTCCGAGTGCAGTTTATTACAATGTTTAAGAAAAGTAATCATTCTTTATCAAATGTAGCAAAGAGCAGATGCAAAACGATCGGATATTAATGATCACCGTGTCCTAAGGCGCATTTGAAAATATTTGTCGGTTTTTTTCTTCACCGCCCCTTCCGATGTTCTGTATGTCATTATTCCCCGACTCGAATAAAAAAATGAAGTTTGCTATGCCCAAAAAAGTATTTTTCTTTTATTTTTTTAACTCTGACCTCTAGATGACATTTAAACTTGAAATTACAGCTTAGTGTGCGAGCTAAATGGGCGTGTCAAAGGGAGAAAAAAAAGATGTATTAAAGGTAATAAAGTAACCGATTGAAAAGGAATAGCAAATTTTCTCCCCCCGATCAATGACCGAGATGGAAGAAACTTTAAAATTCGATTGGGTATCTTATTTTTTTCATCTTCGCTTATTTATAATTGGTTCCACATAAATTATAGTAGTCTCTATATAATGAATATATTTTTTTTCCAATTGAGTGACGTGTTCTATTTAATGAATTTTTTCCTGGAAACCTTGACTTATCAGTACTGACATGTAAACTGATTTTCATATTACCAGCTGCGATTTTTGTACAATGCTTTTCTAACCAATACATATTATATTTTCAGTTCGTTTATTACTATTTTCATTTTTATGTATACATTTTTTACTTTTACAAAATAAAGTTAGTTCTGAGTTCTGTTCTATTACTTTGTTTCTTTTTTCTTCTATAAAATATTTATATGGCAAATTCTTATAACTAATGTTTATGAATTGCATATGAACATCGGAGAAAAGAAGTTATTGCTATCAAAAGACCTGATATAACTCAGCTTTAATGCCAAATATCATAGCTGCATGTATATTGAATGTTAATATACACTATAAGGGGGAAAAAGTTACACTTAGGAGTTGACCAGCTTGATTGAACTTTGGAGGAATGGTACATCTGCTGAGGAAGTGCAAATGATTAAATTTTCGTACTTGTTCGATCGTTCAGCCCTAATAGAGCAACATTCGAATACAGTGAAAGCCGGGTAAACATCTAATTGCTCAACATGTTTACTTCGATTCGCGCTGTTGTGTTGGTTACACTCCTTTGGATAATACCTCCAAGAAAAATTCGCGAACAATTTAAGCAACTGGAAGGGTTAAACAGAGGACGAATAACTGAACTCCGATAAGGTGAACGCGGTTTCCTTGACAAATTACATAATATATTTATTTTGTAGTGATCTTATTGTTGCGTGCTGCCCAAGACATGTGCGCACTTATCCAACAGTCATTGTTGTAGACATCTAGTGGACAGTGGAAATCTTTACTGATCATTTTATAAGTATTTACACTATTTGTGGAAGGTTTCATGTTGTAATAAAGTACTCAACTCGCATAGACAGTTATGATTACTGTTCTGGCGTCCCGGTGGATACGGGTGTTGGGGGTTTCGAAAAAACATCAGCCATTGTAATTCTAACACACTTTTATTGGTTAATTCATTTAAAAATTCTAGACAATTAAAGAGAGAATGTACTTTTAACACTATAGCCGCAAAGCAATCTGGTTTAATTAATTTAAATATCTTAGAAATAAGGAAATTTATCTTAATCCTTGAGCTTTTTTGTCTCCACTTCTTGGATTTTCTTTGGATATCTTCCGACTTGACTAACTGTACGACCTCCGGTTGTTATCTTATTCACGCTTCTATATCCACACGCCTACTATACTACTAACACTTAGATAAAAGTTGTAATTTGCATAAACTCCGTCTTCTTCACAAAAAGCGTTTTTCAACTGAAATCACAGTTAAAAAGATTATTTTACCGAAGAGGAGATTAGTGGAATCGCGGATATACCCGTTACACTGTTTTTAACTGTCTTATATTGTCATCAAAGAATAGAATGCAGGCGGGACAAACGAACTTGAGTAGTCGAATGGCATCGAGTAGTCTTCCCCGGCGAGTTTCATTTTTGTCTTAGTAGAGACGAGAAAATGTAGAGGCAACGCGGTCACTTCCAAGATCCAATGCCCGTTGTGAAAGTTACTTTTACAAAAGATTAGATGGCATTGGCATGTTACTATAACTCGCTTAATAATACTTAATCACCTTTGGTGTACATTTGTTGACTGACAAATGTTAATTCAAGGCATCCTACAGTCAGTTGCGGTCCCATTTCTAAACTCCCACCTTTAACCCTGGGTGAGATCGATAGATTTGATTTTTGCCACAAATGGTGTGGCGGCTCTAGAAATGTATATTGAACAGTTTGCAGACTTTGAATTACGTATAACTTATCTACTCAAGCAAAGAGGATGGACTTTAAAAATGTATGTTTACTGAGCGGGTATATACGTCCGCAGGGGTGGCTCTAGGGCCGGATAAACCGGACCCCTGCCCGGGGCGGTAAATTTTAAGGGCGGCATTTGGATCGAATTTCGAAAATATTTTTTTATGTTTCAAAAAATTGCTATATTTTCTGAAGTATTATTGGATGTGAATTCGGTATTTCATTTAACATATCTTATTTCCTTAATTTGTACTCTGCATGTTTAATGTAATTTTTCTTTTTTATTGGATTCGAGGTGGGAGTATATCTTAAATCCTCAAATTTGATATGTTTACACATCTTTATATAGTAACCTTCTACTCATCCAGGAGAGGACCACAACGGACATTCCTTTCACTCATACGATGTCCGGTATAAACTATCAAAAAGGCGACAAGGGTAACAAGAGTTTTTAGTAGATAGAGAGACACAGAGATGCTTTATTTTAGTCTTGAGTGTAGTTAGTATGAGTTAAAATAAATGCTTGTAATCCCCACCATCAACACACTCTTTTTCGAAAAAATTGGCCTGCTGAAATGGACTAGTTCTTTTCTCTTCCATTTTACTTGTTTGAAATAATAACAGGTAATTATGTGCTTAATTCCGAATTATTATGTTTTATTTAAGACTTAAAATTAATGTATATATACACTATCTGGCCAAAAGTATCCGGACACCCAGTGGTATGGACTTAGAGCGTCCTGATGCACATATTAATATGATGTTGGTACCCCTTTTTGTGTGGATGACAGCCTGCACATGTTTGAGAAGACTTTCCACCAATTTTTGATAGGTGACCATAGGAATTGCCTTCTATTCGTCCATCACAGCTGAAGTGAGTGCTTGCAGTGAGGATGGTCGATTTGGCTCGCTACGTAATCTGCGTTCTAATTCGTCCCAAAGGTGTTCTTTGGTATTTAGATCAGGGCTCTGAGAAGGCCAGTCCAGTTTTTAGACACCCATTTCGTCAAACCACGTCTGTGCACGCCTGGATTCGTGAATGGAGCAGTTATCTTGCTGGAAGAGAAATGGGCCTTCCCGGAAATATTGCCGTAGAGTTGGGAGTGCAGCATTGTCCAGAATATCCACATACATCTCAGAGTTCATGTTTCCAATCACAGGAACTAACGGACCCAGACCAAACCCCGAGAAACGCCCCCACACCATTTTGCTTCCAGCCCCATACTTGACAGTCGGCACAATGCAATCACTAAAGAAACGTTCACCGGGCATCCACCATACCCAGACGCGTCCATCCAACTGCCAGACTGTAAAGCGAGATTCATCACTCCAAAGAACAGTTTTCCTCATGTCCACAATTCAATGATCGTGAGCTCTACACCATTGCAATCGATGCTTCGCATTCTGTGGAGTGATGTTTGGCTTGTGAGAGGCTGCACAAAAATGGAATCCCAGGTTTTTTAACTCTCGCGACGGATAGTTCTGCTACTAACATTAATTCCTGATGAACTTTGGAACTCCTGATAAATTTCCACCAACGAGGACTTGCGATTTTGTTTCACTACCATTTTCAGAGTTCTGCGGTTGCATTCGGTCTACCGGTTCGTTTTTTCTGCCGTTTCACAGCCTCGACGCTTCCACTTCACAATTACATCACTCACAATAGATTTAGGCTTCTGTAGAATGTCCGCAATCTCACGAACTGATTTCCCACAAAGGTAGCATTCCACTATACTGCCACGATCAAACTCACTAAGCTCCTTTGAGCTACTCATTGCCTCACAAACGCATAAATACAATCTGACAAACCACTACCAACACTTTTATAGCTTACAATTACGTATCAAATTGCGTCACTTGCCGGAACTACTTTTTTAAGGGGTGTCCGGATACTTTTGGCCAGATAGTGTATATTGTTAAGCTGCTTTTTTGTTGGCAGGAATTATTAAAGTTTTATAGGTATGTATCTGTGTGAACAATTTATCTTTTCTTTTTTTTGCTTTGGCAAAAGGGGTGGCATTTTCCATTTTTGTCCGGGGTGACAAAACTGCTAGAGCCGGCCCTGACGTCCGCTCCGCGGATATATTACATGTATACTGAAAAAATATAAACAAAGAGGACTACTAGCGCCCTCTGCACATGCGGGTCGTAACAGACAATTTTTTCAACTCGGCTATGATCGATTACATATTGCTGATGCCTCTAAAGTGTGTGTTCAAATGTCGATATGTTACCATGGCTAGAATTTTCCCTATATCTCTTTCCGTTTGTAATGTATAGTATCCTTTGGAACGAAAAGTCACACTCCTCCCATATCTCGTTGACCACGGTAGCCTAGTGATCAAGGTAACGGACTCGTGGCAGGGGTGTCATGAGTTCGAGCCTAGTACCGCTAAAGACTCGCCGTGTAGGAAGGCGATGCACATATAATCTGTCGAGGCTCAAACGTCCTCTCGTTGGCGTGGTGTGGAAGTTAGGAGGGGGTATCTCAGGTACCGTCCTCGTCACTTGACCATGGTTCAAAGTTATGAAGTTCGTCGCCAGAAGCCCTCGAGTAGCTGAATAGTGCGACATTAATATTCACTCACTCACTCATCCATACCGCGTTATCTGCAGGAACTACGCGTCAGAGTTCAAGTAGCTTGAGATGAATTGTCACGATATTTCATAAAGAAGATGTACGTGTCACTGCCATTGCGCTTGGTCAGTTGTATAAAAAATAATGGTGGATGTATGTGATGCTGATTGATACCATCATTTTTTGCATTTTATGTATTTCTTTCTTAAATTTTTATTATTTACTTTCCCATAAACATTTTACCGACATTATAAGTCACATTGTATTCCGAACATTTCTTCCTGATGTGACTTTTTTTGTGTGTTGTCTTAGAGTGTGTATGTGAAAAATCTCTCGACTGAAATTACGATATTCTATCCTATTGCGGAACTTAATTGTGATGGTAATTAAAAGAATACTTATATATCTGTAACTCTCTTTTTCTTCCGCTATGTACACACACGCGCACACTTCTCCCTACTAATTCGTCAACTTAGTGGAATTTTCGACCTTCAACTTTATTAATTGCCATTACAAAGGTCACCTTTACTTAAAACTGGAAATGTTCAGTGAATTTTGGTGACTGAATTTAGTTCAGGTAAATTTTTTCTCTTTTTATTTATTAATACAAAGGGGAAAAAATTTATTCGTTTTGAAACTAAATAGTACATATATAAAAATTTAATTTATTGAAAATTTATAAAAAACATAAAATTATTTCAATTGACAATATTTTTTCAAAAACTAAAATAAACGAAATATAAAGCAAATTATAAAATAAATGAAATGTTAAAAAAGATTATGAGGAATAAGAAGTTATAATTTTAACTTTTAATCTCAAGTATCATGTGTATTGGTGTTAGAAAAACTGGCTCAATGTTTAATCAATATTTTTTTATTTTGCACTTACACTGATAAAGAAAATAATTTTATCCATTTTCACATTCTACTATTAAAATCAACTGGGTATAAGTTCTTTCAATGCTCAAAGAAATTATTTTCAATAATTTTTGAATTCTAAAAAAAAAACATTTAAAACATTTTTTCTATGCAACATTGTTAAATTTGTCTCCTATTTTCTCGGATTATATTTAGCTTAGAACAACAAAATATTATGATGTGTTCATTTAAAGGAACATAGTTCTATTATTTGATTGTTCCATTTTAATATTTCACATATATTAAACGTATTGAATTCGTTGAAATTAACCTCGGAGTCATTATTAAATCCGGAAATCTTGATTGCAATTATTACTTTATTTGTGATTCTTGAAGTTATATTACACTTACAAGTGAAAACTAAAAGCAGCAACGAAACACACATGGAAAGCTTACAGCGGACAATAACGTTCTTATCTTTATATTCTCTTATTACTGAAAGTTATAGGATTTTCCTTACTGTCATGATTTCTGGGTCTCGGCACTTTGACAGTGCTGATGCAATATTGCATCATCTCACAAACAAATTCAATGACGCGGCATACGCGTGCACACTCGGAAACGTCAAAAAATAAAATAAAATAAAACTTTTTGGAAGTAAAAAAGTTAAATGAATGACGGTTAATTTCAGTAAGTTAAAAGCAATTTAGGAGGATGGCCGAATATGTGGTGTTAAGCTATTTTTATGGTACCAATCTTCGGCCCTTACGCCCTGGTGATCTACTATAGATTTCTATTATAGATTCTATTATAGATTCTACTATAGATTCTAAAAAAAGTAGTACAATAAATGAAGTTCGAAAATAAATGAATAAGAAGTTAACGATCTGAAAATTTGAAAATATCATTCCATGCATAAAATGTGATACAAGAGAAATTAAAATATTAGTATTTCTATAAATTATAGAAAGTAGTAATCACGTAACCGGAGTACTTAAAAGTCGATATTAAATTCACGGAAAAACACCATCATTATCAAAAGATCAAAACAGACTTGAGTTGTTTGTACCTGGTTCAAAAATTATTGGAAATTTTTCACAAAATATTTCCAATATTTTGTAATTAAATTTGGTTTACAAAATATTGGGCTTGATTTTGCAAAATAGTGGAATTTGTAAATGGATAAGTAGTTCAAAAGGCGTGTCAAAAATACAACCTGTGATGAAAATAATCATAATCTTTCGAGCTATCGATCACTGACAAGCTGGCTTTGTAATCATGTTGTTTTCTTGTGCATTTGAACTTTAAATAATAATTTACAAAGACGCTCAATATATTTGAGATGTATACATATTTTAGAGAAATTTATGGGATAGTCATATTCCACATAAAAATCTGAAAAATACCAATTTTGATGTTATCATATTGAGAAGTTGTGGTACTTTAATACGATCTGAGTCTGAACGTTTCAGCTTATTTGAACGTCACATAACTGCTCATATTCGGTGTCTAAATATCAGATTTTATTTATTCCTTTTCTTTTAGCCTTCAATTAAAATACGGCACATAATGAAGTATACAGTTTCAATGCACTTTAAATCAAAGACAATACAAGGTATTGTATATCCCCCGTAATAAAATTGCATGGAACTATTTTAAGTATTTTTAAAGACAGTCATAGATGTCATACGTGGGAGCCTTAGTCACAAGACACAAATGGAGCCTGTAATCCGTTTCCGCCTAAACACGTGTTATAAAGACTATGACTTCTCAATATGCATAGCGGCTGTGATACGCTGTTTCAGCTTCGTCCAGGACTTTAGCCTTTGCACTAACAGCCCGCAGTTTTTAATTTTTCCTACCATTGCTAGATAAATTTTTTTATTGGAGACTATTTTCCGAGTCATGATAAAAAATCATGTTGCACAGCTGTTGTGGATTCTATTTTGCTAAATTCAAGAACACGAAAAGCCTTCTTCGCTACAGACACCACCGTTTCAACTGATAGTCACATGACATGCCCGCTATTGTTTACGTCACTTCTGTCATTGGCTAGACACAACTTAAAAATGCATCTACCTTATAGTTCGCTGAAGTGTTGGCTTTTTTTTTGACTATTACTGTTTTACAACATCTGGAAAGTGTATACTTCCTTATGAATCACCCTGTTTGTATAGCGGCAGAGTTTGAATTTTAATTTTAATGGCGCAAGGGCCAACTTCGGCCAAGCTGCGCCAAACACTCGTTAAAAAAAGAAAAAGTCTTTTTTTTAAATACATACACACATGCTTATGTATGTATGCATGCATACACACATACATATAAAATATTAAAAATCTAATTTTAAAATCACAAATCAAATCAAATATAAAAATCCAATTTTTAAAAGAAAGGCAAATAGATTTTGGTGGGGAGGTTCTCCCAAGTCAGATAAGGTTAAAACAGATGTATGAAAAAAGGTGATGCGATGATGGCTAAAAACAGGAAAATCTATTAAAATGTGATAAACAGAATACGGGACTTTACATGGAGGACATTCTGGGGCATTCTCATCCAATAAAAGATGCCTGTGCGTAAAACGAGTAGGACCAATGCGAAGCCGAGTCAGCTTAACATCGGTTCTTCGCATCGGCATTACAGGCAAAGCTCCAATGACAGGCTTCACGCAATGCAGTTTGTTATTAGTCTGCAAATTCCATGATTCCTGCCAGGCATTATCAATACGATGCTGGATGACGCGCTTCATGTCACAAAGGGGAACTGTTAGCGGTAATTCTGTTGTTGCCGACCGAGCCACGATGTCCGCTTGCTCGTTGCCTGTAATACCCACGTGGCTTGGTATCCAGCAAAACTGTATATCACAACCCTTGCTATAGCGAAAGAGACATGATCCTTTTATTCTACCCTTCGGAAAAAACATATTATACCATCGACCAATTTCGTCGAATCAAATGACGTCACCAAATGCCACAATATGCAGCCAATAGTGGAAACCGTTCCCTCTCACATTCACACACAGTAATAATAACAATGACTGTATTTGGCAACATTTTTTGAATTGGTGATGTTTTTTTCGTTTGGCGAAATTGGTCAGCAGTGTAATACGTAAGTACTTTTTTTTTTATTTTCTTAACACTTTTAAACAGTTATAATAAAGGTATTTTTTTTAAATTTATTTCGTATTTCTTAAGATATTTCAAATTCTTATTACTATTTAAATTTGTTGCTTATCTTCTAAATTGTTATTATGAGAGTTTAAAAAAGGTTTTTATGTTATGTAGTTTAAGAGTTCAAAAAATTTTCAGCTTGGTTATATCTTTTGTTGTTCCCTGTTGGGATAAATAGCGTTAGCTGTGAGTGAGTCTTTTTTTTTTTGGTTCACTATTTTCATTGTCGACGATGTTGAAATCGAGCTATTAATTCAAATTTTGATTCTCTAAGAATTTGCCATACCAAATAATTGAGGTTGTTGCATCATAAAATTAGTTCGCACTGTCCACACTTGAGTTGTGTGCAAGTTAAAAGAAAGAGATGCCGGTATAGGAGTCATCTCAAAATCGCCAATCATCTTCGTGTTGCTTTGGTGCGATGTTAATATATTCAAACCAGATCTTGAATAAAGCACAAGACTCATGAATGTGGAGTTATTTAATACTGTCTTTGAAATCGTGTACAAAATAATGGATACTATATGTAAAATAATACATTTTGATTTCTGTTTTAGAGACAAGTTTTTTTAAAAATTATTAACTCCGAAATAATTGCCGAATTTTTAGAAATGTTCCTTTATAATTTGCTTCATTTTAAATTACTGCATTACGACATTTTGCTGAAAAATTATTTTTATTCCTATTAAATAAATATTCAGTGTTTATTTAGCTTAGAAATTATTTAAAAAAATTGTTTGCTAGTGTAAGGTTCTTTAACAAAAATATCTTAATTGTGTGTGAAAAATCACAATATTAAAACATTCATATTATTTTAGTCTTTATTGGAGTGGTAAGAAAAGCAATTTTTCTGGTCATTTTTGTCTTAGTTAGAAATAAGCAGTTTGTTTACTCGCCATTTGCTCTGAAAGAGATTTTAAACATACAATGCTGAAAAAAATTATAAGGCTAAGTGAAAATCTTCACTGTTATCGCAGCTACCCATCGGAGCTTCATAAAAATTTACACATGATGCAGAAAATAACAGTTTTAACTGTTCCTTCCAATATAATTATTACAAAATATTTTTTTTAATATTTAAATTAATTTTTTCTTTTTGTGCGAATGAATGTTGGAAATAAGGGTACGACCAATCTTCAGTTTTAAAGCTTTTATTGTGGTATTCATTTTCCGCGGATTTTAAACTTGAAGCAGCTGTGATCTACTTAAACAAATCACACAAAAGCAGTGTAGAAATTCTAATTTTGGTGAAAATAGGAATATGGAAATAATTAACATTGACTGAACAAAATAGAATCCTTAGTTTTTTTTAAAAAAAATATGGCTTAAATCGGGAAATATTTATAAGATTATGCAGATCTGAGATTGTATATGGTGAATAACTTTGAAATAAATTGTTGTTGCTGCTGTGTTGCTTCTTATCCTACTTGATCGATTGAAACATCTAGATGAAGTTCATGAACTCGTGATTTTTTAAACAATGAAATACTGTACTAGGACTTGAGAGCAGCTGGCTCTTATGACAACCAATAAAGCCAAGATGTAGGTAGGGGTGGCTTGGGTCACATTGCAATTTGGACATTGAGGATAAACTTGCTCGAGACCCGCCACATGCCGTTGAGCACGAGTATGTCCACTGCGAAGCTTAACATGAATCGTATCATCTCGCCTACACCTTGTCCCAATCAAAGCAGCACCAGTATGGTTCTCTTTATACTACTCATGCACGGAGGCCGGCTTCCAACCCAGACCCGGCTGTTTGATCCGGGTAACTTCTGAAAAAGTAAGGTAGCCACCATGTAAAGAATCCTTACGGTTGCCATCTCAGCCCAGACCATCTGCAATCTCATTATCGCAGACATTTACGTGCGATGGTACCCGCTGAGAAAAGATCTTAACATCGGCGCTCAAGAAGTTTAAAACTGGACAATACTCGTTGTCGTTCTGTCACCATAGTACCATGTATTTTCAAATTATAGTGATAACTATGGAAGGCTAAGTGTACGAACTGTCAGTCAGTTTTCACTCCTCTTCAAAGGAGAGACATTGTTAGTCAAGCAACTAGTGAAAAGTTTTCTTGTTCTCGAATTGTGATTGATTTGAGCCTTCCAAGTGCCATCTGAACACTGCGTAATGCTTTATATAATATCCACACGTAAAATTTAGTAAAATGAAATTCAAACCACCTTTAACTACGAGACATGAAATGGAGCGCATAGAGTTAGTTTTCAAAGCAGCATGTTTGTTTTAGAGATCAATGGCTCAATGCTGTTTTTTCAGATGCAAAAAAGAAAAGTTTTAATGTCAACAAACCAAACGTCCTTAGATATTATTGGCATGATATCCAGCATGAACCATCTGGAGTTTCTAAGTAATGATTTGGGAGCGATTTTGCTGCTAACTGCATGACACTAGTCGCTTATTTTAAAGCAAAAACTAATTTAAGCTACCAAGTTATCATTGGAAAATATTTATTGCTGGATTGCAGCAAGATAATGCATCCATACCCAATTCAAAGTTTTCGAAATCCTGGTATCAGATTAATATTGTTCGACTTCTTGAAAGTCTATATCAAAAAACCTTGAAATAGCTTTCTTAACATTTCTAAAAAATTTTCCTAAACCCAATGGAACATTTATAAGGTATTTTGGTGCGAAAAATTTATAATAGTGCTTTCTATAAATTGGAAACAGTTAAAAAAAACATCTTCATAGAGACCTTGGGAAAACTTTCTATAACTTAAAGAATTATTAAATTAATTGATAAGGGGGAATTTTTAGATTACTTGCAGTTTCGTAAATACATTCTC
Source organism: Trichonephila clavipes (assembly GCA_019973935.1). Lineage (NCBI taxonomy): Eukaryota > Metazoa > Arthropoda > Arachnida > Araneae > Nephilidae > Trichonephila > Trichonephila clavipes. The sequence goes on along the minus strand of BMAU01000503.1, from coordinate 212,441 downwards.
GTATGTGCTGAATTTTTTCCCCAGCTTTCTACAAACATAAAAGCGAAAAATAAATTTTCGAATAAAATATTGTATAAATTTTCGTGTTATTTATATATATATAGAAAAAACTATTATTTCTTGCAAAAGTTGTTGAAGATTTTTGCTTGATCTTATACTTTTTTTCCAGCATTGTATAAGCCATTTCTTTGTCAAGGTATAGCTTCATTTTGTGACACCAAATTAAAGAAAAACAGTAGGGAATCGAAACTGTGGGGAAATTTGGGATTTATTATGGAAACAAGCATTCTATACTTTTTTATTTTGATTGTAATAATCTTTTGAAATCAATAAAATTACTTTTACACATCTTATGTACCGCAAAGCAAAGAATGTTTTAATCATCAATAAATAACGTTAAATATTAGATGTAGTCAAAATTAAAAAAAATATGTTTTTGAATGTTCTTTACATTGTGTGTTTGCATGTTATTAACTGTATTTAGTTAATATACGTATACAAGCAATTCAAAGGATATGATACTATATTTCCATGTTTTACGTCTATATCAAATTATAATCAATCAACGAATTTAAATACACTTTGTGAAAACAAAGCAGCATTTTTAAAATTATTTTACAGTTAAGTTATTGAATTATTCATTATAACTACCCACGAAATTCATCGAAACAATGTTTTTTACTCTAAATCACTCTGGATTCTTAATTTTTTAGTTTACAGATATTCTACGCACAGTGTTTTATCACGCATACTTCAAATAATCCATTAACAATCACAAACGAAGTATTAACTTTAAACTAAGGGGGGTAATACTTGTTTATATGGAACAGAAATTCATTTGACACGCAAAAAAAATCTTAAAAATAAATAGTTAAAAGCTTTTTTTTAATCTATACAGTCGTGTTAATATTTTTTTCTCTGTGATAGCCGAACCACAGGCACGCTTCGAACATACTTTAGTATTTTCTAAAGTTCATTAAAATGGGCGTGTCACCAAAACTTAACATATCGAAAGTAGACGTTGTAAAAAGTGATAAAAAATTTATGTTCCCCATCTGGTAGTTGGGAAAGCCTCTTGTAAAATATATTGCAAGTCATTAAAAAGTCTCCCGACAATGAGCTTTTTTATTTTCTTCCCATCGTATATTTGCATAGCTCCTATTTTAGAGTTTTGTTTAAAACCTTTCCGTTGTTTCATTTCCGTATCCACGTAGATACGGGAACAACATTTCTAAGAAATGGCGTGTAGTCTCGAAAAATAATTACAGCACACTTTCCACTTTGTTGGAAACTGTTTATTCCTTTTTACGATCTCTCCTCCGGCCTTCCCCATCTCTGTCCGGAGCACTGTTTTCTGTCAATATTTAATTTTTAAAACTTACAACAAGTTTTGGAAGCGTTGCGTGACAAGCCCTCGCGAGATTGAAAACCGTGAGAAATGAATTGTTTTTAAGTATCGGAGTTGCTGTCCAGAGACGCTAGGCTTTTTAACCCCTTTCTTCGATTCAGCATTAAACTTTAAAGGGTACAAATTATATAGGCAGCATCATTCAGTTTTATGGGTAATGCACCACGTGGTGCATTTTTTAAGTTTTGTTAAGTGTATAATGAGCAGATAAGCAAAACTTATTCAAACTCTACCTCTTCTTATCGATAAGGTTATTGTAGAATTGTAAGAAATTGCGGCAGCATCTGTATAAAAATACGATAATTAATAATAATTAGCATCTAGCTCTCAAACCATCTGAATGTCGCATGCATTAATCGATACTGTTTTAATGTTGCTAAAAATAATCTCTTCATCACGTTCAGCACGGTATTGTCATCATCATCATCACTCTCGTGAGCATTCTTTCACGGTCTATTTTGTCGTCTGTCCTTTGGACTTTTTTATAATTCAGTTCAATACTGACTTAAGTTTAAATTGTTTCTCAAATATGAATGAATAATAATTATCATCGCACTTAATAACAACACGAGAGCTTTGGCAACAGACCTCGTAATTGTGAACCTCGGTCAAGTGACGGTGATGAGTTGTGGCGCCCCCTTTTAATTCCCACATTACACCCACAAAAGGATATTGAACCCCATCAGATATAACGTGCACCTGTCCTTCTACTCAACGGGGGTCTTCAGTGATATCAGGTTTCGAACCCTTGATTCACCAACTACGAGTTCGTGACATGACCTCTTGGCTACCGTAGTCACAAAATCGTTTCTTGAAAAAAAGCAATTTGTTTGTCGAAAGAAGGCAATTAATATGTTATGTAAAACGAATTCGAATGAACATCACACCGAATAAACAGAAGTTATTGGCTAATTTTTGGCCAATGTTAATTGACGATTTTGAGACATAAGCTGGCACCTCTGTCTTTTATTTACTTTGCGATTAATTACTTTGAGACTCAATCTCATTTAACGCGCAGTGATCCCCATATTCTATACAGCGGATCTTGAACACTCTCGAGACTCGAACATGTGCTTCGACTTGAAAAACTATTCACGATTCACGCAACCAAGGCTATTCGGTCACTTATAAAATTTTCTATATTTTAGATTCTAAGGTTTTGGGGAGAATTGACAGGTGGCTGATACATTTACGAAATGTGATTCGTAAGGTGAAAATTAAGCATTAATGAAGAGCGTCATGGGAAGTAACTTGAATCTCTTTGTATTGGATTGCGAATTGTTTCAAAATCCTCATGTCTTGAAGTGTGGGAATTTAGATTGCAAAGTAATTTTCGTGTATTATCGCCTTATGTGATTTTGGATAAAAATTACGAAGCCTACCACAGAGCCTGCTGAGCTTGTTTGTTATTAATCAAGGAAATTTTCTTAACACTAGAAAGATTGAAACAATATGTACCTATATATTACCCAAAAGCAGTCAAAATTACTGCATTGTGAAAGAATGATTAATGTGTAAATAAATTTGTTTAAAATTAATTTTTAATATTTTTACATTATTTACAATCATGTAATAAGTTATTAGTAAATATTAACAATAAAAAATATTTACTTCACTTGGAAAAAAAATATATTCTAAAAAATTCTAAGAGAAATTGTGCATTATATATGTAATTTTTTTCTAATTGAAATTGAAAAGCCGTCAATATTACTTTCTTTGGGCAATCTAGTGTAATCAATAAGAGATTAAAATCCTAGGCAAAAATCTAGTATTAAAATGGAGACTAAAATCACAATAGAAATAATAATTTATTTGAAGAATGTACATTTAATTAATGCCATTGACATTTCTTGGTTATTAGTACTTATAATTATTAGTACTTATTACATTATTAATACTTTCATCTCAGTATATAAGTCATAACATCACTATTATCACACGGATCTAATTATTATCTCTTTTCATTTTTTCAATCGCACAAATGCTTCAGTTCTCTATGATTTTCTCTTCCTTCTCTTTTAGGAAGGCATAAATTCTTTTATAGTGAAATAGCTTAACACGAAACTAAAGGAACAGAAACATTGTTTTCGTGTTAAAGGATATTGCAGGAAAAAATTATAGATCAACAAAATTATAAGTTTATTAGTTTAGTTTATTTACATAGATATGTATATATGCCAGTAGCGCACACAGGAATTTTTCAAGGGGAAGTCCGGGGACGAAAGTTCACCATTCTTGCATCATGCTCCTTTTGATTTTGTCGATTTTCGGAAACAAAACACAGTAAAAACTAATTATTGAATAAATAATAAGCATTAATTAATAAAAATAATCATTAATAACATATACTTAATTAAATTTTACGTACTATATACTTATAATTATAATCAATCGGAAAAAAAAATCAAGGGTTTTGGTGGAGTCCGGACCCCCGGACCCCTCCCCCTTGTGTGCGCCACTGATAATATGCATATATTTAATAAAAATCAATGAAACAAAAGCATTCACAAGAACTTAAAGGAATTCAATGCAAATTTTTAAATGTTTTGAAAAACAAAACATTTATTGAGTTTTTGGAAAACTATATTTTCTTTGTGTTGTTTTTTAGCGTCAAATTGTTCGATATCGTCCATTTTGTTATTCATTTCACCATTGGAATGTGCGTCGAAATAAATGAGTTTACTTTTCTTGATGTTCCTCATTTCGAATTACGGGGAAATAGGAGCTGCATTATTCATTTAATCGTTATTGTTGGAATATGCATCAATGATATTTCTTAAGCTTTGAAACTCCAAAATTTATCTTTGTCTGCCATATAATTGGGGCTGTGCACACATTATCATCATCTACTGCAATGAATTCTTCTGATAATACATTAGAACAATTCAACCCGGCTGGTGTTTTCCGTATTTTGTTCATCTCCACAAGGGAAATCTTTTCGTGTTCAGTCATTTTCGTTTCGTGAAAAGAAGAAAATTATTGAGACAACACAGTATTTGTCCACACACACACAGACCGTTGTAATACTTCGTTTTAACCGATATTTCGTTTTAAGCGTTTTCGCGTTAAACGTATTTCATTGTATTTCTCTTACAAAAATATTACTCGCTTAATCCATAAAACTTATTGATGCTGATTGTTTGACAAATTCTAATTAAATCATCTTGGTTGCATGCGGTAAATTTGAAACATTTGTTTCGAAAAAGAGGAAAGAATTAAAATTAACGTCGTAAAAGTTACATTGCACTTAATAATTAACCTTAAATTTTAGAGTCACTAATGTGTGACGACACATCCCCTAGATATTCATGTTTAACTCTGTAAACTTGTACACAATATCATGCGGGAATTTTAATTTCGATTAAATTCAAAGTGTTTTGTTTTTGTTATTCAGCTTAATAATGTCTTGCAAATTGAATCTTGAATTTAAGTTATCCTGTCCACTAAGCTGCGAATATGCTACAAACTTGCTAAGAATTTTCTAATTTATCAACTGCTCTGGATGTACAATCTTAAGATTAGAACGAGATTGATGATCCCGTTCTACCCGAATAATCTTTGCTTTTTACCATGGTAGCTGAATATTCATGGTCGCGATTGCGTGGCCGACGTTGTTTTCGTTGTCCTGGGTTCGATTTTTGGTTAGACAAAATGACCCACGTCTTGAATGTATGATATATTGTGTATGGGCATGTAATATATGTTAAACTTGTCACAAGGATGGAAGTCCTCACAATGACATAATGTCTAAGTTTGGAATCCGTCGCTTTGAAGTGGGGTGTTAATAAACAGTCCTTCAATAAATAATTCTGTAGTTGTCGCTTCTTTATCTTTTGTAAACATAAGTTATTCTGGCAGTTCCTGTGAATCTTTCTCTATTTTGAGTCTTTATTTTTGTCATTCCATTTCTATTTCTGTCTTGAGTTTATAGAGTTAAAATTTAGATCTTAGATATAAATTATATTTCGTAAATTAACAAGAATTTTGCACAGTTTGGTTTAGTACGGTTCTTGCAGAAATTAAGTTAACCAAAGAATTTTATGCGTGCGAAAAAATGAAAAAAAAATAATATAAACTTGAGGTAATTGCAACCTGATGTTATTTACTGGGTAAAGTTTAAGTATGATCTCGTGTTAATATTAATAGATGTTCTGGAAACTCTTTTTTTAAAAGAGCGCAAATGTAATCGAATTTCCATGAAATGAACAGACAAGAATTTTTTAAAATCTTTCCATATATTTATAAACTGAACATGTCCATAATTAAACTTGAAATTTTCAAGACCCCATAAAAAACTATTCGGCAGAATTTCATCAAACTAAGACAATAGTGTAATAAAACGATGGGAATTTTTCTTCCATGAAAAATCACCAAGGAGAATATAGTACAATTTTACAAAACAGTATACTAAAATGATGGAAATTTTTTCTAGTATAAAAAGTTAGTTTTAAAAAAATCACTAAGTGACGTGCAATACATTTTTTGTAAAACACAACAAAACGCAAAATTTATAAATCATATTTTGAAGATACAATTTCAATTATGCTACCATCTGGTAGCGTAAAATCATATGTTCAATTGTTGAAAACTGTATGTCTTGGAATTTTGGACACAAAAATACTTGAGATATCTTCACAGCCAAAATTCACAAGAATTCAAGTCTGTGAATCTGCTAGTTCAAGCAGTTTTAAAATATTGGTTGATAAAGCTGCCATCAGTAAAACGATAACGAATCACTTGTTCCACGCGACGAGTGAGAAAGTGAGTGTGGTACATGATCTCGCTAGAAGACATCATCGGTCTTACAGAGTAGTTAATGTTGCCTTTTTTTTTCATTGCTTTGCGCTCTTTCATAAAATATGGGTCCATAATGAACTAACGTATGTATTTATGGCACTTTAAAAAATTACCCGTATGATTTTAAGAATTTATTGTTCGGTTGATGATATGGACAACATTTTTTCCTCCTAAAATCGATTGTTCATGCAATAATAATTTTTATATTTGTCAAACCATAAAAATATGGCATTAAACTTTTTTGCAGGTTTTTTGGTTGCAACAAGGGAAAGTAAGGATGCTATCTTCTTCATGGGCGAATCGAAGTTCAAGCCTGATTCTTATGAACATTGTAGATCTAAATTATGAAGACTATTACACTTTAAATTAACCTGCATATCTTGTACAATAATAAAGAATTTTGGTGTATGTGGTTCTAGCCCATGTGTAATTTTATTATTCATTCATCCTTTCATTTTTGAATCACCATTTAATCCATTTGGATCACTGATTCATCACTTCATTTTTAATTTATCATTTGATCATTTTGATCATTGATTCATCTTTTCATTTTTTTACCATCTCGTTTGATCTTTTTATTTTTGAATCATCATTTGATCATTTTATTTTTGAATCATCATTTGATCATTTTATTTTTGAATCATCATTTGATCATTTGAATTATTGATACATCAGTTGATCATTCGGATCATTGATTCATTATTTATTCCTTTTATTTTTTAATCATTATTTGATCATTTGGATCATTGTTTCATCATTCCATTTTCAAATCATCATTTTATCATTGGTTCGTCTTTTCATTTTTAAATCATCATTTGATCTTTGATTCATCTGTTAATTTTTAAGTCATCGTTTAATCATTGCTTCATCATTTCATTTTTGAATCATCATTTGATTATTGATTCTTTATGTAATAGTTATCATTTGATCATTTATTCATCACTGAGTCATTGTTTCATCACCTGATTTTATTTTGATATTGCGGAAGCTGTTCATTATTGTTCTTTTTGCAATTCTATAGAGACTTAAGTACAAAAAGATAGATGAATTGCATGTTTCTTGAGTATGAAATCTCTTTCAGTTTAAGTTACAAAATTAAAAAAAATAATAACAATTTGATCGTAAAGACTGGATACTTTTTTCGTGATAAATAAAATTGTAGTGAATTAATTGAAGAATATCTTCTTGAGCATAAGATTCTCATTTACGTCTCTGAGAGTCAACCCTGGAATGAAAGTAACATTTTATGACACGCAATGCCATTTGCGTGCCTCCCATTTTCATCGGTGAAACTTGTTCGCACTCATAATTTATGGTCTTCTCAAGTATGTCAAAGCTATAAAGGACAAAATTTCAAAGATTGAAGTTTTGATTTCGTTAAATTTCAGCTTTTAGTTGAATGATAGATGCCGTGTAGGAAATGAAAACAGGATTGTGGATATTTTTATCGTGCTGCTTAATCACTTACATGCTAAGCATTAAACTTGAGTAATGACTCTTTCGTGAAAAATTGATCTGCTTCAATGAAAATACAAGCACTATCGAGATAAGTTCTTTTTTTGTTCAATTCAGTTTGCGGAGATCTGTCATCATTCGTTTAATTTTAAGATAATTTTTATTTGACATCCGTTGTTTAGCATATTAAAGCTGCATGTAATCATTAAACAAGATTTAAGAAATTAGCAATTTACATCGAAGTATATTTGTAGTAATTTTGTATTGAGTTCTTAAACTGGGCTTGTTGGCGGATTGTTATTTGACTACTAGAAAATGAGGATTATTAATCAGTGAAGCACATTATTTATATAAAAGGGAAAATTAGTGGAGTATAAATTAATACATTAGTTATGAAATATTTAGAATTTCTCGTTGAAATTATTTTTAATTTTTATGTTACTAATAAAATACTAAGATGACGCTAGCGCAAAAAATATCTAATTCATAAAAGGCATTTTTTTAGAAAAGTTCTATGAATTGTCCCCACCCCCTTTCGTTAGCAAATTACTTAATTTTAATCGGAGTATTATTCAGTTATATAATATGTTTCTTGTATTAAGGTACTTTAATAATCACCAAATATCTTTTCCATTTGATTGGATTTTAAAATTCATTCTAAAAACAAGTTGCTTCTACAAAGTGTTCCGTGTAGTTAAAATTTTTTTTAAAGTCACTGTATTTGAAAATTATATTTTTACTGTAAAACTTAAAGAATCACCCTTGGATTTTAAATTATTTTCGTAGATTACTTAGAAACTTCAAAACCGAAAAAGTATATGGTAAATTTCTTTTCTTTAAAAAGAAAAAACGCTATACCAAAGACCCAATTTTTTTTTCTTCCTCGAATAGTAGAAAACTAGAGCCATGTCTAGAGAGTTCAGGATTAAATTTTTTCAAATTTCTCCATAAGAGAGAGAAATATTACATTTATCAACCTCAAGTTTCTTATCTAAGCATGTGGAATTCTAAGACTTTTTCTTTCACTTAAAATCCTCCATTAGATATGTTGAAGTATTGTGCTCGTCTAAAATCTTCCTTTCGAAATTACATTCACCCTTTAATAATCATGTTCATTCATAATGCAATTTTCATTTATCTAAACTTAAAGAAACATGATATAAATGAGAATCAATTTAACTGTAACGTAATTAACATATATATTGCTGATGTACTTTTTAGTTTGAGGCTGTCGCACAATTTAATTTTCTATAAATTTCATTATTTCATTTACTTATGGCTAGCTAAGAAGATAAAAAATTAAATTTAAGAACTATGTAATAAGACCTTATAATTAGCAGAAAAATTCGTTTAATCGCACAACTAATTAGTTTTCTTTTAAAATGATATTTTCATGCATTAAACATTATTCATTCATTCTTTGCATTTAAATTTAAATATTATCGCATTATTATAATTCTTTAATTGGTTTAAATAACTAAATTCATTAAATATCAGAAAGGAACAATTAATGGCTCAAAATCTATAAATAATCCAATGAATTTGCAATTCTCTAAATATAATATGTAAAATTAATTTTTTTAAAAAATTTCCTTGTTGTTTTTATAATAATTTTTTTAAAAATAAATTTGATTTATGTTACTTTCAAACTACTATAAAATACATACTTTTACATTGATATATATATGTATTATATAATATATATATATATATATATATATATGTATTATATATATTATATATATGTATATATATGTATTATATATATTATATATATGTATATATATATGTATTATATATATATATATATATATATATATATATATATATATATATATATATTTTCTTTGATGTGTGAGAATTAACTATCTATCTATAATATATGATATATTAGGTTAAAAGGGCTTTACAAAAAGCAAAAATGTAGTGTGGTAAAATTAAGTGTTTGAATTCTATTGTCCATTGTCCATTTGAGCTTCCTGCAGGAAATTGATTAAACGTCCAAACGGAATGAAGTAGAGGGTTAAGGAGTGCTGCAAGTTCTTAAGAAATGAACAATCAATTTGTTTATTTAATGATTTATGAGGCCGTTGTTCTCTCCATTTTATTTAATCGGAAAGGAACCTCGTCATATTGGTGAATATGAATTAAGGGAGAAATGCTAAATTAAGACTTGAGTTATCATTTAGTTACACCATTTAAAATTCGTATGAAATATTGTTGCTGAAGAATATCTTATTCACACTGTTACGTATACTTTTGAATTGCAAGTATTAATAATATTTAAGAGGTAAAATTCTATGTATATTATTATGTATATTTATGATATTTCATTCTGAGTTTTGAAGTAATTGAACCATTTTCTTTCAAAGTGGTATAAGTCCATTTCATATTATATGGAAATATTTAGCACTTTGAAAGTAGTTATATTTGTAATTTCATTAACTATTGATATTGACAAAATGCTGAAAAATTTGAAGGATATTTTGGGGAACTGTTCGTAGATAAAAAGCTCATAGCAGATTGCATTCAATGTTATAATTAACTAACTTTTTGTCAAAAATGAACTTTCAAACCACTTTCAAAGTAACCGGCTCAGTTATTAAAATTAATAAACATTTCAGCTGTGGTTAGTTATGAGAGAGAGCGAGAAAAAAAACTTAATTTTTATAATATTTATTTTAACAAACGTTTTTTTTTCAGATAATTTTTCTTTTGTAATAGTTGTTTTATTATTTTTTACTTTTACACGCATGCTATAATGTGATTGTGATATTATTTTATTGATTTGTTCAGATTGCAATGATTATAGATTTATAGTAGCCGTTACCGGACCGCTAAACTGTGTAGTCATTGTATGACTACATATGCTGTTTTTTTTAAGTTATTGACATCTAAATCCTAGCATTAAGCTATTGATTCCATTGAAAAGTATTCTTATACCTACTCTTCTTGATTTAAAAGGACAGGACATGAATTACCAACACGGAAATAAAATTATCTTTTACTCCTGATCACTGGCGTAGCTAGTCTTGAGTGGGCCCCGTATCAAAATTCCTTGGATGCCCTTTTTGGTAGACTCTCAACATTTTGAGATTTATTCTTGCACTTTTTGGGGCCCCTGCAGCTTGGAGCCCCGTATCATTGATACGGCGGTAGCTACGCCCCTGCTCCTGATGCACTCCTCCCGAGTCGATTTTCGCAAAACTCATTCAATTCCTACTATATATTAGCTCACACTCTCTCTAAATATAGTTATTTATCTTCGTGGAATTTTCAATCGTTAATAAATACATTTTAAAGCGCTCAATTGAGCTGAAATATGATTATTTTGGATGACAATACAGGAATTTAATTATAATTAATGAACATTAATTGATTAAAATTAATTATTTAAAAAATTACAGAATGAATGGCAGAAGTAATTGTAGCTATACCATATATTAGTTGTTTTTATGTTTTAAAAAAGTAAAATATTTACTATAAGTATATAAAATATTATTTAACAATCAATGAACCTTTTTAAAAAATACAATTATTTAATTCTGAAAATAAATAATAAAATAAATTGGAGAAAAAAAATAAAAACAGGAAGTTGGCCGCTCGCGTGAATCGAACCCTGGTCCATTGCATAGTACTCCGATACGCTGACGATCATGCCACGGTGATGTTGTATCAGGGAAAAAATAACTTAAGGTATCCGACTACTTGCGACAACTTTTTTTTGAAAAAATGGAAATATGAGGATTTTTTTGTGATTTTTAGATTTATTTACTATATTTTAAGGAAAGAGTCTTAAAATTGAAAGCAGAAAAAAAATTTATTATTATTAAAATGGGAAAAAACTGGTAAAAATGTACAAAAAATTACATAAACGTGGCCCGCTCTGTACAAAATGTTTTTGAGAAAATTCTCAATTTTTCAATTTTGATGTGTTACTTTATTATTCGTGTTTGAAATGACCTTCAGGATAAGAGATATTTCAATTTTTACAAAACCTAGAGCACTTTATCTTAGTGATTATACGAAATTGCTTAAAAAGAAAGTGATTATATCCACATAAAGGACTGTAAATTTTAAAATAAAGCAGCGATTGATAAATCTGAACATCAAAACACTTCTACTGTTATACATAACATACTCAAAAAATTTCAGCAAATTATTTTTAAAACTTTTTGAGCAATCGCTGTCCCTGTTTGAACTTTTCGCAAAAAACACATTTCGAGTAAAACGCATTTTAAAGTTTGTCATCTTGTGTAAAGTTATGGCATCTGCTTTTACTAAAACACTTGTAATTTTTGTTCTAGTGAATGGAAAATAAAAAACTTGGTATTTTTATTGAGCTTATACGATGGCCTATAAAATAAAATCATAAACAAAATTTGTCAATTTTTGAAAAAAATCATGATTTTAGGATAGTCGGATACCTTAAATATAAGCTAAGTATGAATTTCGAAGACTATTTTCGCGGAATTGACTAGCAATTCAGCGGAATGACATTGGGGTTTCTTTCGAATAACTTTTGAAAAATTGCACCTAAAATTAAAAATGTTCCTTGAAAAAAAGCCCTTTTAATTGCGCACATTATGATATTTTTTTTTTATCAAAAAAACAATCGACCATTTTTTTATTCGTTAAATTCTTTTTTTCGGAGGTCCACCGATCCACGCCCCCCTCGAGAAACGGGCGAGAACGAATACATGTTCTTGATCTGCTCAACGAGAGCTTTCCGAATATGTAAAGGTTTTACGGATAACCCTATTAGAGTTCGTGAATTATAGGCTAACTTTCGTAAAAATGCTCCTAGGAACAAAAACTTTGCATGGAAAGGAAACTCTTTTAATTGTGCACGTTTTGAATATTTATTTGTATAAATCGAATCGGCAGTTCTTTTTTTATTTGGGAAAATAGGAAAAAGACCCTATAGTAGTACTACTGTTACACAAAGTCTCATCCTCAAATGAACTTCCGTAGTCGTGCCCTCCCCTTTGAAGTAGGAATTGACTTAATTTTATATATATATATTTCTTGTTTTTATCTGACCTCTACTCAACAAAATAAAAAGGCTTGCCGAAAAGGTCTGTAATTGAAAAACAGGAATATTTGGCAAAAACTCTCTAGCAAACCCCATTAGGAGTCGATTTCCACAAAATCCGAGCTGAGTGAATCTCTACTCAGCAAAGTAAACATGCCTGTCAAATTTCCTTTGTATGTCTAATAGTTTAAAAACGGGATTTTTTTTAGTTATACGCCTATGCAACCCCTACAACCTCTGTTAGAAGTTAATTTCGACAAAATCCGTTCTTATTGGATCTCTACTAAACAAAACAAAAAAAACATACTTGCCAAATTTCAAGTCAGTAGATCTAATAGTTTCGGAGATTTCGTGATGATTGTGAGAATGAATCGATTTTCCCCAATTATATGTATATATGAGGGGAGGGGGCGAATACTATATTAAAACTACACTTGCGCAATTTCCTATTATAATTCGAAAAAAGTGCCTGTTATTTTTACTTTTTAAAATTTTGTTTATTCTAATTTTTGTCAACTGATCGATTAAATAAAGTTATGTGCGATAATGTATATTATACTTGTACGCTTTATTTCTTTCCTCCTTTTTTATTATTTTATTTGTTTTCATTATGTATAGCTATAACATTAAACTTTTTAATACCTTTTTTACACTTGCCCTCACTGAAGTTTTGATGGAGAATTCACGTTTTTGTTACTTATAATTCAATTCCAAATTAAGTTTTCAATTATTTTAATCTCTTGTTTTAATAAATACTGCACAATTTTGAACTTGATATCAATAATGAAAAATTAAAGGGGAAAAAATAATACGATAGATATTTTCACATTACTTATATTGTGTCATAATGGTTCTTTTAAATACCTTGCATTGGTACTTTTCTGTAAGACTTCATTTCAAAAGTCCTTTGCGAGCTGAAAATTACACTGGAGAACCTCTTATTGCAATTGACAGCAATGTATATTTAAATCTTCAGAAAGCAGCACGCTAAGCAATGCATCTGTGTTGAAACGGAAAAATATCATCAATTCATATTTCATTTTGCTAACTTGTTTCTAATAACATGTGTTTTGAACTATGGATGGTAAAATGTGCAATTGAAGATAGTCGAGTAATTGTTGTTTACTAAATGAGGCTTTAGATAAAAACCAGTTCAGAGAATCGCTACATTTAGCCATCGATTTTGAGTTCGTTTTTACAATTACAATGAACACTTCGTTTGATATTTGCAACTATTATCATTTAAATACTATACTTACGATGTATTCCGCTTTTCATATTTCTTTTTCTTGAATTCACTAAACTTTGTTTAGGAAATTTGCTGAAGATGCGATTGACAAAACTTTTGTTGACATTGTTGGAAACAACGTGTGTTTTTATTTTTACGGTGTTTCTAGATTTGCAAAAGCAGAGGCTAAATTAATTTAGGAGACCGTAGTCAATAACAGGAGTTGGACAGAAAATAAAGTGAAGCAATTGATTAGATTTCTCGCATCAGGATTAGAGAATTGTATATTATTGAAAATTTGCGGTTTTCTTTAATATTGCGAACATGTTTTCAATGTGGCACACGCAACTTTTTGAATTGCATTTGAATCGAAATAAAGGAAAGAGTAATTTCTAATCAAAGAGTTGTGCTCCAAAAATTTCTTTTAAAAAACAAACTTTGTTTGCTTGAATTAAATCTTGTTTGCTTAAAGAAATTAATTTTTCGATTATATTTCTGATTTTTGTACGAATTGTTGGGAGACGCAAGAAGCGGGTGGTTCACATTTTAGTAATTAAAGTTTTTGTGAATATATGAATTATTGTATTAAGTTTCAAAAGGTTCATTAGTGTAAAGACTTAGGGTTTTAATAAATTTTAAGTAGAAACATAATGTTAGAAAGAAAAAAAAGAAATATATTTTGAGGAATGAAGTATTTTTTGTGAATATTACTTGTTGATTCATTTTTCAAAAACTGCAATGTAATAAACTCTTAGTTAAACCGGGAAAAAAATTTTTTCTTGCTTTTAATATTTTACATTTATTGATCATAAATTACAGCAGTTAACAATTTTTTTCCTTCTTATTTATTTTTAATTGCTTTCTATAAAAGTTAGCAACTGAGGAATTTTGTTATTTAATTAGAATTTAAATCGCCAGCAATTATATATATATATATTTATATAAATTTTTATAAATTTTTTCAATACTAAAAGAAAAGTTACTTATTTTTTTAAAATAATTTTTATATGATAACTTTTATAGTTTATAAAATCCGATATTAACAATATTTTTTGTAAAATTTAATACAGAAAAAAATGTGACTAAACATGGTTTTACTTACTAAAAACCAAAATAATGAAATATTAGATGCTTTTTATGACACTTTATATTTCCACGTTTTAAGTTACATTATATTTTTGTATGCTAAGAATTCTTTATTTTTCTTATCAATGATGTCTAAAGAATAGTATTAATTTAAATTTAATTGAATATTATTTTGTTTAATTTATTGCAGGATACTTTTAGATCAAATTATGGAGGAACCTAATCTAAACTCCAAGCGAAAAGCTGATAGCCCGAAAACTGAAGTAAAAACCAGACGTTTGGATTCTGCTCCAGAATCGAAAGACAAATCAGTCAAGAAAGAAAGTGGAAATAAGCATCAGAAAACAAGATGGGGACCACCACCTTCAGCTTCTGGCACTGATGAAAAAGTAAGAAAACCTTATTTATTATGAATTAATTAACTATTCTAAACATCGTAACTTGTTGTGTCAATAGAATTTCACAATAATGATAGATTTTGGAATAATAATATTCAAAATTTTGTATAAGATCGTTACAATTATAAAGAGTGTTTTTTTCCAGGTATAGAAGTTTAAGTTGGCATTACTTTCCAAGATGGCGACCGATTTAACAGCAGTCAAGTGATTTATTCTCAGTTTGGTTTGGCAATTCATCAAAACGATCATCAAGCAAGGCGTAGATTCGTCGAATGGGCCCAAAACGAGATTGCCGTTGTTCCCGATTTTCATAAGCGAATTTTGTTTAGCGATGAAGCGCACTTCTGGTTGAATGGCTACGTCAACAAACAAAACTGCCGCATTTGGAGTGAAGCTAATCCACAAGTGTATGTCGAAACAGCGTAACATCCAGAAAAACTGACTGTTTGGTGCGCTTTATGGGCTGGTGGAATCCTTCTTCAAAAACGATGAAGGCCACAACGTTACAGTCAATGGTGATCGTTATAGAGCCATGATTACTAACTTTTCATTCCTGAATTGAACAATCATGATGTCCAGGAGCTGTGGTTCCAACAAGACGGCGCAACATGTCACACAGCTCGTGCCGCAATCGATTTATTGAAAGACACGTTTGGTGACCGCCTAATTTCACGTTTTGGACCTGTGAATTGGCCTCCAAGATCTTGTGATTAAACACCGCTAGACTATTTTTTGTGGGGCTATGTAAAGTCATTGGTCTATGCGGATAAGCTACAAACGCTTGACCATTTGGAAGACAACATTCGCCGTGTTATTGCCGATATACGGCCACAAATGTTGGAAAAAGTCATCGAAAATTGGACGTCCAGATTGGACTACATCCGAGCCAGCCGTGGCAGTCATATGCCAGAAATCATATTTAAAATGTAATGCCACAATATTATCTTTCGAATAAAAAAAATTCATGTTAATCGAATAATACATCGTTGTTTTATTGCAATTTAAAGTTCTATACCTCTAAAAAAACACCCTTTACTTTAAATTACTCTATTCGCCACTTTTTAGATATAATTTCCTACGGAATAATTTTCTAAACTAATTTTGGGAGTTTTAAGTATCAACTATATATTCTGAATTTTTTCATACTAAGAAAAATTAATAAAAAATCGATCGACAAAACTTTTATTACTTCAATTAAGAATAACTTTTTATCTTCTTGAACCATTTTATTTTATCTATTATTTTATGATTATTTTTATTTTATTTGTTTTCGTATGTGAGCGCTAACAGTCATTATTAGCTACAATCCATAATTATGAGCATATGAAATGTTGCTATGAAAAGCAGAATGTGAGGAAACATAAAATATTATTAAAGAACACTTATAATAAATGAAACAAAAATTGGAAATTTCAAAAAAATATTGATTTTCTCCAATAATTATTTAAGAGGCACAGCTGCTTTAGAGGAAAGAATCAAAGATTAATAATAATGGTTAAAAAATGTCTAAAATGCTCTATGGTGTTTTTAATTATACAACATTTATGTTTAATAAGTTGAATATAACGTTTTATATTTTGCTTTATATATTTTTTTAAAAATAACTTCGATTAATTTTATTAAAAAATAAACTAAAAAATTACAAATACGATAAATCAATCAGGGCTCATTGTATTATTTTAATTGTGATATCATCACAGTTTTAACAACGTTGCTTATGTGTTCATAGACATCTATTTCAATAACGATTTTTGTATAACTAGTTTATAAAAATAGTTAGATAGAAAATTTTCTGTATGAATCCAAGTATTTTTTTAAATATAATGTTTGTCATCTTTTGTTCATTTTCTGTATTTTCAAGGATTAATTAAAGTTTTAAGGGTTTTAGAGAGAAATTCAATAATATGTTGTATTATATATATATAACAATGAAAATAAATGCTATAAATACTCGGCAATAAATTATTAATCTTGCCATTTTTAATTGCGATATCGGCATGAAATGCTTTGCTCTTTTACAACAGCAAAGCACTCTAAAACAATAATTTTAAGATAAATCTGTAAAATATTATAAAATTATATTTTATTTTTCAAAACACTTTCTTTCGACCCAATTTGCAATTTTTTTAGGCATAATTTAATTTTGTCTGATTTTAAAGGTCTAAAAAAATTAGAAACACATCGGAAAACGTAGGTTCAAATAATGTATTAAATGAATTCAAATAATGTATTAAAACAACAATTTTAAAACAACAATTTTAACAACTCTGTTAAAATTTACTAAGGATAGCTATAATTACAATCAATTTTTATTTGACCATAGAAAGCTTATCTTCTGTTTGTAATTATCTTTAACTTTATTGTACAAATATGTTACTAAAAGTACGAGCAATACCCGTAATAATTATACATGTGATTAAAACAATTATCTTACTATTACATCCACTTCTCTTCATTAATTAATGCTATTTTTATTTTATTTTCCCAGATTGTCTCTCCTAAGAAAGAAGACGAAAAATCACATTTGACACGTCATCTACGAATTACGGATTTGCTCGACAACAAGGAGAAACTCGTGGAACATCTTTTCCTCGCGATAACTGGAAATGCACTTGACGAATTAATCCCGGATTATCTGAAGGTATATGTTAATGAAAATCTTGTTTTCGAAACAGAGTTTTAAAGTACCTTTATAATTCAATAAGTCACATATGCGAGTATTATTAACATGGAATTTAATGCCCTTAAGTACCTTCCAACTTTTTCTTGTTCGTACTTGTATCATATTTCTGAAATATTCACGTTCTAAAGAAAATCTAATTCTTTTAAATCTTATGAAGAAAAATATCGCATCCAATATTAAATTACGAATATTTTATATAATACGTTTAAAGTGTCACTTCGTATTTAAGTGTTTTATAATTTTTTCCTTCTTGATGAACTACAAACTATTTAAATACTTAATTATTTATTTTTGCATGTTCATTCTTATTTTATTCTTAAATATTTATTTATTTGCAAAATCTTTTATTGCAATTGATTTGATAAACTCCCTCTCCCGCTGAATCCCTTTCGTAAATACGTTTCATTTCACTCAAAAATGCATCCGATTTAATATCAATATTTTAAAAAAAACTATTAGAAAAACATTTATCTAACACCTTAAACAAATATCTTAACAAAACATTTATCTTAAGATTTATCTTTTCGGAATATATCTTGAAATTGTAAGATTTATTTATAAGTTCTCGCTTTTTCTTCTTGTGTAATTTCTGATGAATCTACATTATCTTGAGAAATAAATAAACTGAAGAACTTAAGAACTTAAAAAATTCTCATGTGATTCAAACTTTTATGATCATGTTGCGGTTTATTTGGGTGTCATTATTTATGATAGTTAGAAAATGTGAAAGTTAAGACTTTTAAAAAAGGATGGAAAACAACTTTAAGAAATTCGTGAAAGTTCTACAAAAATTAATCATTGAGTGAATAATTTTTGGTAAGCTAATTAATTATGATTAAATAAAATGAATAATGAATCAATGATGACAGGGGCATCCCTCTGTCCCCCCTCGAGCGAGAAAATAAAATTAAGGTGATTGGCTGCATTCGGAACCGTGATTTTGAAAAAAGCATATAACTTATTGATTGTTTGATATTTGGCGTCAGAGTTGTGAATTAGATTTTACATTTAAAATTGTATTTTTTTTATTGAACACAGGTAAAATAATTCCCGTGTGCCATAAGTATCACACGGGCTTACAGAAGTAAGTAAAGCAAACAAAATAAGATAAATAAAATAAAAAGTAAATAACAAAAGTTAGGATATAATGAAATAACAAAAGAAAATATAAGTTACAATGACAAAAATACATTACAAAATAAAATAATTACGAAACAAAACCAATACAATAAAGTTACAAAAACAGAAAAAATGAAAAAGTTACGAAATATTACTAAATTAAATCAATGAAGATACAAAATAAAGTGAACGAATCTTCGCTGGAAACAAGTTGAAAAAAATTAGGAGGCCAGTTAATTTTAATTTTCAGTTAATTTTGATTTTCAGGCATTTTCTTTCTTTGTTAAATTTTGAATAAAAAAAGGATAAAATGCTCCACTCTTTGCTCCTCACCAACATTACAGTCACAAAGTTTGGAAGGACATAGGTTGAATCTCAGTGGCGTAACGGAGAACATTTGGGCTCCTATGCGAAGTCAAGTTTTGCCCCCTAAATTGGATTTTATAAAGGGTAGGTACTTGGCGGCAGGCTTTGCGCCCCCGAGCGATGCGGGGTTACGTGAGTGTACTTGCGCCACTGTTAAATCTATCAAGGTACACTTTAAAATTACCATGGCCAGTAAGAAATCGCGTGATTTTATAGTTTGTAAAAAAGTATATAATCACAGAATTTAAAACTGTATTAAGGATATTATTATAAAGAAAGATAATTTAAATGCTTTTTTGGCAAAAAAATGAAAATAGAGACATTTTCAGAACCATGCTTCTTTTTTATAAAAATTGCTTCTATAATAGTATTTTGCCTATGCACAGCTAGAACTTTCATACAAGACCTGAATCAGGATTTTTGAAAATTCACTTTTTTTTTCGGAGCTACGATCATTGAGATAATAAGGTGGTTTTTAGTTAGAATTTTACTATGGTACAATAAATATGAATACATTCACATCTAAATTACATATTTCAAAACTCTTTGTTCAATTTCTATATAGAATTCGTATAGAAATTTTTTTTTATTATAAAAGCATTTTTCATTAGAGGAGAATTTTTGAAAATACGTTAATCTCTCTCTCTCTCTCTTTCTTCGTTTCTTGACAAAAGTCGTATTTAAGTAATTTCTTTTATATCAATATCCTTAAAACAATTTTATGTGTGTATTCTAATTCAACTGACACCAAATATAAAAAATATTTAAAAGCTTTTTTCAAAATCACGATTTCGAATGCAGTCAGTCACTTATGTAAGGACATATCAGAAAATAATATTCTATTTTAAAAGGTTAATTTTTTTCATAGAATGCAATAATATTTGTTAAATATCAAAATATTTGATTATTATTTTTGTTTAATCTAAATTTATTATTTTAATACAAATTTTCTTTAATCCTAAAATTATGCTTCTCCATGCGTTTTCATTTTCAGAATCTGGAATCGGCTTTTGGCTTGCGTTTCTCTGGTTCAAAATATGTCAGGCTTAATTTAATGACCTTTATCGGGAGGCAGAAATGCATTTTTTTCGTTAATAAATGCGTTCGAAGCATATTCTGAAAATTTATTACGTGATTTTTATTCTAAAAATCGATTCGAAATGGGTTACTTTCTGTTTATTTGATACATATGAGTGTGCACGGAGAGCAACTCATTGTTGAGAGATTTATTGCATTTTTAAAATATTTTATTTTTCATCCAAAACTCAGTTCTCATTAGTTACTAAAAATGCGAAACCTTTGTTACATTTATTCTCTTTTCGTTTTTAAATATTGTGAAAATCGATGCAAGGTGTAATCAATTTAAATGGTTGTTATTTATGACTGTGTGATCAGAGGGATGAAAATAGCTTTTTTAAAATAGTATTCGCTTTCGATGGTTGTTTTTAAGAGACATTCTTGAAATGAGTAACGGGATAATATTTAAGCTGTCTCTGCTAACAAAATTTATTGCCATTGCTAAAGTTATGACTCTTGTTCTTCGAATATTATATTAGAATTTGAAGCCATAATGATGTTAAAGTTTGTAATATCTAACATACTTTTAAAAAGGTAAATATTTTATCTTTGTAAATTTTCTATAAATGTTTGAAGAGTTATTACAACATAAACTATGGGACAGAATTTAAATAAAATATTTTTATAAAGATCTGTTTGTGTTTGAATGGTTAAAATTTAAAAATTCGGCTCCATTTCTGAATAATATTAATAAAAATATTCTAAGCAATCAAATATGATAAACAGTGCTTTAGTTTCTACGATAATTTATATTTTATAATTAAGTTATTGTATGAACTTTGATCTTATTAAATTTTAAACAATAGATGCCTCTTTGGAAATTAGTATGTATAGTAATTAATTTATAATATTGTGCAGTTTACAATCATGTATATGTAATTAATTATCATATATTAAATTGCCATAAATCTAAAAGGGCAAAGGAATAAAAAGAAGTATAAGTAGACAGTCTTGGTCAAAAATAAGAGAGACTCAGTAGTACAATAGCAAATTCTTATTCTTAAGCACTAAGATTGCAGGGTGAAAGTATAATCCTCGATATTCCTTTTTTATCCTTTAAAGTTTTTTTTTTTCTTTCTTTTTTTGATAGGTAAAATGTATAAAATACATAAATATTAATTTATAAAAAGTGTAAATAATTACTTTTTTAATATGTAGTGTTTATGAATTTAAAATTCGTTTTGTGTGGTTTATAAAGTTAATTAAAAGATGAATCTCTATATAACGAATTTTCCATATAACGAAATTTTTTTCGGGATTTAGCGACTATGTTATACAGAGATCCAACTATATATATATATATATATATATATATATACCTGGGGGTCCGGACCCCCCACCAAAGCACTTGATATTTTTTCCGATTGATTATTATTCTAAGTATATAGTACGTAAAATTTAATTAAGTATTTGTTATTAATGATTAATTTGATTAATTAATGCTAATTATTTATTTAATAATTAGTTTTTTACTGTGTTTTGTTCCCGAAAATCCACAAAATTAAAAGGAGCATGATACAAGAATGGGGAACTTTGGACCCCGGACGCTCCCCCCCCCCTTGAAAAATTCCTGAATGCGCTACTGTATATATATATATATATATATATATGTGTGTGTGTGTGTGTGTGTGTGTGTGTGTGTGTGTGTGCATGTATCAAGTTGAAAGCAAATTTTCTAGATATAGAAATACATTCAATTTAAAGTAATAACTACTAATATATTTATGACAAAAGAGATGAATTCACACTCAATATTTAAAAAGTTCCTGATTGGGAAAATAGTACTCCTGTATCAATGTTCATGAATATCATTATTAATTTAATTCATCGTAACAAATTTCTAGTATCAAAAAAATTCAGAAAAAACATAAAAAATTCATTAATTACTTTTAAATACAAACATACCTCATTAATTTCATTAATAGTTATTTGTGTATATATATATATATACATATAATTGTTGTTTTAAACTTTTTTTTATAATTTATTAGAATATAATATAATTACTTTTAATCAAAAGGAATTTCTTACCACGTATATAATGTATTTTTAAAATAAATTAAATCTTAAAAGGTTACATAAAATGAGAGAGAGAGAGAAATAAATGCGCATTAATTTATAATTCTATTTTATTTTCATAAAATAAGTGCAACGTCAAAATATTCGAATAAATATCAATATATTTTACAATACAGAAACATAAAATGGATTTTTGATGGAACCCCTTGAAAAAAACCTAAAATTTGTATCAATATAATCAATATGCATTGCATAGCGTAGTTATTACAACATTCAAAGAACATTATAGTTAAAAATAGATTTTTAGTATTTATAATAGCAATATTTCCTGATAAATATGCTTTACATTTGCACTTTTTAAGTCAAACATTTTTTTTTTGGTATAGTGATCAGATACTGTGATACATACACATTATCATTATTTCTAAAAATCTTAGATACCAATACTTCCGATTTTATACGAATATCGGGGTTTTTTCTAATCAAAACTCTAATTTTCTTAACACGAGTTGAAATGAAATGGTTTTTTTATATTCAACAATGAATTGATTCACTTTATATTCAGCACAATATACACCCGTTACAATTTAGTACTAATTTATAAAGATGTTTTAAATATTTAAAATGTCACTTATTGGTATGTCTTTTTTAATTCTAATTATATATTTCTGTTGTTAGAAATTAAATCTAAATCTATCCCTTCTTCTGGAGCCCATTTCTTTTTCCACAAAGTCCTTAAAAACCTATTATATTCATACAAAAGAAATGACCCTCGATAAAAATCACCAGAAGTTTGATGCGACAATTCATTGGAAACAATTTCGCAACAATCGAGAATTTATAGATATTTTTCCCCGCTCCATACACATTCATTGTTCTAACAACTGCTAATAACTACTTACAGGCTATTGGTATTTTCAATCGTGCTAATCCTTTCCAAAAGCCATCATTTTTTGTTTCTATAATCGGAACTCTTACAATACTCCAACAAAGTGTATACATCAAATTTTTACTCACAATACGAGAAATAATGACAATAAAATAGACAAGATAAGAAATCAGGAGCGGCGTTTTCAATCTATTAATGGCTCCAGTTTTCCGTTACTGCTTAATAGCTCGACTTAGGCTAACAATTAGAGGCTTGAGGAGTAATATTTCAAGATATCCCGATCTACCTTATCAAAATGATGAGCGTCCAATGTGTTTCAGAAATAAAGTGAAAATATAAAAAAGAAATGTAGTAATCCACACCTCTTCTGACAATGATGACTGATCTAAGGGGTATATTAAAGTGGGTGGGGGTATCGGTACCATTCCCTCAGGGTGTATAATCGTTTATATGATCGTGTTAATGGTATCCTTTTAACAGATATTTTCAGTTAATCTGCTGGTTTTAGACAGCCGGGATTTTTAGGGACAGGATTTGATATTCTACGGCGCCGTGCCGGAGATTGGTGTCGGAGATAGCGGCTGGAAATTTTCAAAGAATAGATTCGCACAGATTCCATTTTGTGTTCTACCATTATTAATGCATGTCTCTCGAACATTTCGAGTGGGTTCATTTTTGATGTTCGTCGTTGGAGCTGGGACAAGATAAAGTAGAGATAACGAGCCGGCACATTATGCCGGGTAATTAAAATGATGAAGAATGGGATTGATATCCGAGCCGTTAAGCCGTCATTTTATTTCGATTTAGCCTTCTGTTAATTATGAGCAATTGATTTTTCATTCAAGATTTTTAAAACAGTACGAGTTTCGAAACAATCTTTTGATTTGAACTTTCGTTTTGGCACCTCTTCTCAACGTTTCCATTTCATAAGTTTTATCAGAATAGTTTTGTTCACTTTTTATTTCCTAAGTTTTTATTACCTTTATTTGATTCTTTATTTCATTTGCTTTAAAATCGCTTCAAAGTTTTATATTTATAATCCAAGTTTTAGTACAGTTTTTACTCATGTTCCTTGCTTTCTATTTGTTTTAAAAATAAGTTTTCTTAGTTTTATACTTTTGCTTACTTACTATTTAAAAATTTCAATGTTTTTTACTATAATCCTCTGGATTATAATAAAAAAGTATGGAATTACAATAAGGATTTAATTCTGCTACGTTTTATAGTAATTTATTAAATATTGTAAGCGAGGTGGGTCATTTTCCATTTTCATTTTAATTACCAAATTCTTAATCATTGTTTAAAATGATTTAAAATCTTTTTATGAATTTCATATATTCTATTTAAAACACTTCGTGCATTTTTCTAAAAATTGCATGATTTTTATCTGTTTTCTAGGTATTCTTTGTCCATGAGATCTTATGTAACATTTTTTTTAAAAAGAATTTAAAATAATTCCCTATAACTTTTATTACTTTTAATTTTAAAAATGGCAACGGATTAATGGTTTAAAAAAATTGAAGTCGTACTTATTTGGTTAAAAGTATCAAGTCAACCTTTACATGTTTTGTACATCATTTTAAAGAAGTATATTCCTGTCACCATTCCCCTTCCAGAAATCCGTACTAATAAAATATCAGGTATAAAGAAACATTCTATATTGATAAATCTATTCGTGTTTGTACGTAAGTGAATCACTCTGTAGTATTTTGCTCGACGTGTAAATTATTCTTTCACACTAAAGCGTAATTTCACAATAAGTAGTGTCAGTAAATTAACGTTTTCTTAAATTACGACGGTAACTCAATTTACAAATGATATTATAGTTTTGTATAAAAGGTGTAATAATAGTTATTCGATTTACATTTTGTGGTGAAAATTTTAACACTCTTGTTTCTTTTCAAATAATATTTTTTACTCTCTGAGTTACAGTTTCCACAATTTTAGTCTTTTATACTGTTCTATATCTCGTGCCATATGTCGTTTCCTTTACTGTTGTTAATCAGTTAGTTATTGATTATACGAATATTTCAATTGTGTTTTCTGTATCTAATCTGGTATACTTATCAATCCTCATTCACTGTCGACGTTATTTGTACACTACTGGTCTTTAAAAAAGCTGCACCAAGAAGAAAAGTAAATAGAAGAATCTTGTTTATCGTACACATTGCTGCATAACAGGAGGAAAGTAAAATTAAAATTTCAAACTCTTTGGGGGTACATAGCAAGTGGGACTCCTTTTATGTCGCCTCTGGGTGCAATAACAAGTTCAATCCAGCTGAGCATCAAGTCGTACTGAATTTGGATATTAAATACAATTACATAATTTCATGCGGCTTCAACTATGTGCTAAAGTTTATCAATCGTAGTGGCTGTCAAATAATTACATATAAATCTCTCTGTACCCTAAGGTCAGATGTTCTTGATAGGTAACATATATACCTGGAAAACGTGAAGGTCAGTTAATGAAAGCCAAAACCGTACAAGCATTATGCCGTCGTCCATTGTTTTGTTTTAAAATGGATTCACATACACACACACTCACACATGCAGCCGTCGAAGGTAGAACAAAACCAAAGTAACATGGTCATCCAAAGTACAGGCTATACGACAAAGAAGTAAATATGTACCCAACGACTATTACTCCGACTATTACCAGGATTATTCTTTAAAGAACTCATGTTTCTTGTCATTTAACTATTCTCACAGATTCTTTTCATCCTGCAATTGAACTTATTTTTAAACGAACTATCTTGACTCAGGGTAAGTAATGTGGCTACGTGATTTCTTTCGAAAGCAATATGTCTGTCATTTTGGCATTAAAGGGGAAAAGTCGATCATTTTTAGCATTAAAGGCGGAGGATCGGTTATTTTGGCATCAATGGTGGAGGGTCGATCCTTTTGGCATTAAAGATTGAGAAGTCGTTGAGGTTTTGCGTAGCATTCTGTATGACCATCCTGGACCTATTAAGTTTCATATTCGTATGACAATTCGATCAAGCTTTTGCCGCGGAACAATAATCTTCAGTTCTGACAAGTCACGATTCTACCACGGTCCGATTCCGGCACGTAGGAGTTCCTCCTTTTTTACTCAAAACGTATCACTGTTTTTATTAAAACAACTAACGTTCGAATACAACGAATTCGCAACTTCCAAATGAGAAACTCGCTGTAGAATCTTCCCTTTTGTGCATATAGTAGATGCCATTACTTCTACCTAAGTTATTTAAATGTGTCGAAATGATAATTTGTTCTTGCTTAATATAATAAACTTAATTGCCCTTTTTAATGCCAGGAAGTAGTTTTTAAATTAAATAATGAAACATTGAAGAATTATGTAGCACTGAACTCATTAATTTTGTTAATTATTTCTTTGGTGATGTGTAGTTTTTCATATTCATCTGCCATTTTCAATTAAAATTTATTGATTAAAAATTTTACTGAGAAATTTTCAATATTATCTAACATTTTTATGTCTTATAAAATTTTTATTTTATTTTTGTGCACCTAAAACAATTATTTGCTTATTCATCTTTTTTTTTCAAGTTATTTCTAGAAGACCAAGAATGATTCCTCACTGATGTATTTTTAATGCTTCCTTTTGTATTTGGCATTTATCTTTTGACCTTTCCAAATTGATACGCTTCTTCTTTTGGCAATCTATTTAATGCGAAATTATCCTATCAAATCATTATTTTGTAGGAATACTTTTAAACTAAATTACTTTTCACTTTCTCAAAAATGTAACCTTGAAAATCATAAAGTGCACCATCAATCTTAATCATTCTTATATGCCTCAAACACTGACTACAAAATAACGGTCTTACGAGCATGTGGTGTTTGAAATAATCGTGACGTGACTTAATCTGTCGACATTAATAAAATGTTTGGTATGGGAAACGAAGTACGCGCACGGTCACTGGCTTCATGTACAATTTAGATAAAAACTTTGGGCAAAAATAAATACAAGTACACATTCATCATAAAAGCATGCTGAATGAACATGTATATTTTTATTTGTACTCCTTTACAAAAAATTTCTTCGAAATGTGTGTATAAATGTTTTTAAGAGTGGACACCCTTGATTTGTAGCATTTCAAATGAACAAATTTTTTAATGTGGATATCGATAAACTTTACTTATACGTTTAAAATGCTTAAGTTATGAAATTAAGATATTTCTTAAGATATTTAAGATATTTTTTTAGATAGCTCTACTAATAAAAAATTTCCAAATGAAAAAATTTTTTAATGTATATAACGATAAACTTTACTTACGTTTAAAATGCTTAAGTTATGAAATTAAGATATTTCTTAAGATTTTTAAGTTTTTTTTAGATAAGCTGTACTAATAAAAAAATTTCAAATGAAAAAATGTTTTTATGTAGATAACGATAAACTTTACTTACGTTTAAAATGCTTAAGTTATCAAATTAAGATATTTCTTAAGATATTTAAGATATTTTAGTTGACTTTTATAATGAATTTAATTTATGTTTCTATCCTTATATGTCTTAAGTTCTCAAACTTACATACTCTTTAGAAACTGATTCATTATTGTTGTTTCAGCTGACATCTCTATTTTATTTATATATTTCATCTTGATCCCCAAAAATGTGGATTGATTTTCTTAGAAAATTATTTTCTTTAAGGTATACGCGTTTCAAAAACTATGATACACATATTTTTAGATATAATTCAATAATTTCAGAACAAATTGAGAACACTTCTAAAAAGTAGTGGCTGCATACGTGTTCTGAATTTTTTTTACCAAAAAAGGAAAGAAAAAAAGACAATTCCAAACGCTTTTTTCATAAGCATTAATTAACTTTTCCAATGTTTACATACCAAATTAGTAACTATCAATCAAATGCTCTTAAGAAAACAAGCTCTGGGAATTGATAATTATTATAAATAAAATATTTTTAATCTTGATAATTGATTTTAATAATTGATTTTAAACTGAAATATAAGATTATTATACTCGCACACAAGAAATCATTTCTCATTATTTACGAAGAGAGTATTCCTTCATGTCTCTGGCAGTAGATTAAGTGATTTTTTTTATTTACGTTTCCATTGAAAGAAAAACAATTGCTATTGGTGACGGATCTCGTATTTCTGAACTTCAGTCAAGCGATGAAGACGACATCTGAGCTGTTATTCCTCTCTTCAAACTTTTACACCACGCCAACTTGGGAACTCTGAGCCATGACAGATTTAGTGTGCATCAACCCTCTACATCAGTGATTCCTAAAGTGGCCTATATAGACCCTCAGGGGTCTATGACGACCTGCAAGAGTTCTACAACAGCAAAAAAATAATTTGAAGTTCTATGAGGTATAAATGGGGTTTACGATAGTGGCTTCTTTAAATCAGATCGTAACTTTAATTTTAAAAGGAAATTTAATCAATTGAAAACCAGACTTACCTATTTAACAGATTTATTTACTAAATTGAATGAGGTTAACTTGCAGTTACAAGGCAACAGCATAAATTTTACAAAAACAAGGACCACATTTCAAACTTTCTTGCCTGAATTAAGCTAAAGGAGTATAATAATGGTCGTCGCAAGTTTTCCCAGTTTCTCAGATTTCACAGACAATCTACCAGGAAAAAAGACGTTTTAACCTACGTTCAACATTTAGATGCCCTTTTTTTTAGATTTTGAAACTAGGTTTGAGAACTTTTGACTATCGTAATGCCATAATAGGCAATGCATTCATATGGTCACTTAAAAAAAATATGTCAAATTACAAGAATTAGGCACTAGGAATAGGAACTAACAAAGATTTTAAAGTAAAGTTTAGAACCAGATGTCAATAAGTTTGTCTTTAAAAATATACCTGCTATTTATTCTATATTATGGAATATCTTGAGGAGGTTTTTAATTGTTTTTCCGATTGAAATAGGTTATATACAGTGTGCTTGCCAATATCTAAAAAAAAGAAAGAAAGAAGAAAAGAGACTAGACACCACTATTAACCGAGGAGGTATTTAGGGTTAAAACCTGACAAAATTGATGTCAAATGCTGAAAATTTATTATTGTATCCCCGGATTCATCCCTCCCACTAAAAGAATTTGTTTGTCCCTCAGTTATTTTATGTATTAATTAAATTTTTAATTTAATTAATTAACGTGTGTTTTATCAAGTTTTAAACATTATACTTCACTACAGTTAATAATTTAAATCTTCTATAGGAAGTAGCTCTATACCTGCTGTCAAAAACACATTTAAGTTGATGAATTTGCTAAAATTTAATATTAGGTAAGTAGGGGTCTACCCCAAACCGAAAAACCTGTCAAGGGGTCTATGAGGCAAAAAAGTTTGGGAAACTCTGCTCTACATGATGGTTTTTAATGACTCCAGGATTCGAACTTGTGATTCGATAGAAATAACGCCATCCACGAAATTGTAATCGTGACTATTAGTCTACCGTTGCTACTGAAATCCCTGGGAAAGGCTTCCAGGTATGAAATCTCTTTTACTTAATGGAAACGATGCAAAATTAGTCCTTATACAATATACTGTGGCCAATTATACACTGGCCTCAAAAAGTTAAGGTACAACCGGGTTTTTGTGTCTAATTTGCAAATGAATGAATGTAGAAACAAAAAATTTGGAGGATATGTGCATTAAATAGTTTTTTATTGAATGCGTCATAGAAATTTGTATAAGTGTATTGCAAAAACGATTTATAACAAAAAAAGCAATCTCTGCGGAAAAGTCCATTCTTGGAGAAAACAGCACATCACAGTGTTATGTGGTAAAATGGCATAAAAACAATACAAAAATGGGTTCTAATAAGGAATGTGTCCACTAACTTGAATGCATTGGCGGCATCGATTTCCCATGCTGTTTATTAAGTTGTCGGACACCGGAATAGGAAGCGAAGACCAGACACAGAGTAAGCCTTGTTTCAGCTCATGTAACGACCTTGGAGGAGGATTTAAAGAAGCAACCTCTCTGCCAAGATAGTCCCAAAGATGTTCTATCGGATTCAGGTCTGGAGATCGAGCTGGCCATTCCATTCGTTCCAAACCGTGATCCTCCAGATACTCCTCAACAATCCGAGCTCGGTGAGGTCGTGCATTATCATCCATCAGAATGAAGTCGTTACCAATAGCAGCAGCATATGGGCGGACATATAGATCAAGGGGTCTCATCCCGATATCTAAGACCAGTTACGGTTCCTCCATGGAACACATGCAGGTCAGTGTGGCCACCGAGCGAGATCCCTGCCCAAACCAGGATTCCACCACCTCTATAACTGTGTCTTTCAACAGTGTTGGATTGATGGTATCTAGTGCGCTGTTCCCTCCAGATCAGTAGACGCCCTGAATCACTCTCCATTGTAAATCTGGACTCGTCTGTGAACATCACAGAAGCCCATTGTTGCTGCGTCCAAGAAACATGTTCTCTTGCCCAGCATAAGCGGTTCCTTCGCTGCCGTCCGTTGAGGGAACGCACACAACTGGTCTTCTTGCATACAGACCTGCATTGTGAAGACGATTTCGCACCGTAGTAGCGGAGATTCTTCTTCCTGATGCTTGAAAGTGGTCTGCAACGAGCTGTGGCACAATAGTGGTTCTTCTCCTTCGTGCCGAAAGAGCTAGAAAACGGTCTTCTGCAGGTGTTGTAGCTCGTGGTCGGCCTGGAACAGGTCTTCTGGACACATAATCTTCGGATTGGTATTGATCCCAAAGTCGCTGAACAACACTACGAGACACATTGAGACGTCTAGCAGCATCAGCCTGCGACAATCCCATTTCCATTCATCCAACTGCCCGCCACCTTAACGAATTGGGTAAACGACGTCTCTGAGACATTTTCTAAACTCTATTGACTATTGTCACCGAAACTGCCAACAACTGTTGAAAATCAACACAACTTACACACAAAAGTACGAAAGCTTGATATTTGCATATTTTTCTCTCACTCATAAATATACGTTCTTTTCTATAAAATAAAAGTTGTAGCAATCGTTTTTGCATTAATGTTTTTAAAGTTCGTTATTATCATTCATGTAAACTATGCATTTTATTGTTACTGCCATTTTTTATGGTGAGCTTCGAAAAACATGTTGTACCTTAACTTTTTGAGGCCAGTGTATTTACGAAATTCCATCCGATGTCTTTTGTGAAATTTTACTTAATTTTTTTTGACTCAATGTATAAAGTCTATAATTTATTACATCATTGTTATTTACAATTAATGTTGGTCTTGTAAAATGTGAATGCTTTTGCATGGATATAAGAACAGTAAAGGACTTGGGGGTTAAATCTCCAATAGTATCAGAAGAACGCAAGGGAAAGTTTTGTATTTTAAACCAGTTTAAGTTAATGGAAAAAGGATTCACCGGACTTGTCCAAGAAATATGTTAGGTATTAATAATTTTCTCTTGCAGTTAAATGTTAAGTAAAGAGAAACTGTTACGCCTGATTTCTAATAATGTAATTTATATAGTATGTGTTCCATGCATGTTCTTGTTTTTGCATTTCATGAAGCAATGATGGCAGGAAATTTTGTCATTTCAACAAAAAGGATCCGTTTTGGCGAAATGATCAATGCCATTTTGTAAGAACCCCCTGGGTTCCACTCTGGACACCAAGATTAATTTGAGGCAAATAATCACTAAGAGCCATTTGTATAGTAATAACTTGTATTTATTATATTGATTCAAATATCATAAACTCTAATAACATATAATATATCTATGTTGCGTTAAAAAAGGGGATTTACCTTTAATATTAAATTAAATTACGAATTATGAAATTAATCAATAATTACGCGTAAGATCAAATAAGGTCTACCGAAATAGGAGGTCCGAGAAATGCACGTAACTCGAATTATTAGCTTTCATTAACTTAAGTTAATTTCATTAAACTAACGATTGTTTTAAGCGATAATAAACTATATTATATCACCTAACAATACTTAGGTATCTTCACAAGATGCCTTCGTAGATTACTAACCGTAACTCTTCAATATCGCAATCCAATTGAATCCTCCCTCCAAACTTGAGGCTACTGCTGCTGGCTCAATAGCCTTCATCCTTGCTAGCTTACAACGCTCTACTTAAATACCCTATCTACTTTGCATATCCCGTTCGCTTTTTGGAGTTGATTGGAAATATACGCGAATATATAATCCCCTAAAAGACGCCTAAGAATATTAGTGGAAAGGTTCCGTACATATTCGTCACAATTTTCTTCTCGCATATATATATATATTTGTATTTTGTTCCTGTGAATATTTATAAGGCTTCTGATAAGGCATATTTTTTATTATAGTAATATAATTTTTTCGTTGTATTGGTCATGCTATTCATATAGAGAGATTAATTTTCCTTTTAATGGCAACTACCTATGTAACGTAGGAATCAATAGTTGAAATGTATGTTTAAAAATGGCATTATAATAATTCATCTTAAGATGACACATTACCTGAATAATAACGAAATTATAATTTTTTACTAATTTTAATTGTGCAACTTTTCTAAATATGTGTATAAAATTTTGTAACTCTAGCTACATTATTTAGCTAGTTATTTAACATTTTTTAAGAGTATGTAGAAGTGAAAACCTAAATTAAGATACGGGATATCTGCATTTGGATCTTTCTTTTCTTTTACTGACCTTTGAAATTTAAATGGCTTTTTCTAGGGTTTTTATTTTTTCTCGATAATCATGTGTTTAAAATGCTTAGACTTTTTTTTTATATATATTCAATATAAGGTTTTGAATTTTTCTCTGGTTGTTTTTTATGATGTTTTATGCTTCTGTACATAGATTAAGAATTTAGATATATATTTATTTTTAAACGATAATGAAAGGTAGATATAGCTATTTTTTGCTGTTTTTTATGTTGTCCTATATAATAAAAGCTATTAAAAACAAAACTATCACCCATAATATCAATCATATGCATGGAGTTGTTAGGAACAATTCTAAAAATATCAGGAAAAATTTCTTCAATTATATTAAAATTTGTAAAAGTTCAAGCAATTTGAAAATATTGAAATATTTTTTTAAGAAACTAAAAATTGAAATAATTGTTGGTTTAAAAATGGTTTATTCTTCTAAAACGTTTATTTCATGTATGTTGCCATTTCAAAAATGTAAATACTTTTATATGAATAGATAAATAACACAATGTGTGTAATATACTTCTGTGAAATATACAACATTGATATGACTCTTAAAACCATCAGTTTCTTTCTGATATTCAAAAGGAACTTCAATTTCATAAGAAAATGAATATTTGTTTCTATATTCGCATAGAAGAAAATATTTTCTACCATAATTAAAAGGTCTGACTGGATGTTAAATCTAAAATTTAAAGTTAGATTAAATTGCAACAATTTTATGTTAACTAATAATTTTGTTGCAAATGATACATATTGTAATATAGCTAAAAGTTTTATATGTATCAAAACCACTATCGCTCTTACTCTGAAAATTTTTGAACTTCATAAAGAAGAGAAACGTCTTTCTTTAAATATGTTTTATTTTCACTTATATATAGTCACGAGGAAGAATTAATTACATTCAAGAGAAAACACGAGAGCTTCTATTCTAGGCTGATGATAGTGCTATAACAAATGCATGCTTCGCTAAAAGAGGGTTATGAACATGAGACTCAATTCCATCCAGAGTTGACGGCGTCAGGTGTTTTCCATAGCTTTTTAATTATAACTATATCATAATCCTTACGCGATGAAAAATGGAGAAGGTACAGAGTGAGATATCAGCTCACGTCTCTTTCTCATCAACTGATTTTTTAAAAAAAAAAATCACGTTGTCCACTTTTAAAGGGCTAAATTCATGTGACATCATAGTCATATAAATACAATCACGTGTTCCCAAACAATCAGATCATAAGTTCATGTGACGTCATAATCGCATGATAAATGAAATTACGTCTTTCCAGTCAATTACTGCACACGTTTCGCTGTTGCCAACTTACTCTTTTCACAAAAGTTTACTTTAAAAACGACACATCTCAGCAATAATAACGCATATTATAAAAAATGCACTTGATTTGAAAATCCAATTTAATATAAGATTTTTTTTAATTTAAAAAAATTTTTTATGAATCTTAATAGTGGAAGATCTTTACCCAATTAACAAATACGAATTTTTACAAACAGAACAAATCTAATGTCAGCTTTGGATTAATGGAGAACACATGATTGTATTTATGTATTATATGACCGTCATTAATTTAGCTCATTGCTGTTTGTTCAATCTTGTGAGGTATTATTTAAACTAAAATATATACCGAAAAATCTGGCGTATAACGCGCACTTTTATCATAAAAAACAAGATCGAAATGTACGGGTGCGTGTTATACGCCTGGTATAAAAATGATACCTTTTAAAATAAAAAAAGAAGATGAGCATAAAAAAAATTAGACTTCTAGATATATCGAATATTTATTTAAAATACATGACATTCGTCTCTTGAACTTAAAGGGTTTTTATTCTAGAAGTATACTATTTTTTTTCTAAACCTTGGGTTATAATTCATTGAATAAATAACTTCAAAACATAAAAGCACTGTTCACGTATATTTCGGGTTTCTTCGTAAAAAAGAGGGTTCGCGTTATACGGCGAACATACCTAAAAATTAAAGTAATCAACTTGAAAGTATAGGTACGCGTTATACGCCGGATTTTACAGCATAAAGATACGTCTTAATGTATTATTGTACCGTTCCAGTTACCTAGATTCAATTTCATACTTATTAGTTGAGATATTTGTTTTATGAAACTGACGAAAAAGCGCTTTTTTTATTTTCTAATCTTTATGCCCTTATGTTAATGTATGTGTAGTAAAATTACGCATCACGTCGAAAACATAGTTTCGGTTTTTAATGTCAAAAATATTCGTCCGTCACTTCCCGAGAATTGCTAATGCCCCCTTTAGTTGTTCATCAACAGCTGTTTAGCGATAACACAATCTACGCTATTCAAATAATCTTGATAGCTTCTTCACTTAATCGACAATTACGAAAATGTCCTATTCATTTACCATCAAGTGTCGCAAAGCAGCCTGTCTCGCCTACTGGCGGTCAAGAAAACCCTCTTTATCCATCCTCCTTCTGGCAATGAGCTTGCCTCTCTCCCCTTTTTTATTCGTTTAAAGAGTCCTATTATCCAATTTTTACTCATTTATTAATATATATTTTTTCGTTCCACTTTTAATACTGGTGTTTTATGTCATTTCGTATAACATCTTACCGTAATTAAGTGCAAATAAGGTACTGAAAAGAACTATCGATTTCTGGGGAACAAAGGGAAAAAAATAAAATAGGGAATTTTCTCATCAGGAAAAACTTTCGATTTTATCGATTACCAATGAAAGAATATCCCCCCTACCAGCCCCTCTTGATACTCCCTCCCCCATGTCGTCTGCTTTATGTATAAATACATTCATCCAAAAAACGTACATTGTTTCTTGTTTTGCTTTCATTTAATTTCCAATTATTAACACGGAGGTACCAATGGAAATTAAACGCGAAGGATTGATTTGGCTGACATTTTCTTTTTCAACTAGAATATTTTTTTTCTGTCTTGTTGTATTCGTTGCAATTTTTTTCAAGGATTGGAATTAGATTTTTAGCGCGATATGACGATCATTAATTTATTTTAATTTAAAAGGACCTGGCGTCTGGGGGGAGCCTCAGGACTAATTCGGTTTTCTTCTTAATTGAAGAGTTTCATTTCAAAGTAAGAAAAGGAAGAATGAATACGATGGCGGGAAGAGGGAAGGAAGGAAGGGGAGAAAAAAGTATTTTCTTCGAAATGAAGTAAATCAGGGAAGTTTATTATTTCGAATTTCGATGAAATTAACGCACATGGAGGGGAAATGTTATGCCTGGTTTGATTTTTTTCTGCTATCCTCCCATTGTTTTTTTAAAGAGAATTTAGTCAAGCGAAAGTACCTTGCAGATTGATAAACCATATAGGTTTGGCAACAATGGATAATCAAAGATAATTAACATTGGGGTAATGTAGGCTTCTTTAAACCGTCGCAAAGAGAAAGATACAGATTAAAAAACAAATCGATATTATTACTGTTTTCTGAGCTAGAATTTAATATTGTATTTCTTCTCTTTTTGGCAACAAAAAATCTATCTAATTAAAGCAATTGGGTAATTTGTGTCAGGTTTTTAGTTTTCGACTTCATGTGCCTAAGAGAAATGAATAAAACCTTGATTTAAGAGAACCCTGTTGTCCAATTATACAGATTAAATTAAAAAAATCCAATAATGCATTTTTTTTAGATAAACAGCAATTTATTTGTTTTTAAAGCTTCTATTGCAAAAAAATAAAATAAAGTTATTTTTACAACATATATTCAGTCAAAAATATACACGAAAAAAAAAAAAAGGAATGAAAGATTCATGATATTTCTAATGCTTTTTTTCTGTCATTTAACAGTACATTTCTTTTAAAAAATTTCTTTCTATAGTCTTTCGAATCCCAAAAAATTCAGTATCATTATCAATTTTGTAAAACGTTCACGAAATCACGATTTGCCTGTTGCATTTAAATAAATATTCACCCTTATTTAAATTCATCTCTATCACGTAAGCCATGACACTCTGTTTTTAATAATATTTATTCTTGCGATTGTGATAAAACTACAACAGAGTGTGTAATCTGGTATGATAATCACATAACGCTTCTCTTTTATTGGCGATGTTTATATGTATAAGCTGTTGTAGTAAAATCATTAAGAAAATATAGCTTTCAAATAAATATACGATGGATTAGCACAATTAATTTTGACTTAGATAACTAACTGACAATTTTCAGATTCTAAAAACATTGCTAAAAATACCCAGAATTTTTTATTACTAAGTGAAGGAAGTTTCGATTTGATGTGTTTTGATGGTAAACCCATTTTCAAATTTTCTAGTAATATGTAAAAAGTTTAGTTGTTAGCTAATTTTTAGTTTAGTAAGAAATGTTACATGTTACATATTGTTACAATATTTTTCAGGATTTATTTAAACAATACTAAAAATGTATAGGATTTAGACCTATTTTAATTAAGATCTGAATTACATTTTTTGCTTCTTTGAAAGCATACGGTTTTGGGTAAGATAAACTGAACTTTAATCTTGAGGAATATGTCAACTATATTTTGAGTTCTACATGTTAAATATTTCACTAGAAATAAAATTATGTTTCTATCATAAAAAAAACACCGTCGTGTCTGGTAAAGGCCTGATGTTTGTTAATCCTTCTTTAATATTGGGAGACAATTTTCTCAACAATAACAGCTAAGACACTATTGAAAGCTAAAACTAAGCCAAAGTTACGTTTTATTTCATTTGCTTTTAACTGAAATATCCCTAATATACTTAAAATGTTTATCTTAGTATTGTGTTTTGAGTTTTTTGAACTGTGCTTAATTTCAAATTTAATAAAAATCATGATATAACTATCATTTATTTTTCAATATATGAATTGCTAATACTGTATTGTATTCACTTTAACAATGTATTTTTAGCGTATAATATTGATTTTTAATTAATGTCATTTGAAATATTAGTGTTTTAATGGTTTGAAACACGTTTAAAACTAAGAAAATAATAATACTTTGAAAAAGTTGACTAGCTTAAATTAAATTGCCTTTATAAAAATCCTCGCAAAACAAATAATTAAAACAGTTATATGACAGTATATATGACCGCACCACAAAACTCATAGTTATTAATGATTGTTATGACTATACATTTGCAATAACTAATTAAAACGAATAATTGTAAAATTATATATATTTTTGTAACCTTCTTTAAATATGCAAATGAGCACTTCTTGCTGACAAAGGAAAGTCTTGAAAAATCTCTGAATCAGTGTTAATGCAATAACTGAATGTTTCGCATCCGTCAACCGAATTAGAAAAATCATCTCGGAAGACAAATTCGCGAAGAATAAATTTTCTTTTCTCAAATCCTAATGTATAAGATTACTTCTTAAGAACCATTCAATCTCCCCAAACACTGACACTAACGTTGAGAAATTTAACTAAAACTTTTTTTTTCTCTCTCTCTCTCTTTACTTTTAACATTATTATTTTTCATCGTGATTGTTTTGAACTTCCTTTTTAAGTGTCGGATGAAATGGAAGTTGTTAATTGCCAACCTCCGTTATTTCTCGATTGCCTAATTGACTTAACGTTCCCGCCTTTTCTACGCGTACATAATAGCGACAAATAAAAAGTGTTCCTACATTTAATTGAAGATAAAGCACCCTATGGTATTCGTTTTCGTGCGGTAATAATTTGTTTTGGGGGCCCCAGAACTGAATAACCGGTCCCCAACAACTCTCCTGCAGTCAGCCAGGCGGGATAGAATTGTGCTCAAATAATTGCATTTCAGTGAAAGAACAAGTTCAGTAATTAACTGTAAGTAAAAGCCGAGTTAATGGCATTAATTTTAGTTTATGGCCATTCACTAGTTTAAGCCTTTTTCGTGTTTTTGAAATTTTATTTCCCTTTTTCGCTTTAATTAATTTATTTTTGTCTAGTTTTTAATTTCCGTT
This sequence comes from Trichonephila clavipes, assembly GCA_019973935.1. Classification (NCBI taxonomy): domain Eukaryota; kingdom Metazoa; phylum Arthropoda; class Arachnida; order Araneae; family Nephilidae; genus Trichonephila; species Trichonephila clavipes. The sequence goes on along the minus strand of BMAU01000503.1, from coordinate 173,322 downwards.
CCTCAAATCAATAAACTGATTGTTATTTATTTGTACTGGAGTAATCTCTTACCTTTTTTTAACTTGTGTTACTCGCGTCATCGTTGATATACCCTTGAGGAAGTAAAATTTAATTTCCTCAGGAGGTTCTTTTTTTTAGATTAAGTTTTAACAAGCTCACTAACTGTTAACTGAAATTCGATTTGCATTTTTTTGTAAATACTATTTTGTTTTGTGAATTTAATGTATGGGTTACAATGAATTTCATGTAAATATTGAGGGGAAAAAAGTGTGGTAATTGTGTGATGTTGTTCTTCGACATAAATATATCTTGTATCCATAAGCTTTGAAAAATCAGTAAAATTGTTAAAAATGATATTGTAGTTAGTTTATCTTCGTTTTAATTCTGAAATATTTTGATTTCAATTAACTAATTACTTTATTCTGTAAAACTGTCAAAATTACGTCTCCATCATACGATATATTCCTCTTCTCAATTTTTTATTATTCTACAGAAAATATGTTAAACGATAAAATATTTTTTTAAAAAACACAGCGTTGTTAAAAACGTGCTTGAATTTTTTAAAATAGTTTTTGACAGTACCATTTTTTTTCCTGTAAAAAAATTAGCATGAAGAAAAATTGTTTTACGCACAAAAAAATAGCTTTCTTATCTAGAAAAACAAAAAGTATACCACGCAGAGTTTTTCTTTTCTTTTTTTAACTTGATAGACTGATTCAATTGCGAAAAAACTGCAGTATATAAAGCTTCATTTACTTATTACAATAAATTTCCCCCAACAATTTCCCCCGATTCATGCTGTGTAAAAGGGTGCGAGTGATGCACGTTAAATCTATCGAGCTCTGTCCTTCCGTTGGTGTAGAGTATCATTTTGGAGAAGGGGTGTCAGCTCAGATCTCGTCCTCGTTAATTGACCGAGGTTCAAAATTACGAGGTTTATCTCCAGTAGTCCTCTTGTTATATTATAGTGCGACGCTAGTGTAACGCTTAATCTCTCACTCACTCCGTATTGCTTGACTTCTCACACAACTTTTTTTGGTGCTGGTTTTGAGATTAGAAAGTTACCCAAAGATGGTTAAAAAGAAATTTCTGTCTGGACGACACCATGTCAGGTTGATCATTAACTCTAAATATCGATTAACTGGAGACAATGATTGAAACCAGTCCTAGGTTAACATTTGGACAGCTGAATGTAGAAGGGGTCAAAGAAAATAACAAAACAATGCAGAAGCATTTCCACAAAAACAGAGAAATGCTAAGCATGAGCCAGCAAAAAATTCTTTATGAGGGGGGGAATCTACATATACTTCATATCTCAAAACTAATTTCAAATTGCATTGTTTGTTTTTAATGTGGAAAGAATACTTATGTGAATCAGGGATCTAAAATATTAGTTTTTCTGAAAAGGTGGTATAAAAAAAATATGAATCTTATTTTATTAAAAGTGATCTACTTAAGATCCCAGTTTACAGTAATCCTTATAGGAGAGGAAGTTCTAGCTCCCACATGCCCCTCCTCGCTAAGCCACTGTACTATATAAACAAGCAGCGCGCTTGACTATACTTTACAGTAAAGACAGTAACAGGGGGGTAAGAGATTCTTCTCCATCCTCGCCATTCTCAGACATGTCTCCGTTGTATTATCTGTATTATCATATATATATACAGAGAGAGAGAGAGAGAGATCTTTAGTCCACTAAAGATAAATGAATAGATATTGGAATTTAAAAATTTGGATGCTGCAGTGTTATAAACATCGCTGACTTAGGACAGCTCTTATGAAAAAATAATTTATATAAAGGGAGGTTTAACAAGTTTTCTGGCTAACCAACATTCCCCCTTTCTTTTTATAACACTGAACGAAATTCTAATGAAAATAATGGGTAGAATTTCTAAATCCATTACAAAAAATTAACTTGCCCAAAATTTCATTCAAAAATCAGCCCTCTCTGAATCTGTGTGAAATAAACAAGTTATCGTTAGATTCTGGATCCAAATACAAATTCAAAGCATGGTATTGGCTGAATTGTAACAGTTAGCAAAAAGTATAAAATTAATAGTACGAAAATAGTTATATAGTACTTGTATAAAGATTAATACTATGTAGTTAATTGAGAGACTCTAGGAATATATTTGTATATGTCTATATAAAATATTACTATGAATAAAACAAATTAAATTAATAAGTAATTTTAACTGCAACTTCAATATGTCGATAATTGTAAGTATATCTGACTAGAAAAAATGATAACATCTATAATAATAAACTACTAAAGATCTTAATCTTTACAATTGAGAATTTCTTTATACAAATAACTTTTAACTAAATTAATTGGATATTTTTGATCTAAACTGTATTCAATGAAATGTTTTTAATTTTTTTTTATTTTTCCTGAATATTTTTAAACTTGACATTTGTTACTCTGTCTGGAATTAATAATAATATTTCTGAATAGTGAAAAATGTGCATTATTTTCCGAAAGATGTACTTTTATAATATTGAATTTAAATTCGTCTATTTTATCATAAGTATATTAGTAGTTATAACATTATCTTTTCATTTAATTTCTATATCAAGAAAATTCGCATCATAGTAGTTACTATTTATCAGTATTAAATAAAGGTATTCGCGGGATAAAAATTAGAGTGTTAGGTTATAAACATATATAATGGAAATTTTAAGTTAGCTTCTCCCTGAGGCTGGGGAAGGGTTGTTAATTGCGAGAGTTGATATTTTGATGAGGAAAATTATTTCATGTAAAAAAATATGAAAGTATTTTTTTTCCATTTCAAAACGACAGGAATATGTACACATAAAAGTGTGTGCTGCTTTTTGCATATTTGCAAATATTCGCGAGATGTCTTCTCAAGGATTATTTTTTTGTACTAAAAACTAATTAATATCAATTTAATCTTATTTTGGTTAAGGTGAAAAGGAGAATAAGTCACTTACCTTTTTAAAGAAAATTCACATTATTGCATACAATAAATATATATTTAGTTCAAATAACTCATTTGCTTATAAATCTGAAAGATTGATATTTTTGCTGCAAATCTCTGTCTATATAGAGTACTATAATATTATATTGAAAATTTCATTTCCGATATTTTTTATTCTGTTGAACAATTTGTAATATAAAAATGCAAAATTTTACTTCTAATAATAACGTTAAGATTAATATCTATTTGTATTTTCTCAAGTAATTTGAAACAAAAGCTAAGTCTTTATTTTTATTTCAATTGAAAACTACATTTTTTTCATTTAAGAATGTCGTACATTTAGAAATAATGCTGCTGCAAATATTTTCATAGTTTCTAAGAAAAAAATATAATTTTTTTAACTATATTTGCTTAGCAATTCTGAAGTAATATTAATTTCATATTATTTCTTTAGTATTATTATAATAACTCAAATTTCCCTCAATTGCTAAATACTAGACCACTACACAGATTCTTTTAATGCGTAATAATTAATATATCTCGGATTTGTATGTTACAAATCTAATATAATAACAATTTCTTTGTTTGAACTCTTATAGTAAAACAATGAAATACTGCTCAAAGACCATGTCTTAACAAACTTTGAAATTTCTTATTTGTTACATCTCTTTTTAAGTAATTTAAAATATTTTCATACATCTAGGTAATGACTAAGTATTTATGTGATAGTTATATATATATATATATATATATATATATATATATATATATATATATATATATATATATATATATATATATATATATCACTTATAAAGGGATGGTGGGCCTTCACAAAGCCAAATTTTAGTCAAAATTTTGATTTTGATTTTTTTATACCAATAAAATTCCTTATAAATCATAGAATAACTTTCTCAAAGAATTTTGTCATTTTCATTGATAATTACCGAATTATTTTTTTTATTTTACTGAAATTAATGTTTAAAATGCTCTTTTCTTAGTTTGTAAATTCTCCTTTTTCATCGATACGTAAAATGCTCCTTGCGTTTCAAATTACGCCATATTTCCTTGAATTTTTCCCAACTTAAGAAAGTTGATATAATTCACAAATTTGTGCATTATTTTTGTAAAAAAAATTTAACGAATCACATTTTGTGGAATTTTGATTATCTTGAATATGTGATAATTGGTGAAATAATATAGAAAATGTATCTTTTTCTCATCAAATTTTATTTTGAATTCAAAATCCATGCACAGATTTGTTTTATTGTGGTTCATCTATGTATAAAACAAAAATTAAGTACATATCTCAAAAACTAATGCGCAAGGAGCATTTTTAAAATGATTTAAAAAATTAGTTTATAATAATTTTTTTAAAAAATATATTTAAATTATGAAATGTAATACGAATTTACTATATTGATACCATTTTCATCTAATTAAACTAACAATTTAAGAAATTAGTTTTAATGGTCCACCGTCTCCATAAGCCGGTACCTGGTGCTTATTTTGATACAATATTTATGTATCAAATATTAAAATTACGAAATAAACAATCGTTTAAAAATGATTGTCTTGAGGCCAATTTAGTGCTTCGAAGGATTTTGATTTAAATATTAATAAAATCGACTATGATCCATGCGAGGAATTTCTTAAGTCTCTTGAAATCCACACAACCACCATACCCTGCAAGCTACCAGCCAAACTAGATTATTTTCATCGCCATAAATTCTATTAATTATGAAAAATAAAGCAACCCACATTACGATGCCACTATTATTTCAGGCTAAATAATATCTTAAGGTAACTCGATTAGTAAGATTCCTTGCCGTTCTAAATACATCGTCTTATCAAGGCACTAATTACTTACAGACTTGAACGTCTCTTAGCGATTGCTCAGGTCCCTGCAGTGGGTAAGTTCATTTTATTCTTACATGAAGAGCTCTTCTTCTCTTCATAAGATTAACCACAAGGCAAAGCTTCAATTGCAACCCTGATCTTGAGTTGAAGACCTTATAGTGTTTGAGACTGATCAAATTCCTTACGCCGTATCGAAACCATAGCTTCAAATGTGTTTATTCTCATGGATTTTCAAACTTTTGCATTCCTGTACTGATCCGTTTTAGGGTTTTTTTTAATGGGCACGTAATGGCTGACGAATGAAATCACATGTGCCTTATGCAATTAAAACTTAATCCATAACGTGCGCTTGGATTTAATATGAGTTGCGTAAGATTTTGAATTAGGTAATTATGTTAAGTATCCTCCTTATATTATCAGTATTTCGATTCGAGGATTCTATTGGAGTGGTAATTTGGTTTCTGTTGACTAAGAAGCTATGTTTAGATACCGATTTACAAGATTTTACGAATAATTACAACTAAGTGGTTTATTTGACAATCGAGTACCAGCGCACAGTTTTAAATTGAGTTATTCCTATGTATTATTAGTTTACATAAATACTAGCCGTAACCCACCCGCTTCGCTGAGTATTTCATAATGTTGTATGACTATATACTGTATGGAAGTTATTGATATACATAATTATTCGCATTAAGCCAGCGTTTCTCAAACTATTGGCCGCGCAAGTGAGGAGCAAGTTTAATACTTACCAATGACCTCACTGGTTCTTCATATACAAAGTTATATGCAACGTTTTATTTTTTCCTTGATAATTTGTGCGGTTAATAATTAAAGTCGTATTGTAGTTTTAAATAAAAGTACATTATTATTCAACTCAATGCATTTTAATTGTATAAAGGGAGGGGGGCGATGAAATTAGGATTGAAAATTGGGGCGCAAATATTAAAAGTTTGAGAAGCACTGCATTCAGCATTCGATTGTATTGAAAAACATTCTTATAGCCCATGCGTATTGGCTTAAATATGCCAGTGAATTTCTAAAACGAAAGTATAATTATCTTTTACATTTCCATAATCCTTTGTTTTTGGTCGGTTTCCACAAAACACATTTTTAGCATATCTATAAACAAAAAAAGCATGCTTTTTTTTTTTTGCCAAATTTCAAGTTTGTAGGTGTAATAGTTCCGGGGATTTCGTGATGAGTGAGTGTTTCCCCTTTATATACACATATAAAGGGGATATATATATAGAGAGAGAGAGAGAGATTTTAAAAATCCATGCACATCGGAATTAACTTTAGGTTTGAAAACTGAAATGTCATGTTAAATATTCAAAACTCACCTGACACAAAAATAATTACTTTAATAGTAATGTAAAAAAATAGTTAAAAATTCATTTTCGAAAAGAAGATTTATAACAATTTCTTTCTTTTTATGAAATATCGTTATCTACATCTAATCGTATCACACATATGGGCCCCTATGACTAATATAGAGTATTATTTTGTCTCCATGTCTTTTCAAAAAATTTTTAAAATTGAGAATTTTTATATTATTTGAAGTTTACAAAAAGGCTTTTTTTGTTGAATGCATACGAAATAATGCCGTGCTGCACAAGTATCAATCGAGTCTTACATAAGTAAGCAAAGTAAACAAAGTAAGACAAATAAATAAAGCACAAATAGCAAAATAAAAGTTATGAAACAAGTAAAATTAAAATCTAACGATTAAGTTACGAAGTCAAACAAGTACATTACAAAATTAAACAATTAAGTAACAAAGACATTGAAGTAACTTAAACAAAACAAGGAAGCTGTAAAATCAGAACGATAAAAAAATTGCAAATCCAAATTAATGAAGTAATGAAATAATACGAATGTAGCTTTACTTGTGCAATAAACTGAAAAAAAACTAGCTGACCAGTTGATTTTAAGAGCAAGCAACTTAAGCTTCAAGCCTTTTCTTTCTTTTATTTTGAACAAGGAAGCATAAATGTTAAACACTTTGCTTACCATCAACATCACAGTCACAAAGTTTGAAAGGGCACAGTTTATAAATCTGTGTTGAGGTACAATTTAAAATTACCATGACCAGTAAGGAGTTGTTTAAATTTAAAATTTAAAAAAAGTTATTGCAATATAGTCTTTACGGAATGGTCGAAAAAAAGTTCTTTATCAGTAAAGCGTGAATTAATTGAGAGTACCGAATGTTCCAAAGAGTGACAACATTTCCTTCGCGGTTTTCTTTTCTTGTAAAAAGATTTTGGAATATTATCTGAGATGTCAATCCCACATTTAGTTGTATAGTAGCAAAAAAATCAGGCACAAATTACTGCATGGCCACGAATAACCGTAAAAGACACTAGGATATTTGTGTCCTTAAGAATTTTAATGTTCTTTCCACAATTTCCACAAGAACGTTCGTTATATTACATGACGAAATATTTTGTAAAGTTTCTAAATAATAAAGGGAATTCAAACAAATCAAATATTTAGTGACGCCTTTATGCTGCATGACCCTTTTTACAAAAAGGGTTTGATGTATCAATTAATCAACGCGAATTTTTAGGATTTAAAAACTGAATATCATGTATATTCAATTCACCGATATGTTAGTAATAAGTTCTACAATTTTATAGAATATTTGTTTTTCATGTATGTTTCGAATGTTATTCTTATGATACTTAGTCGCATCTGATCTTCAAACGGATACAGTGGGCTATTTTTCTGGTATGACTTCATACGGAGGCACCCTTATTTGATAACTCGGGCTCCTCACGAACGTGCAATTAAAGGATAATGCCTAATGCGCATTTTGACTTAACAATAGCAGGTGCATTGGATTTTAAAAGCGAAAGTCCGTATTAAATATTCAGAAGTTTAATAGCGGTACTGAGATTAGGCTGAGAACTCATTTACAATTTGGAGAAATGTCAAATTGTGCGTTGCGAATGGAAAGTGATGAATTTTTCATGAGATGAGAGTCGAAAAGATTAAATTCATTTTCCTTTTCTATCATTATTTTTTTCTCCTTTTTTTATTCTTTTGTTCTTCGGTATTCTCTTTGAGTTTAAAAAACCTAAAGCCTTTACTGTCTTTTGAATGCTAAATAAAGGGTGGAATTTTCGTTAATGGTCTCTTCTAATTAGGACTGCAGTCTGGTCTCTTATGATTGAGTCATTTGAATTTCGAATTTATAAGTTTGGACCCATTATAGTAGCATATATAATCGTTCTTAAAATTTGAACGTATAATAGTTCCGATGGATAAAAAAAATTGAGCTGTTCTTATCTGTGTTCATTAATAACTTTTATTTTTAACTTTTGATTCGTTATCTTTTGAACTAGCAAGTTTTTCCTTTGTAATCTGTTATAGGATTATTCTCTATAGAAGGGATTATTCTTGGCCTGTCTTAAAAAAGATTACCTCATTTTCTCATAAGAAATAGCTTTATGAATACAAATGATTGCAACATTTGTTTAAAAATATGGAACTTTAGAATAACTATGTAATTACTTCTAGAGAAGGCGCATACGAACCTTAACCTTTTTGAGGTTGTCCATTTTAACTTATGATAGCATTAACATTTATGAGATGTGTGAAATTTACCAGGACTACTTTTGAATAAAAATAGTTTTGCTTTCTAACTAAAAGGAATTAGGAAATATCAAAATATATCTAACGTATTCGTAGTGCTTTTGATTTATTTTTAATTTAAATTTACACCCAAAAAAGTATATACGTTAATGCAGCGTTTCTCAAACTGTAGGGTGTGCCCCTCTTGGGGGGCGTGGCAACTATACAAGGGGGGCGCGAGCATAATGAAAAGTCAAAAACAAAAGGTTTTAAAAAAAATATTAATTTACTGAAAGTAAACAAAGAAAATACATTCAGACATAATGAAAAATAAAATACACATTTACAGTGATATATTACACTTATAAATGTATCAGTGCTACATAAAGTATTTTATAATTAATTTAACAATGCTTAGTTAAGAACCAGTTTAATAACTACCGATAACCCCATGGGAGTGTCACATATAAAATTATATACACAAATTAACACTTATCTTTATAATTTGTACGGTTTATAATTAATCCTTTAATTGCCGATTAAAAAGTTAAGCAATTCGTTTCCCAATGCTAACCGTTTTCCACGTAGACGCGCTTATTCTGACGTATTGGGAGAGAAAGGAATAAAGAAGCAAATAATCTGAAATAAATAAATCATTCGCAAACATTGTTAAGGTCCTTTTATTGCATTCCATTGTCTTCGGAATAATTTTATGGATAGCAGGGCAGAGAAAAGATCGTACTTTGAAAAGACGTATATATACGTCCAGGGAAATGAATGCTTTGACTGAGCGAGACGTTTATATACGCCGTTAGCACTTAAGAGGTTACGGTTGGGTCGTAGTTTAGCGTCGAAGTATACTGTTATTAAATTCAATACATTATTATTGTATGAGGGGGGCGCGATGAAAATTATGATTGTATATTGGGTCGCGAAGATTGAAACTTTGAGAAGCACTGCGTTAATGTAATAAAATCTCCGCATTGTACATTTAACACTGTAATATTCTTTATAGAGTTTTCAAATTGTAACATAATTTAAAAAATTTGGGACTTTTAGTCTGTTATCTTTTTTTATATAAATTTTAATACTGGGCTGTGTGTTGCATTACATGACATTAAACAGCTCTAAATCATGTTTAATCAAGGGGAGGGGATACTGAATTTTTATTTGTATACATACTTTGTAGTGTAGTTTCATTGTATGAATTATTTTCGTAGCATTTTTTATTATTAGAAAATATATATGCATTTAAATTCACTGGTTGGTGAATTGGAAACCCAGGATTAATATTGTATTGTATCCCCTTTTTCGTGGAAAACTGCTTTGATTCGTTAGGGCATTGAGTCTACATGCTTCTGGAGTGCATTTAAGCCAAGAGAATACAATGAGTTGGCTATGCAGATTTTGGTAATTAGTTAGAAGAGGAGAGTTCTCTCGAAAGTTTCTTTCCACCATACCCCACACATTTTTATTGGGTTAAGATCTGTGCTATGCGGTGGACAGGGAGGTGTTGGAAGTTAGACTGATGTTCAACGAACCAATTTTGAACACTTCGTTGCATTATTTATTAAAAGAAGTTTAAAATTTGCCTCAAATTTTTATAAAATTCTACTGTTGAAAAAAACTACCTCACTTAAAAATAATAGAATCATTAATGCTTGATTTAAGGGGGTTCATCCATGTGATGGCCTGTTTTTTAAGCATTCTTAGGGAATAATTTTTGACGACCAGTAAAAAGATAGAATTTCAAGTTTTTTATCATTTATTTATATGTATGTTAAGAGTATGTATATAAATGTTTAGCCAAAAATATCCAATAGAACGTGAGTTATGACACTCTGAACACACCCGTCTCGAAAAAATGGACGCTCATTTCTTCCACGACTGATGAAAATATCGAAAATTGGGATTTTTGGTAGCCCTCTGAAGAAAAAGTTTCGAATTTTATGGGTGTTTTTTGTTGTTTTTGTTACAAAAAAATAGAAATATTTTGAATTTTTTAATGATCCATTTGGTGCGTATATATGTGCTGAGTCTACCTTATAAATGTAAAGCCATTCAGTCAAACCGTTTTTGAGGTATGATGGAGGAAAGTTTGAAAAACACAGTTTTGGGGAAAACGTGTTTAAAGTTTAAAGTCTGATTAAAACAATGAAAATCTTAGCACTACGAACAGCTGCTCTTTTAACAGCTGCTTGTTTATAACGACTTCGAATTTTAAAAAACCACTTTACTACCGTATTCTAGACATGTTAAGGAAGCAATTTATGAAAAACCTTTATTTTTTTATTTTTTTGAACCCTTGACATGTGTGAAGCCTCTTAAGGCTCATCTTCGAGAGGGAAGATTTGGGGCTGCATTGTGGGAAGTCCTTGAAGTCAACTGAATTTAAAGACATATTTTTATCATCTAATTTATAGATTTTAATAGTCTGTAGTTGACAAAATATATAAAAAAGGACGAGATCTCTTCCAAATGCTTGAAAAGAACAAAAAATGTTATTCTAATGACATACAGTTAGACACGCTCAATTCAATTATTAATTTTAAAAAAAGCTAAATCTTGCAAATGAGTTTATGATTCGTATTATGTAAATTTTATTAGTCGACAATCTGTTACGTAAGGCTACAGAATCGTGAGAATTAGAAAAAAGCAATTTCATGCAAACAATTCTTAATCACTGTTCTCATTACAATTGAGGCCATTTTTAAATGACATCAAATAAATAATAATTTTCGTTTTCGGATATATTGTATAGTAAATGACAGTCATTAGTTCTCAGCAGGGGAAGAGGGAAAAAAATCGCTCCCTACATTTAAAGACACCTCCCTCTCTTTAACGGCTATCCAATCGATATGTACATGCGGTCACCTAATGGTCGTCCGACATTTTTCAGACATACACATAGAGAAGAAAAAAATGCAATAAAGCACCTCACCATGTATCAAAAGTTTCTTAAAAATTTGCCTCCGTATCCCTTCCCCTTCGCGTTATTCGAAACTTCCAGAAGCCGTGACAAATATTGACATACGAACACTAATTATGCTCAGTTTTAGAAAAGGTATTTTTTTCTCCCGTTGAGTTCCATCCTGTAGTATATTTCTATGTGTACATATATATATCGCGCTGGCATTTTTGCTGGCGCTCCGTCGCTGACAGTAATGAATTATTGATTTAATGTTAATTATGGTCATTACTTTGCGTCTTTAAAAAGTGTTCTTATTCTTTTCTTCTTCTTCTTCTTCTTCTATGACAAAATCAATTTTAAGTTTTAAATGAGTAAAAAAATCGATACGTTTATAATGAACCTTGTTTCCGTTCGAGTGCTCACATGATAAAGGGAAAAACAGTCTTAATGAAAGCGACCTCCATTAGCGGTACACGCTGGATAAACATAAGATCGAGAGAAAAAGGGATGGGGGACGGCAGGGGTGGGAAGGGGTCGCCCTGGACAAATAATGTTGAGGGGTTTTTTATCCTTCCCACCCCCTTTAAACTTTGTACTCTCCCCTCCTCCCACCACCCGCTCTTTCATTTCTTCTATCTCTCTAATTTACACGGATACTTTTCTAAAACAGGAAGTACGACAAACTGCTGCCATTAATTTTCACTGAACTTATAAGAGGAACGGGAGAAAAAAAATATTTATATGCATGCGTGTGTGCGTAAAGGTAGTTAGGAAAATGACGATAAAAATTAAATGAGCATAGAAAAAATTTTTGAAAAGTGCACAGGGATGATGTATAGTAAAATACACTGATCAGTTATCTGTGTGATGAAGCTTTGCCAATCCGTCAGTTTATGTTCACGTTACTTTTTTCCCCCTTCTGCAAGAGTTTTTTGTTATTATTATTATTTTTCTTTTTAATACCTGCTTGTTTAGAGAAAAAGAGAGAGAGAGAGAGAAAAAAAGACGGGATTTATTTTTTTTATTGCACATTTGTTGTCTTGATTGTGCTATTAGTTAAAAATTGTCATTTGTCTACATGTGCAAATCAAAAAATTGATGAGGTGTTTTTTTTTCTCTTTACAGTCTCATTGGTTTGTGGAATTTGTACTTTTAATTTTGTCGTGGTTTTACGGTTTTTTATCCATAAATAAACAAGATATTTTTGGAATTACGTCGTTTGTTATCTTCATCCTTTTCAGTTTTTTTGGTCATTTTTTCCCCAAGTTGCTCTTATGGACCAATTACAACCATTAGCAGCATACTTTATAAGTTTAAAAAAGATTATTAAAATGCTTCGTCATTTTTGTTAGAGCGAAAAAACCCCAAAATTATGATGCACCTCTTAAAAACACCTTTAATCTAACTCCTGTTTTGAATCCCAAAGTATAAATAGTCTAAAGGTAGAAGAAAATTTTATTTTCAAAATTAAATTACTATCTATTTTTTTTCTTCACTTTTACGTCAAAACAATTTCTATCTGGATCAACAACATGTTTTTATGAGGTAGTTTATATTAAAAGTTTTTAGCCGAGCATGTTTTGCATATTAAAAGGATTTTTTGAAACAATCACCTGAAAAATTTAGTAGGAGGTTATTTTTACGAAAAAAATCACGCTAATAACATATAAGTGTCTACTTTGAGGTTCTAAAAAGCTTAATATTTTTTCCACGAGTAGTCTTAAGGTATAAGAAAGTTTTATTTTAGTAGAATAAGTAGATCTTTTTAATATCTAACAAATTAAGTTACCTCTGAAAATTTATTTTAGCTGATTATATGCATTATCAAGTTTTTAAACATTTTGCTCTCTTGCGTGCTTTATATTTCAAATTCTAACTTATTCGAGGGTTTTGAAAATATAGAAGTCCGTATCAACTTATATGTTGTTAATATATGCAGTTAAATCATTAGCATTAATAAGCGCAAGTTAGAGATTTAAGCGTACTTTTTGTTTGTTCCTTTAGTTACACAGGTGCTATTAGCAATTGGCCTTGTAATTCTGAACCTCGATCAAACAAGAGGATTCAAAATCACTCTCCTTATTTCCTCATCACAGCATTAATGCGATAAGCTCATAATTTTAAGTATTTAATTGATAATTTCTTAGACAATAAAACAGGTGACATTCTCTGAAAGGTAATGTTTTCTAGTTTAATAATTTCGAAACTGTTTCTGTAACCCTTTAACTACCGATTAAAAGTTACTGGATTCGTTTCCCAATGCCATCGTTTTTCACATAAATGTGCGTATGTGGTGTATTTGGGGGGGGGGGAATAAATTTTCTCTGAAATAAGTAAACCCACTGTCAAAGGTTTTTTTTTATTTCATTAAAAATTCTTCGAAATAGTTTTACTGATAGCAGAGTAAAGAAAAGAATCGTATTTCGGCAGGACGAATATGTCCGTCCGAGTCACATAACGCACCGAATGAGCAATTCGGATATATACGCCAGAGGCAAATGAGGGTTAATAACACAAAGAATATTAACAATCTATATGCTGTGGTGGTTATTGATTTTTTCTTATCTATATTTCTGATTAATTCATGAGTCGCTCAGAAGACATTAAGTTATGGAAACAAAAATAAAGAAAAATAATGGCATTAATACATTTTTTTTAATTTTTGATTTGTTTATTTGATTGATGCATACAATTTTTTATCTCTAAGGATAATAATGACAATGGATGCACCTTAAAAACTAGGACTTAACATCTTTTAGCTGTTGAAAATTATAAGAAATTTATATAAAAATAAAATAAAAATTTTTTGTCATAAGTTTTATGTTTATTCATCATAACTTCTTCACATGAGTCTTTTGATATCCATGTGTCTTTTATAAAGTCCTTTAAAAGCTGTCTTTTATTGAATTTATATACAATAATATCAATACAATGTACGCCCATTCGGTACTGTGGTTAGTGACGCTGAACTGCTGTGCCGTAGGGCCTGGATTCGAATCCCAGAGAAAGCATGGATGTTTATAAGTATATTGTGTCGTTGTGGCAGGGGAGGGGATACTCTAAATAGCCATCGAGCTGCAAGTCATCTCGTGAGGTTGGTGAAAGAGAAAGAGAGATGGTAGGTCTCTTACCACCCCCAGGATGCTTTCCTTCGAAATTGGGTGAATCGAGCCAAATAGCACTGCCACCTGCATGGTGCTCAAAGCTACCGAAAACGACTGGAATACATCTAGTTCTGTGCCGCAATGAATTTCGTAAGCTTTGATCTGACGCGGTCAGACAGGTGGCATTAGCCACAACAATAATAAAATTTTATGTCCCTTTTTTGTTTCTTTGGAAATTGTTCTACCATTAGGATACAAAACTGGTTGATTTACATTTTTCAAGATTGCTGGCTTATCTATTATTACTTTTTATGTCATATGCATTACAGATACCTTTATCGTCAGAAATCTATTTTAATTTAATGGGGCTTGGGTTTTATCTTTCTAGTTTCATCCACTATATATTAACATCTTAAACCAATGCCTTCCAATGGTTTTGTCTTCGAAATTCATTTCGGTAACGCTGAAATGATTTTTTCTTTTACTATTTTGAATTATGTGATAACAGTCACTAAAATTATAAATAAACTGTTTTTTTTTGTTTGCATTACCTTCTGTTACTGCAAAATGAACGCCACTGGATGAATTATTGTCTCCTATTAATAAAAATTTCAGATTCAGCAAAAAACTAATAAAGAAATCAGTGCATTTATTTTTTATTCTTTGGCTTTGAATCAATTTTAGCAAATTTAATACAGCTAATATTCTATCCTTTACACCAGGGGTTGGCAGACTCTTCCAAGGTTCGGGCTACTACTAATTTTTTCAAGGTGTTACAGTCGACCCAGGGACGTAACGGAGAATATTAGGGCCCCATGCAAAGTCAAGTTTTTGGCACCAAGCCCTAATATGTACTTGGTGTCAGTAATTTGTGGACCCCCTAGAACAGTGGGCCCCCGCCATGCGGGGGTTGGGGGGGTGCGTTACATCACAGGGTCCACCCAGGGGCGTAGGTGTAGTGAGTTAATAGAAAGTCTACAATACAGTCGGATTTCCTTTTTACAAACTTCTATATTGCGAATTTCTCTATTTAGCGAAATTTTTCCTGGAACTAAGAAAATTTTACGATTTTCTTCGTAAAATAACCTTCAAATATCAATTACATTTTCTATTTAACGAACTTTTTCTCTTGTGATTCGTTTTTTTTCCTCCGTATTTTTAAAATATTTCTAGACCTTCCTATGATGAAATGATTATTAGGTCTTAAGACAAAAGGCGGTCACCCCAAAATGCCTTGGCGGTCCACAGGGTGATCGCGATCGACTTAATGCCCACCCCGGCTTTACACCAATCTGAATACCTGATAAGTTTTAGGAAATCCTTTACATATAATTAGATGCGTTTAGTTAGACACAACGACACTTCTTGCAAACCCCGAGATTCTTGAGGGATTCTAAATTAAAAAAACAGAACATTTACAGTTATTATGAATATGTTGATTTTTAGTGTTGATAACAAATATTGGAAGATGAATTTGGTTTTTATTTCATAGTTTATGCAAAAAAATATTGATAAAAAGTGAACTTATTCATAATGGATTCTGAGATTATTATGTAACGTATTCAGAAGCCATGAAATAGGGTTGTCAGTAAATAAATAATTTTGTATCTAAGAAGACTTGCAAAAATTAGAAAATATGAAAAGATGGTCTTATGTATTTATTATTATATACATAGAAAGTAATTCTAGAATAAACTATATTATATTTCTATTAAAAGATCCATATCAAACTTAATGGAAACAGTGAACAAGTGATTAGAAAATTTTTAGTTTGATACTGGTATCGAAAAAATAAAGCTTGAATTTGCATCTTGGAAAAAATTACAGCATGTTTTGGGAAAAATTAGATCATGCTTTGTTGCTTTTTAACTCTCCTGTTTATGAAAATTTCTTAGTGGCTTCTTAATTTTTTCCAGGTACTTTTGAGTTTGATATATAATAAATAAATGATACATAAATTTTGGAGGTTATTTATTTGGTAATCATTTATATCCCTTAGATCTATTCAAGTTCAGTCAATACGTTTTTATCAGAAGTTTTAAAAACTAATACTTGGCTATCTCTGAATCCCTTCCTATTGCAAAATTTTCGATTATTCAGCTCAAAGTCTCTGTCATTTATCTCGATAAAGAAACAGAATGCAATTTATTTTTCATTTATTATTGATGTATTTCTTGCTAGTTTTTTTCTTCTTTTTTAAAGTGTTCTGAAGTAATCGAATTCGGATAACATTGCCGTCTCTCACTTATATGTTTATATTTGGAAAATCAATTTGCTGGAAGTAGTTTGTATGATAGAAATATACTCTTCATATGCTCGATAAAGCGTGAAAAAAAAACCTATTTTGAGACATTTGACAGTTTCTTCATTTGTCATAAGATGTCAAATATTGTATACTTTTCAACTTCGCATACAATATTTTCAATTTACTATTTACTCTTTAAACTTATCAATAAACATTTTAGTACAAAATGGCTTCCAAAAGTTAAGCACACAGTCTAAATTTTCAATCTTAAAAAGCATATTTTAGTGCCCTTAAATGATTGTGAATTTAGATGTCGGTATAAAAATATCATATTTCACAGCCTACGATTGAATTCCTTTACACTTATTGAAGCCAACATTTTAAAAGTTTTCCAGGGGTACATTTAAATGCTTACCAAAAATGCGTATAGTTTTGCAGTATTATTTTTGTTGGTTTTCATTTGCTATAACTGAAAAGAAAAAGGAAGGACAATGAAAGATAGCTGACATGCTTTCGAACACTTTGAATGATTGAGTGATGAGTGTTTATTAACCTTGCACTCTGAAGCAGTATGATTGCTATTGGTCACGGGCCTCGTATATATATTTATATAATTTTAAAACATAGTTAAGTGACGAGAACGATACCTGAGCTGATACTACTCTCTTAATTTCTACACCACACTAAAGAGAGGAATCTGAGTCACATTATAGATGTAACATGGATCAGTCTTTCAGCGGGTCTTCAGTGACATCAGGACTGGGACCCACGACTCAACAATACCGAGGAGACTTTGAAGCAGGATAGCCAGTCAAATGTGTGACTCTTGGCTTTGGCGTTGATTATTTGGAAATGTCTTGATTGTGGGGGAAATTCCAAACTAGTCAAATAGTTTGGAGTCTTGAGTCGGCTCTTTCAAAGGTTACTACATCTCTGATGATCGGTATATTCTTACAATAATCAAACGGAAAATCCACGAGTCACTTTTACAACTATTACATTCATGGTTGTAGTTTTTACTGAGCAAGATAAGATTTGCCTGTACTGTACGCTAAAGGTTCCACACGAATAACTACATGTTTGGGAATCACATGTTTGTGTTCAACAAACCACCCAATCCAGAGAGTTTATATTAAAATTGCATGAACATCCCAATGGGGCTGTCTCAAATCAGTGCATGTACAATATCAGACTTACCATGGAATCAGACGGTGAGTTTGTAAGCTTTTGCAGAAAACTCAGCACACGCAATTAGACCAATAACATCATCAAATATTACGTATTTAGAAACAGTTGCGATGTGGTGTGGGTTGGAATTTTTTATTCATATCTCACCGAAGTACAACTTTTCAAAAGCAATTCTATGATTACAGTGCTGTATCCAAATAAAATTATACATCCCATTTTGAGACAAAATACAGCAGTTAATCCTGATCTCATTCATTTATAGTAAACATTGTTGACATCTGGAGAGTAAGGGTATTTCTTCCAGTGGCGTAACGTTCACCCCCACTACTCCCGCAAGGCCCAGGACTCTAGGGGGCCCAAAGCCTGATTGACGCCAAGTACTTACCTTATGTAAGATCCGGCTTGGAGCCAAAACCCTGACTTTGTAGGGGGACCCTAATATTATCCGTTACGTCTCTGATTTCTTCTATAAAGTGGCCAGCGTTATATTTATCGACCTTATTCCCATTCTTAATCTTTGGGTTGATTTTAGACTTGCATTCTGTGTATATTCACATTCTTCATGCAGTCGCAGAAATGTTAATTATCCGATTGGAGGAATTTTCGTAAAGTTTATGTAAACGTTTGCTGTTTTCATGTGCAAGTTTGTGTTAATCATTTGTGTTATTTCCCATTTTGTTGTTTTTACTATGGTATGTAATAGATGTCAATTTAATTTGTATAAGACTCTTTAGGATTCTTTTTTCTGTAAGTTAGTAATTTAAAAGCCAAAACAAAAAAATTGTCATTAAATCCTTTAAATAAGATTTGGTGCTTTTAATTAAATTAGATAAATTAAATATTTGTAAAAACATATATATATATACATTTATATATGGTATATATATATATATATATATATATATATATGGTATATATATATATATATTTATATATGGTATATATATATATTTATATATGGTATATATATATATATATATATATATATATGGTATATATATATATATATTTTATATATGGTATATATATATATATATTTATATTTATGGTATATATATATATATATATATATATATATATATATATATATATATATATATATATATATGTTAAATATTGTTGTAACGTTGGCCGGTGTTGGTTTGCTTCGATTGTTGTCATATCTGCTTTAGTGAAAACGTCTTCAGAATTGATTTTCATCTTTTTATTTTGAAGCACACATCGATAGCTTAAAACACAATTGCGGTACATTGAATAGAGAAACTTTCGACGATCACCAAGCAAAACAGACAACGGCAAGCAGCAGCGGCATGTTAGAGGACACAACACGAGGACAAAGAGCTGCAGTTATTTACAAACTTACATGATGAAGGCAAGCAGACAAAGACAAACATAGAACGCGTGGCAGCCGGATGGTTACATGATTGCAGAGAGGCGAGAGCAGAAGAGAAAAGAGCAATATTACACAAGATTTTCGCTTTTATACCGGCAGTGACTATTGTATAATAGTGGTTCTGATTGGATAGAATGGGCGGGACAGGGATTTTGGACTAACCGATTACAATTAAGATTACAATGTTATTTTTAAACCAAAGAATTAAAGTTTGTTTAAATATTAGTGCAAAGAGTTAACAAAAAGGATACTAGAGGGAATTATTACATATATATACATGAAATAACCTACGCCGAGTAGATTTTTTCTTGATTATTGAAAATTATGTTTATGTTGTCGTGGCATACTTGAGGAGACTTCGTGCTTTTTATTATTGAAGTGAAATTTTTTTGCGCTCGGGAGTGAATGAGAAATCTGCCTAGTTTTACGTAACAGTAGAAAAAGCGAACGGAAGTAACCTTCTCCCCCATCCCCCGAGTCATCGACATGGTGACAGGATAGCGAGTGGGTGGAAAAGGGGGGAAACGGGGACACCTCGTGACTCACGTCATATCCATGAAAAAGTTAAAATATTGCCCATCTCTCCGATTACTCTGCTTGCCCACCTTCCGATTGGGGGTCCTTTTCCCCCAGACCCGGGAACATCTGTGCATTACGGTGTAGACAAAATAGCTCTCGCAGTAAAAGCGTGCATTTTTGAAATATTTCCTTAGGTTTTTGGCTACATGGCTATGTGTTCGGACTCTAATTTGTTTTTTTAATTTTCTTTTGAGTTGAATTATTATTAGTTCTAGTCAGAATACCTAAATCAAATGCACAAAGAGGAAAACAGTTTTGTGAAAGAAAAAAAAAGATAAACTAGCAGCAAGTCCAGTCGAAAAAGTGACAAAAAAACCCAGAAAAATAGTGCAATTTCATCAAGTGCTACTGCCAAATCACTATCTGAGTACATGAGAGAATATCGAGCAGGGAAAAAAACACTGCAAAATACTCTTAATGCCAAGTTTAAGGGATGGGAATGCTATTGAGACTCTTCTAATGACAGCACAGATTAATACGGACTTTGTGAAGCACCCTGTGCCACATTAACTACATAGCCCTCAACAAGTCTAGTGCGTATTGCAACTGATGCATGTAAATCAATAATAATCTTACAGTACAAAGACTATGATTCCCATCAAAATGCTCACAAAGATTTTCAAAAGCGATTCATTGATAATCCTTTCGGTTACGGGCTTTTAATTTATGATAGATTATGGTTTAGGTTTAAAGATGATTTGAGAACGCCTGTTGCTAAACACAAAGATATTTTATAACATATTTTACCGGGAATTAATTTAGAAGACACATTAAAGCATGCTACACTTGCCGACAAAGTTTAAATAGGAAAATTATACCAAATTTATCAAAATATAATGGTTTTGTATACCCAGAAATTCCAACACATCTTTCTACTTTGGATTTGATATCAGAATGATTCATTTCGCTACGAATACCTTTCATGCAAATTAGGTGATTGAGACAAGTAC
Organism: Trichonephila clavipes; assembly: GCA_019973935.1. Taxonomy (NCBI): domain Eukaryota; kingdom Metazoa; phylum Arthropoda; class Arachnida; order Araneae; family Nephilidae; genus Trichonephila; species Trichonephila clavipes. Next base: position 152,576 of record BMAU01000503.1, on the reverse strand, counting down.
GCGGTCAGTTTGGATTATTAGGGCAAATAATCAATGTTCCAACATCGCCAAAGAAGTTTCACTTCTATTGCGTGGCGTTCCACGCATCATTTTTTGCTTGTAGCAAGACATTTCAAACAACTTACATTAAACTGGACAGCACAAAAACACACAGGTGAAAGCAGGCAACGACTATTACATGGCGAATGCAAATAGACAAAGAGAATGAGCACAAATAGACTTTTGCTTTAAACCGTCTATGAAGATCGTTTGACTCCTTTGTAACAGGAGGTATGATTGGTTAGAACGGGCAGGAACGAAATTTCTGATGCAATGTCACTATTCGATTACGATTAAGATTAACGCGTTAGTTTTGAACCAAAGAATTAAAAGTTATTTAAAGAAGATTATTTAAAAAGACTTAATATTAAAAGGATTCTACATGGAATTATTCCACACACACACACATATAGCATGTTCAAAATTTGAATCGTTAATAAAATAATAATTTTTATTCATCCACTCAAGTTCAAATACATATTTTTACACTTATAGTGGATGACACTTTATGTTAATACAATTTTTTGGAGTATTAATACATTATTTTTTAATTAATTAATAAATAGTAACAAACAAAAAGAATAGTCCAACACCATATATAAAAAGGAAAATCGCTCGCAGTGCAATGGGTAGCGCGCGCGTTGGACTTCTTATCCAAAGGGCGTGGTTTCGGGGATTGCTTAATATCTGAGAATGTGATTTCTTTTTACTTTATTATCTTATTGGAATAATTAAATTTTATTAATGAATAAATAGTAACAAAAAAAATAGTCCAACTCTATATATAAAAAAGACAATGGAAACTTGCAAAGAAAATCGATTTCTATTTTGTCACTTAATATTGTGATTCTGTCATATGTATATACATATTTATATCAATAGTAACTATTTAATAAAAAGTAACTAAAACAAAAATTTTCTCTATTGACCTAAGTAGGAATTGACTTAATTTTTTTTATATTACTCTTGTTTAGTATCTTTTTCAAATGCAAGTAAAGATAAAAAGTGCTCTATTAAAAAAATGAACACATTTTTAAATCTGAGTGTTGAAGCTTTTCGTGAATTTAAAATTTTCTCTTATATGGAGCGGAATTCCATAAGAGGAAATTTTAAATTCAAGAAATTCAAATTGCACTCCTTTAGAAAAAAATATAGATTCTTACGAATGTGGGAAAAAATCCTACTTTTCTAGGTTTTATTTTAATGAATACCTTTAATTGCCATTTCATTTATCAAGATAATGCATTAATTTCCATTCGCAGATGGTAGATATAATGTAGTATCTTTTTGAGGAATTTAAGGTTGAATCTGATTTGCATTTGACAAATCCTTTTTAATTAGTTTGTTGTTTTTATTTTCAACTAAAATAATCATCTTTGTTCTTGAACCGCTTTCTTCGAAGCTTTTGTCCTAATTATAAAAATAAGTAAAAACAGTTTTCGCGAAATAACGTCTCCGCTACATTTCCACCGCTTATTAAGATTCTCATTTTATTAATAAATCAACATTTTAAGTCAATGACAAAGTACTTAATTATAAAATTACCACATATTCAAAATCAAACATGCAAAGGCAAAAAAAAATATAAAAGCAAAATTTCATCTTAAGAGCACAGCTATTCTCTCCCTTTATTAATTAATATTCATTCCATCCGACATAGAATTGTTAGAGGCAGTTAAAAAAGGCAATTAAAACCACCTTCTCAAAGTTAAAAATTAAAATAGGCTACAAGTGAGAAAATTTCCCTTCGGTATTTTCAAAGAAAACGAGAACTTCGTTTGATATCTTTGCATCAACGTTGATTTTTAGGAGGGAGAAAAAAGCACTATTTTTCTACTCATTGTCATATAAATCTAGCTTCCACAAATAAAATAAAATGATTTGCATAAACCTAAACTTGATTAGTGCGTTTGTTTAGTTCTTTTTTTTTTGTCGCTGTTATTAACATTTTGCAACGGATGGCGGACTTATTCTCAAACTCTAGCTGCATTTGTCTGGTTGTGTGTTGGGTTTTTTTATGCAAAATTACTGCAAACTCTTAATTAACTTACCATGTTATTAATTAAGTATTTTTGAATTTTTAAGCAGGCTGTGTTTACAACGCCTTCGGGTCATTAACTATTAATTACCAATTTTAACCGCACAAGCGAACCAAGTAATTTCAGTCGCGTGTTAACCATCCGTAATTTGATATTGAACAAAATGTAATTCTTCCATCGCATCATAGGTGAGCCGATATTTTTTTAAATAATTTGGTCTAATTCTTAACAGCTCGAAAGTACTTCAGCAGATCTCAATCAACTTTTAGATTTTTTTCCTCTCTGCTTCTTCCTTTCGTCGTATTCTACGACAGAAAAAACTTTTTATGGTTTCCAAATTTGCTTAATCAGTTGTTGATATGAAATGAGCTATTATGAGTAAAATTGCTTAGATCTTAATTAAAACTTGATTGTTGCTTTATGGAAATGTGTTCTTAGGTGGATAAAAAAGAAGAAACTTCATCATCATTGTGTCTTCTTTAAGACCCGTATTTATAATAACAGGTGTCTTTTGAATAATTTTCAGAATTAGCTTAGTTCTTGCGAGTTTTCTTTGATTATGTATGAGTAGATTAAGCCTCTGTAGATGAACGTGGATTTTCTCTTAACTGTCTTTGCATAAAATTGGTATTGTCTAAAATTTTATTTCATTCTATATTTTTTTTAATTGATCCAGTTCCTGGCTGTACATTGTATTTTTATGAGAAAATCGTTTTGTTTATTTTGGTTGTTATGGTTGCCGTATTAATTTCGGCTAATTGTGAGTGCAATTTTGTTTCGTTCAAGGTAGAAGAAATTTCAAATTTTTATTTCCTTTACAGATGAAATATCAAAGTACTTACTTTTTGTCCTCTCTCATTTATTTTTCCCAAACAACATATTTACTTAGTATATAAATTTTGTATTCATGAATTTATACACTAATGCGGTTGTATTTATTACTTATATCTCTTAAAATCTAGAATATATTTATGTTTTTATACTGTTAATTTCTTAACTCTTTTTGAGTTTATAATAATTGTCTGATTTCAAATTGGCGTTTTTATTCTTTTGATATACAATGACGCCTCGGAGATATCATTTCATTTCATGTACCATCGTAGACTTTGACGTCTCCAAGACGTCAAGGACTATCTCCTGTGGACACCGAGAATCGTGCGTCGATTCTATTTAATTTCGAATGCTTAAAGTGAAACTCCTTTCTTTTCAATTGTGCCTGAAATCCATACGCCTCGGGAAAGAAAATCAGGCAGCAAATTACGTTTCATTTGTGTGTGTGTCAAGGGGTAAAATTTATTAAAGGCTATTTTATTCTCTGTAGATTATTTTTCAAATTATTTAAGTATTCTTATATTGAAGCTCAAATTATATATATAAGTATATTTTCTTATGGCGTTATAAAAAAAAAATTTTAATGAAGCATATTAAATTTTTCTTTAAAAATTCTCGTTTTAGAAATGTAAAGTTAAATTTAAAAAAAACTTTGTTATTTTCTTTAAACATTTTATTTTATATTCAAAGTAAAGAGTATATTACTTTTTTAGAAAGAAAAATGTATTTTAATAACCCATTGGGATAAAGGTATTGATTTTCTTTTACTTCTCGTGGAAGATCTTGTTCAATACTGAGACGCGAAATTTATCCTTAAACGTTATGAATTTAAAAGTGTATAGAAGTTTGATTTCTATATACTTATACGAATTAAAATGTTTAAAAAATACATATATAGATTTTAATCAAACCAGGGGTTTTATTTTTATTTTATTTTATTTATTTATTTATTTTGTATTCATGTTTGTGCTCTTTCTTTAGATATTTGGTATCTGATAAATGAACTGAACAATGAAATATTAAAAAAAATTATCTTTTTTATTATGTAACCATTTTTGTGCAAATTAATCTAATTAAGTAGCATAATTGCTTTTTTGCATATAGATATTATATTGTTTTTGACTTAAGTCAGTTACTTAAAATAATTGAATAATACTTAAATGTTTAGAAAATAATTGAAGACAATAAAAAATATAAAAAGATATAAAAAAAGTATCTTTTGAACAGTATCATTTTTAAATTTTACGAGCTTGAATTCTAATAGTTATAAAATTAATATTATTATTTTTTATGTTTGTTTTAAAGAAGCTAACGTCATTATATATTAAACAGCTGATCTTACTTCAGTACCGAGTTATAAATTTTCATTATATATTAAACAGCGGAATGTTATTTCAGTATCAAATTTTAATGTATTTATGTAATTATGTCGTCATTGTATAATAATGGTTAATGTGTGTGTGTGTTTAGGCCCAGTGGTCTAGTGGTAGCGTATCGCGCTTCCACACCACATGTCCGGATTCTATTCCCGGGCTAGGCAAGATCAACTCAGCCTTTCATCCCTACTGCAGTGAGTCGATATATGAGTTCCAAGCTTGCTTTGGGACTTAAACACTGGGAGTCTTGCTTCAGACTGACCACCTAATCGGGACATCCGCTCATGCATCTCAGCGACCAATGGTCACGTATACTGGGATGGGCACAGTAGGCCCTGGCCCTCATGGGCTGTTGTGCCACTGAGTTTGAGTGTGCATGTTACATTGACATGCTGTTTAAATTGAACAACTTTTAAGCCGTACAGTTTAACTATACATTTATCTGTTTTATTGTATTACAGGAATACTCTGTTGAAGAGTTGAAATGTCTTTGTACATTTCAAATCCGAAATATGACTTCAGAAGAAATTCTTCTCATTATATCAGGTAAATTATACGAATTTACAAATTTACTTACATTTATTTGCTTTTATCTTTTATAAACTATTTGAATTCATCGGTTTTACACATAAAAAAGTATCATCAAATTCCAGAAATTATATCTTGTTGAAAATTGTTGATGGAAAATCAAATATAAATATCTCCCCTTCTTCAAAGATATTTATTTTTATTTAATTTATTTCTCTCTAGAAAATTATACATTCAGAATACTTGACTTTCTCAAAAATATTTGGAATTTGTAATTATAATCATAGAATTTGACTGCTGTGTAATTAATTTTAATTAATCAATTCATGTACAATAACATCGGATCTTGATTCATTTGTATTGTATGCAAAATTATCCTTGAGGGGAAAAAATAATATTGTATGCAAGACTTTAATGAACTTATTGTATGGGGGGTTTAGGATGGCATTGTATGTTTTATTAATTTAAAGAAAATATTATATATTTCTTCAGTTAATTGGGTGTAATTATTTTCTCTGGCAGTCATCTTTTACTTAGGTGTTATTTAATTTGAAAAATATGTTTTCTGGGAAATTTATAATCTCAAAGTAAAAAAAAATGAGATATGAAGTAGATTTGAAATTATTTTTTCTGTCAATTTATATCTCAGAATGCACTCTTTGTGGCAATGAAACAATTTTTTTTAATTGTTTGATTGATTGTTGTTGTTGCTATATTGGTTTTTTTTTAAAATTATTCCATTAATATTTTTTGCTGTAAAGCAAATTCTACACATCCAATTTTATGAGAGATGGGTAATATAGTTATTAAATTTGGAAAATAATTCATTATATATGTGTGTGTATGTGCTTATTATAAGAATTTTATAAGTATCACAATTTCTCTCTCTTTGAAAGAATTTGTGTGTCATAAGATATATTATGAAGTGTTTAAATGATTAATTTCTGTCTAAAGGTTTGAATTTATTTTTAATCTTATAATTTGTATAATTTGTTTGTTTTTTTGTAACTTCTTTCTTTTATATATATGTATTGGGGAGATACCCTCTTAACTGTGACTTTTCAATGTGAGAGTTATTCATAAGTAACTTCTCGCCTTCACAGATCTTCAATTTTTCCGTTTAATATGCATTAATTTAATTATATTTTTGCATCTTTTTTTTCTACTGATGAATGTAGTTAAAAAAATACATATTTTGTGTAAATAGAACAAAGTGAGTGATTTTTTATAAAAATTTTACATTACATATAGATAGATAATAGTAGAATATGAAAGTTTTTTTTAACATATTAAAACAGATTCCCACATGTTTATAATGAGATCTTTGCAACTTTTTTATGACTTTCAATAAAATGTAATTAGCGCTATAATTAAACCTTCTCGACGCTGTAATAATTTACTGCAGAAAGTATATAGTAAAATAGCATGTGTGTATTTTGATTCTTGCCTCCTGATTTTATGAAGGAACATTCATTTTTATTATCTGCTCAAAGACCTATTCTTGTGGTCATGTGATAAGACTTGTTGCTCTACCAAAAACAGTTCCAAACTTAATTTTCTTAGAATTCTATACTAACGTACGATGAGAAAATTCTTATTTTCTGTTTATAAATTCAGGGATTTAACTTACATATAATATAGATTAGAATAAACAACAGAGGGAAATAAATCTCTATTTTTTGTAGTGTGCTTTCCATTGTGCGCTTTAGTAGCAAATTATACAAGCGCTAGGCAGATTGAGATTTATTACATCCAAAATTGGCAATGTTTGTATGGTTTTTTCAATAGTTTTGAATATGTAGATTAATTTATATACAGCAGCCCCACCCAGTATGGTGGTTATGACACTTGGCTTGTAATCAAGTGGGTTCTTGTTCGAATCCTGAGTAAGGCATGGATGTATCTCCGGTGAAAAAAATGGGACTTTCGCCTGAAATGGATTCCCCTCTCGAAATGAAAGCAGCGTACCTCTTCTGTTCTTTGCTGGGATCATCGTTTGTAATAAAATCTGTATTCTTCTGTAATTGCGTTATATGTTTCTGTTTATCCATCTCATGTTTTTCGTATGTATCCCAGTAATATACACACGACAACAACAACAAACAATTTATATACATATGTATTTTAATAAAGGTATTTGTGAATGAACTATTTTTTGTTATTATGTACGTATGTATATTACTAAAACAGCATCATCTAGGAAGTCCCTGAAGCATGGATAGCAAGTTAGAATACTCGAGGCTGCTAAAATTTATATATCTATTAGTTGAGAAAATCAAAAACAAGTATACAAAAAGTGTAAAATAAAGAAAAGCACACTTTTATACATCGTCAGCCTAATTATCAGAATGCGTAACTCCTTTTTGGGTGCTAATTTGATTTAGGAGTGCTACGCGACAAGTTGTTGTTTATGTTCCCTAAGATAGGCGATATCATTAAAATATAGTTACCTTGATATTTTTATCATGTCATAATGTGGGAGCCATAGGAATAACGTATATGTTTGGCGCGATTAAGGAATCGTGTGCTGGACGCGAAGAAATCCTATATCAAATTTATTTCATTTGTGGAGTTATGCATTCTGATAATTAGGCCGATGATATATATTTATATACTTTTTTAAAAGGAAGAGGCACACAGTATGAGCTTTCATTATTGAATAATATAAAAGTTCAATATATTTGTCTTCCGTAATATCTTTATGCACATCATCGAATTTTGTCTCATCTTCACTATAGCTGTTACTTTGATCCATGAAAAAAATTGTGTTCCATTCCATCTGGATTGCCAAATGTATTACATTTTTTAAATGAGTTTTTAATTATGTCAGGTTTAATTTCTCATTCCAAGCTTTTATTATCTACTCGCACACTATTTCTAGACTTCAAAAGATAAGAGTACTGCACAAATACATTTCAAGTTTCAGCGTGAAAAAGGGTACTCGTTATGTGTGGTGAATATATCTAAAATTTTAAAACTCCTGTTTGAAAGTATACGGACGTGTTATATGGCGAAATATACGGGAAGTAATTGAAAAGAATTTAAACATGTAAGGAAAGTTCGAGGAAATAAGAGAATAAAATGAATCATTGTAAAACGTCAATCTTTTTGCGATAGATGAAGGGAAACTGATATAAATCTCTGATTTTATTATTTCTAAAATGTTACAAAAAAGGCGTGATATTGATGTCGAACGCAATTATAAATTGTGACGTAAATTTAGGTATAAAAAATCCCTCAAACTATAAAAGTAATTATATTTTATACGATTTTATGTGTGGGAAATCTTTATTCATAAAACATCAAGTAAACATTGATGTGGGAGAAATTTAGCATTGCTGAAATTCTGCGTATTAGAAACCGAAACTTTTTTGAGTCATAGAAAATATCGCTTTCAGAAAGCTCCTTTTATTAAAATTTTACAGCTCAAGAAACTTTATTTATATGTTTTCTTATCTGGAATTACAGTTTCTTCAAAATATTAAAGTGAAAAGATGGTAAACACAAAAAATGTGATGACTTCAAAATCTACGTCATTTATTACTTCTTTATTATCAGTGGCATTTAATGCAATTTTATTTAAACAAACGATTGCTATATATTCTTAATTCTTGATATTTTTTTATTTGCTAACATTGTCATGCTATTTATTTATTGCAGTTTTATTGAGATTGAAATACTTTAAGATACACACATAAATGGCTTATATCGGAAAACTAAATTCAATAATGCCTACTTAAACATTAAATAAATATTGGATCATAAATTGCTACTCTAAATTATCTAGAATTATTTAATCGTTGCATCCATACTACCATGTTCCCATTAAATGAATCTCGCCTTATTCGGATAGCTATGTTATCTGATTGCAAAATATTTCTAACTCAATATATACGTAGTATGATCCAAAAGTTCGGGAACAAGGTGTAAAAAACCTTATCCTGAATAGTTCACAAAACCGAAGCGCATCCACCTTCAAAGTAGTGCCCTTGGGCGACGATACACATCTGCCAGCGTTCGTGTATCTTTTGGAAGCACAGCTGAAAGCCATTTTTCGCAACCTTCCGTAAGCCTCCTGCGATGCTGCTTTCATTTCATGTGATGACACAAATCGACGTCCCTGTAAATGTTTTTTTCATTCATGAAAATCAGCAAATGTCGTACGGGGCTAAGTCTGGTGAATAGGGGGATGTGAAAGCACGCTAGTGTGATTTTTGGTGAGGAACTATTTTACCAATTGGGGTCGATGTACTGCTGTGGTGTCATGCAGAAGATACCAGTCGTCACTCTGACAGAACTGAGACCGCTTGCGACGAATGGATTCTCTCAAACGACGTCTTCGAGAATTGTGTAGCCTCAGCGATTTATTCAAGTGTTTGGCGACGATCTTTTAGAACACATTCAGACACCAACGCAACATTTCCCGCGTTCTGTGAAAACGAAGGAAGTCCAACGCGTTCATTGTATTCGAAGAATTTTCGGCCTTCTTTAAAACGTCAATGCCATTCGTAAACCTTGGATCTCGCCATGGTAGATTCACCATACACCTTACTTAGCATTTCCTAAATCTCCATTAGTGTTTTACCTAAGCGTTGACGGAATTTAATGTTCAACGCTGTTCAAGAAACGTCATCTTTCTTAGATCGTGGAACAAAGCTAACTAGCTTCGGAAGATAACAGCTGCGAGTGCAGTCCGATCACATGATATGGACTAAATCAATCTGGCTACGTAGGGAAGGGTTGTTAGAATCCATTTCAAGTGGTTTAACTTTAGGTACTTGCTTTCGTCATCAGCAATGGCCGCTGTCTCCAAATTTTTGGATCGTACTACTTATATACATAACCTTGTATCTGAAAATTACACTTAGGTGCCCGAAATATAGACCTAGTTATACTAAAAATTACAAAAATTACTTGTAAATTAAACAAAAAATGTAGATATCATAATTTGCTTTGTTTTTCAGAATTTCAGAATATTCACCATTTTTAAGTTACTTTATACACTTCTGGGAATCCAAAATCCTATGGCAAGAAGGATATCAAAGCCCAATTTATGAGAGAAACATATAGAACTTGATTAAATGATTGAAAATATAGCTCTCTGCAAGGGGAGGTAGACTATGAAATCATTATTGACTGTTGCCCCCGTACATGCTACGCCAACGGATACAAGAGACTGGATTTCTTGTTGGGGTTTGACAATTTATGTTACATTTTTAACATTGCCAAAATTAATCTGGTGTATCAGTGGGTAGTGTATGCCGGGTGTCAGACATTCTCAAATCATTGACCAGACGTGTTTTTGATTGACCATAGATCAAGAGAACAGACTATCCAATGCAGCAGCACCACTCAATGGGCAAAAAGAAAGTCTTGAATGTTACATACCACGTGTAGTCGTGTATTATGTAGTTAAAATATCACTGCGGGCAAACTCTGAAGATTAGGGAGGATAACAGACTCCAAATTCTCAGAGATATAGCATTAGGTGGTTACTGTACTGGCAATACGTACTAGGTGATGCCGTAGTGGGATTCGTCATCACTCCTAACTATAATACCGGATGCAGAACCATTATGACGATACATAGTGAGGGAAAGTTATATTAACGTCGCTCTGTAAAGCTGCACGATGGCTATGTGGCGATACATAAGGCAACAGTTAAAGAACCTCTTTCCACGGTGTATCCAGACCCTAATCTTTCATGTAACAGGCCTTATTTGTTATGTTGTAGTTACTGTTTTGCACACTATATGTCTGCCATTAAGCGTATTGGGGAGATGAGGTTGGTGCAATCTGTGCCGTCAATCAGTCGTTCCCTCTTGCATCAATCGATCCACAGATCTGCATCGTTTTTTTTTATTACATCCGGCATGATCACCGATTTCCCGGAAGGGTAATCCACATTGTCTATTGGCAGCAATTCTCCCTCGTATGAAGTCAGAAACGTCCTCGTATTCGTATACGAGACACGCTGGTTGATCTCACGCAAATCAATCATTCTTTAAAATGACATTCTATTCTGAATTCCACTTTTTCTTGTGCGTGTTTTTTGAATCACCTGAAATATTTTATCTAATACTAATTAGGTATTCATATTTTTTCGATTGAAAAATTAAGAAAAATATTTCTTGAAATTCGATAGCTTTTTTACTATTTTTTCAATGAGTTTTCTAAGATTAATATTTAATGGTCCGTTAACTATTATATGTGAAATAATCGTGTTTGTTTTGCTTTTTTCCCAATAAATTTGATTCTTTTCCTTTTTGTAATAGGGCTTTGTGATTAAAAGATTTAATTTTCCTTGAATCGAAAAAATTTCTTTATTGCATATCTCTTTGCTATTTTTTTAAACGGTGGAGAGTTTCGAATGCGACTGTATGGTCTTTCCTTCTCATTATGTTTTAACTTGCAAGTACGTTTCTAATTTTTTAGAAATTAAATTAAATTTTTTATGATAAATTTTTCTGTTGTACTGCATTTTATTCAAGTTTGTGTATGATTGAAATACACACTGAAGATAACTGATATTCGTGTTTGAGCTTTAAGAAATAATATCTTGCCCACTGCCTTCTATTAATCAACTAAAAAAAAAAGTAAATGGATTTTTTCTTCTTTTTTTTTTGTTCTTGTATCAAGTCTATCACACACATTTTTCAAGGTTACATAAAATCCTAAATTTATTTCTTTTTAGGAAAAAAGTCTTCAAATTCTGAGAACACAAGGCCTTCAAATACTTCAGGGGAAAGTGAACCTACTGAAAAAAGTAATAATATTCATAAATATGCGTATGTTCATAGCGCAATAAATTCATTTACTAGTCAGTATAATTTATTAAATTGCACACAATCCTTTGTTTTTTTATGCGATAACACTGTAATTTTTAAATAAATATAAAAATGGTATACATAAAGTTTTCTTCTTCATTTTCAAATTCATTTCGTTATTCATCTTCATTATCAAGTGTTTAATTCTGAAATTTAACCCTTTTAGAAGTTTTTTGATGAAGATGTTTCTCAGTACATCGAAATTTCTAATATTTCCCCCATGTTTTAGAATTTGAATTTCATTTCGTATGCCTTTATCTTTTGTTGTACTGCATTTTAGTTATACATTTGTGTATTTGTTTATGTTTGTAATACAGTCTGAAGATATAATTGGTATCCATGTTTTGGAGTTAAGGTAACCGACTAAAATTTGAAGAATTTTTTTTTAAATAAAAGGTTTGGATTTTTGAATAGTATTTTATATTTATGGTTTTTAAATGTATTTTAAATAAACCTAAACGAAACACAGCCTGAAGGATCAATGCTCTATTGAAGATTGTAATGCAGCACAGTCCTATTTTCTTTGCACAAAAGTTATAAAATAGAATGATGAATGAAATTAAACAAAATCTAAGAAAACTTTTAAATGAAACTAAGTTAAGGCTAAAAATATTTGCAAATGCATTTTTTTCAAGAAATGTACTGCTTTTTTTTCTCTTTCTAAATTCACCTAATAGTAAAAAAAAATATTTAACCACCCAAAACGTTTTTGCTTTATTTTACTGTCATTTATATGAAACATGCTGAGATTTTTATGCAAATATCTCTGTTACTCTTAAAAATATGTTAAGAGTACCAGGACATGCTCGAAGGAGTAAAACGCCAAAAATAACTCTGTTTATGGGACATATATCTTTAAAATTTTCCAATAGTGCTTAGATTTTTTTTGTGATCTTAATAAAGATATTTTAATCATTCTATAGATATACAAAAACAATTTTTTTGTTAATTTTTTTTTCTTTTTAATTTAAGTTGGGTATAATTTTTGAGATATCTAAATACATACTTATATATATACTCTATATCTTATGTATTACCTATTATTATTATCTTATATATTATATACTCTATATCTTATATATTATATACTCTATATCTTATATATTATATACTCTATATCTTATATATATATATACTCTATATATATATATATATATATATATATATATATATATATATATATATATATATATACTCTATATCTTATATATTATACTTTATATCTTATATACTCTAGATACATGCTTATGTTTAGGTTTCCAACTTTTTAAAAAAGTATCTCTTAAATATGTAAATTATTTTTTGCACAGGTATAAAACAATACACAAAATATAGTGAACCTATTTTTTAGTAAAACATTAAGACAGTTTCTTCAAAAAAAATTATTAAACTTTGTAAAATTTTGAAACTTTTTATTCCCCCTTCTTTTTAATACATAGAACTATTTTTTTAAAAAAGTATGCACTATTTCGACTAAAAAAATAGTTTCACCCTATGCACAGGCATCCTGTATAGACGTATAAAAATTTGGAACCATATAGTGTAATAGTTTTTCTTTTATAAAAAAGTGTACCTAAAAGTAAAAAAATAATACTTTAAAGAAAAAGTGAAAAAACTTAACGTTTGTAAACGCTTGTTTACATTTTTTGTCAATTACTTTTTCATATTTTAAGGTTATTTCATTAAAGAACATATAAGTCTCTAAGACAATTTTAGATTCAGAAAAATATGCACTATTTTTTAATACTGAAGTTGAAAAACGATTTGTATTATATACATATATATATGTCCTGATTCCCTTAATGGTGGAAAATGTTTATGAAAATTAAAATTTGAGAAGCTTGAAATTAAAGATTTACATCCGGGAAGGGAGGGGGCTTGATTTTCTTCAGACAAAAATTTTATAACCATTATAAATCTTTTTGTAAAGCAACTAGGAAAACAGTTTTAACTGTTTTAGAAAGAGGAAAGTTTAGCCTACTGTTTTTTTTTTTAAAAAAATCTGCTAATGGGATCGAAAATAAGTGTTTTCAACGTAGTCGGATACCTGAACGAACTAGGCTTTCACAACTCCCTTGTAGTAATCAACAAAAAAAGGAAGTAAATATTTTCTTTTAATTGTATTAAGGTGTATTGTTTCTAAATGTCATCTGAAATCTAAATGTGTTTCTTTTCAGGTAAAAATTCTTCGACTTCCGAAGTCACAAAGTCTTCAGATACTCCAGTTGAAATTGAATCTACTGAAAAAAGTAAGAATAATATACGTATAAGTGTTTTCATAATTTAATAAATTCATTTTCTATTTGGTATAATTTTTTCTATAACAAACAATCCTTTGTTACGAAGAATATTTTAAGCAATGATAGCGCTGTAATCTTTATATAAATATGAAACGCAGAGGAAAATTTAAATGCTAAAAATATCTTCAGGAGGAAGAAAAAAGAATGTTGCATTTTAATATTTTATTTTCATTGTCGATTTCATTTCATTCATTCAGAGTTCACTTACGTTTTCTTTCACATTACATTAAAATTTCCAGCACGTTAATATGTTAAGTAATTTTTTCGATATACTTATATTTTCTTCCTTAGTTAGATAGTTGTATTCAAGATAGTTAGAAAATGTCATTCAAAAGAAAATATAAGTCCTAGTTGTGATAACTCGGGAACAGCTGACTTATTTAAGTTCTTGAGAATTACTCTTATACAGCCATCATAAATATTATTAGACATCAACCTGTAAGAGAAATGAGAAATGTATTTTAGTTTTTAAAGTATATAAAGAAATATAGATGTTTTGTCTGATGAATTTAAACTTCGATACATGTAAAATAGTGAAAGGAAATGAGAATGTTTATACAATTTGTTTTAATTCTACTTTTCCTACCTTTAGAGTATATATATATATATATATATATATATATATATATATGCAATAATTTTTAGTTCTAAGATAAAAGAACATATACCGTATATTTCCTTGCATAAGCGGAGATTTTTTTGCAAATTTTAAAGTAAAAGTATTGGGACTAAATACAGATAATCTTATCTCGGAGAAAACGTATTTTAGCCGTAGTTATCCCTAGTAAAAAAAAAAAAAACGGTGTTTTTTTTTTTTTTCTCTTTGTCCCAATTTTTCGTTAGCGGAATTTTTTTTTTTTTTTTTTTTTACTGTTAACTTTTTGGTTATTCTTAGTGGAACCTGTTATTCAAAAGGGGGGAAATTCACATAAATCCCTCTGAGTCAATGTCAAAATTTGAGTTTCCAAATGATTCGCAAAATTCATATTCACTCATCGAGATGTCTTTATGTATATAATCTTCCTGTAGTGAGTTTTCCCTCCAGGGCATGATAGCTAAGTCGACGATCACGTGCCTTATACGAATTTTTTTTCTCGTTCATTTTGTGAATGAAAAAAAGGGCAGAGATACCGGACAAGGGAACAAATGAAAGGAAAAATTTGTTAGCAATAAAATTTTCATTGTTTGGTATCTGGCTTTTTACTTTATAGCAATTTGATTGGAAAATATTTCACACGTTGTACTCGATTAGTAACATTTTCTCCTTCATGGCGACATTTTTGAAACTTACAGGTTTTTTTTTAGTAAGAAATTTTAGAAAGAAAAACGCACTTTCAGTTTGTACACGGGCCATCTTATATTCGGGAATATTCGCCTTCCGATATTAAATGATTTCGTATTTATTATTATTTCGTATATATAACTATTTCGTATATAAACTATATTACTTCTTTCAAAAGCAATGCTGTTAGAGTGTTGTTAAGGTAAATGATATTCGTGTTTGAGTTTTGATAAAAAATGCCTGTAGAAATGAAGGTAAAATGAAGGAAATTGAATTTTTTATTATTGTATTAAAGTCTGACATATATATATATAGAGAGAGAGAGAGTGACAACGGCCAGATTGAGTTAAATATACATTTATTAAGGGGAATTATTTACAAGGGAGGGCTAAAAGTTAGTAAAAAGTAATCGAAACATCATTAGATCGTTGGATTCCACGAGGCGTTTCGTTCCAGCGCCCTCGTCATCGTCTCATCGCCGTCGCTTCTCTCGGTCGTCTCCCGCGCAATCGTTCTATTCGAGTCTGGTTTACTCGTTATCCTCGAACCGCCTTGTCAGATAGGTGGCGCTCTCTTGGCATTACGTCATTAATGAATATAGGAGGGATACGATATGTGCACATCCATTCCTACATCGGCCATCATGACCAAGCATGCGTCCTCGCATGTAAAATACAGTGTATTTCAAAATTTCATGAAATAAAACTGAAAAGCTAGAGGAAATAAACTTACAAATAAAACAATTATTAAAACAGACAAATATGTATCAGAAAATCAAAACTAATAATAAAGAATAAAAAAAAATAGGTATACAGATGGAAAGAAGACAAACAATACAAAGCAATCTTGAGTATGGTGATAATGTCGAAAAAAAAATGTTAAAGTAAAAGTTTGCGTTCGTAATGTAACATTCATTTGTTAGGCCATGGTTTCAAGTATTCAGCACAAGTACTTGTTTTGGTTGGGCCATCAAAATTTCCACATTTTTCGACGTTGTAGGTATCGTTAGGTTTTACTTGTGTTATTTTATATGGACCGATAAATTTATTGCAGAGTTTTTGTCCAGGTCCTTGCTGCGTTTTTTTAATAGCAACTAAGTCCTTAACACTGTATAAATAAGGAGATTTTCGTCGAAGATTATAAGACTTTTTGTTTTCATTTTGCACTTTAAGTATTTGCGTTTTTGCCGCTTTACGTAGGAGTTCTCTGTTTTCATTAAATTCGAGTTGTAGTTGTTCGTCGATTAATTGTTGAATGCGCAAATCAGTCTTGTTATTGATTTGTGTTCCAAAGAGTAATTCAAAAGGAGTGGTGTTAATGCTTCGTTGGAATGTTGAGTTTAAGACTTCTTGTAGTGAAGGAACATGTTTGAACCATTTCGTGGGATCGTCTTCTGACATCTTAGATAAGACAGGAATAATTGTTCGATTAATGCGTTCTACTTGACCATTAGCACGTGGCAAACCTGTAGTAATATGGTGAAGTGTAATTTTTTGTTCCGAACAATAAGTGTGGAATTCGTCAGAAGTGAAAGTAGTTTCACGATCAGTGATAAGAAAACGAGGATTTCCAAATGTAGTTTTTTGAATGTCTAATTTTTTATTACCTCAGAAGTAGATGTAGTTTTTGTGGGGTATAACCAAACAAATTTAGTGAAAGAGTCAATGACAGCTAAAATGAATTTGTAGTTTTTACTTGAAGTTGCTAAAGGACCAAGATGATCGATATGGTATGTATTTAGTGGTATATCATCTTTGACAAGAGGATGGAGAAATCCTTCTTGTTTACCAGACTTTTTATTTTTCAATATACATGTTACACAATTAGAAATATATTTTTCAATTTTGGATTGAAGTTGCGGTATAAAATATTTATTTTTTATATGTTCTAGAGTTCTTTTAACTGAAAAATGTCCTTTGTCGTGAGCATTTTTGATAAAGTGATGCTGCATCTCGTCGGGAATAACAAGGACTTCGGCACCGTCAATAAATTTATATAGTATATTATTTTTAATACAGTAGTTATCATATGGACCCTTTTGAAGAAGAGCTTTTATGGAAAGAATGTGTGGGTCCAGCTCTTGAGATTCTTTTATCCTATGCACAATAGAATCATTACACTGGTTTGTTAAAACCTGTATTCTACTTAAAGCGTCGACATGGGCCATTTGTGAGCCAGAGCGATGTAAAATGGTGTAATCATAATCTTGTAAATTCAGGGCCCAACGCGCGATTCGTGTGTTTAGATCTTTCTTACTCATAGTTTTTGTAAATGCATTACAATCAGTAATTATTTTGAAAGGCATTCCTAAAATGTACACTTTAAATTTTTTGAGAGCTTCTATGATTGCTAAAACTTCGAGTTCGTAGCTGGTATATTTTCTCTCCGTTTCGGACGTTTTTCTAGACATGTAATATATAAGATGTAAGGAATTATCATCGGGGAATCTTTGTAATAAAACAGCAGCAAGACCGTCCATTGATGCATCAGTATGTATTTCGGTTTCACAATTTTGTCGATATATACCTAAGACAGGTTTCTGACAGAGCAAACGTTTTAACTCGTCAAAGGAAGCTTTTTGTTTTACATCAAAATTGAAAGGAGTATCTTTACGGAAAAGATCACTAAGTGGCTTAGCAATTACAGAATAAGCAGGGATAAATTTACGAAAATATCCAGTGAGACCTAAAAACGTTGAACTTCTTTAGTTGTTTTTGGTTCGGGGTAATTGACAACTGATTTAGTTTTAGAAGGGGAAGGAAAAAGTTTATTATTTTCAATAATATGGCCTAAAAATTCAATTTTCCTATGCAGAAATTGACATTTATCAAAATTTATTTCCAATCCGTAATCACTGGACACTTGAAGAACTTTTTTGAGTCTCTCAATAGCCTCAGATTCATTTTTAGCTAGGATAACTATATCATCCATGTAAGGGAGAACAATTCCTTGAACAACTAAGTCACGAAAAACTGTATTGATAAAACGTTGAAATGTTGAAGGGCATGTAGAGAGTCCGAAAGGCATTTTAAGGAACTGAAATTGACCATTTTGTGTTACAAAGGAGGTATATGGGCGACTCTGTTTGTTAACAGGCACATGGAAAAACCATTACGTAAATCAATGGTACTGAAAACTCTAGTATCCTGAAGTTTATCTAAAATATCCTCAATGAGGGGCAGAGGATAGTGATCCTTAACTAACACACGATTTAATTTTCGAAAATCAATGCAGACTCGTGGACTGCCGTCTTTTTGCGGACTACTAGGACTTGGCTAGCATAAGCAGATGAACATGGTTCAATAACACCATTTTGTATCCATTCATCTATTTGTTTATCTACTATATCACGTTCAGTAAAAGGTAACCGTCTTGAAGAATGATAAATTGGTTTGTCGTCCGTCACGGTAATGCTTAACTCAATATCCGTCGTTTTAATTTTATTCGGCCTATAACATATGAGTAATGCCTCAACATCATTTCGAGTTTGTTTTGGAATTTCAGGGCCAATATCAAATTTAGGAATGTCGTCAGTAATGGCGAAAACAAATGGTTGTGGAGAAGCGTCGGATACTTCGTTTTGTAGCTTAGAAAACAAAACACTATCAGGGTGATAGTCAAATTTGCTTGTTTAATTAGATTACAACCAATAATAATATCAAAGTTCATTGAGTGGTTGGGGACAACATTAATTTTAACAGGAAAGTCTTGGTTGTCAATTGAAACAGTTGAGTTGAACGAACCAATTACATGAGTTTTGAAAGGCCAAAACCAGTTAGTATATTACCACTATTTATTAAAGAAGGGGAGCCTAATTGATTCCATACACTTTCTTTCATTAAGGTTACTTGACTTCCGGTATCAACTAAAGATAATATTTTTTTAGATAAAATTTTAACTTCTTTACACATAGTAGTTAATGGGGTAATTTCATCAACCTTATTAGAAGAAGGGATATTTTTTTGAGGACAAGCATCAGATTTATGGCCAAAATTTTCGCATAATATACACTTTGGACCACGATGTTTATCTGGGCAAAATTTAGAAATATGACCGGATCCCGAACAATTAAAACAAGTTACGTGATTCCTATCTCTGAAATTTTTATTCTCAAATTTTGAATTAGGCTTTGGTGCATTGAATTTTGGATATCTATCATTTCGATGTTTATGAAGTGTACTTTCAACATCACGGCGTTGGCTACTAAAGTTTGGACTACGCGACGTATCATAAGAGTGATTTTTGCTTTTATTTTGAAATATTTTGTCATAAATTCCTAATTTTTTTTTAAATTCCTGAATTGTTGTACATCCATATAATATTAGCTTATTTGAAGGAGAATCGGGGATTCCATTAATACAATATTCCATAATTGAAGTTTCGTCGAGAAACCCTTGACCTCGATTCGCTAATTCCCGAATAGCGACTAAATATTGGAATACCGTTTCATTAGGCCGCATTTTTTTATGTTGTAATTCCTTATGCAATTGAGCTTGATTTAATTTTTTTCCCGAATTCCTGGATAAGTAATGTTTTTATACAACTGTAAGAGTTTATACCACGCTGAGATTGAATAAATAAAATTTTTTGCAGTTCCTGTCAAAAGCCGTTTTACAAAAACAATTTTTTTGTTGTTCGGTTATTGGGCAAAACGTTATATTTTCCTCCACATCAGAAAAATGTTCAATTGAGTATGAGTCATCTGCACTGAAAGAACGAAGAGTTAGAAGTAAATCTTTAACAAAAAGCCACGATAAATCGTTTTTCGAAATAGAGGGAACAGCTGACTCATTAATTTGGTTAAGTGCGTCAGCCGATTTCCTGTCTGTAGAAAGTGGGGGGAAGCAAAGGAATTTTCTGCATCCCGCGGGGGCATTCTTCTACATCTCGTGTATTTAATTTATTATGAAAAGCGGATAAATCAGCTAGTGAAAACAAAATATTATTACAAAGTTCTTCGGCAGTTCCATTTGTTTCTAGTTGTAAAAAATTAGCTAAACAGATTAAATCGGGTAGGTTAAATTTTTTAAAATAACGGCGGAGTAGTCTTCAATATCAAAATCTTGTGCGAAACCCGTAAACTTTCGCAATTGTTCTCTAGAGGTCCAATTGAATGGGTGATAGTTAAAAACAACAGAATACAATAATTTTACATTTTGCGTATTGCCAAATTTCAAAGCTTGCGCGATAACTGGGATATCATTCAGTGTTAAATAAGACATAATAAATCACTTAAATTGAACCAAAATACGTAAAATATACAAATATTTGCAGATCACTTAAAATGATATATGAGTAAAATATTTCAACACAGAAAAAAAAAATAATACGCTATGAAAAGATTAAAGTCCAGA
The DNA here is from genome assembly GCA_019973935.1 of Trichonephila clavipes. Taxonomy (NCBI): domain Eukaryota; kingdom Metazoa; phylum Arthropoda; class Arachnida; order Araneae; family Nephilidae; genus Trichonephila; species Trichonephila clavipes. The sequence continues at coordinate 132,000 of BMAU01000503.1, read as the reverse complement.
ATAAAATGTCACTAGTAGCAGTTGTACAAGTTAAAAAAAATATATCGTATCACAGTCACATTAGCAGTTTCAAAATATATTTTCACAATCACTGAGAGTTTGTAAAAAACAATGGAAATAAAAACTCACGGTAAACTTTTTGCATACAACGTCTTGATTGTTGAATATTAACTTTCATGAATGTATAATAGTGTTGAAGAAAATCTTGATGTGTCGGCAAAATTATCGAATAAATAAATATCTTCAGAATCGTGAACTTTCACACACTTGAAAAAATCGTCAAACACACGTTGAAAAACGCTTTGAAGAATAAATGCACTTGAAGAAAATCGTCTAACACACATTGAAGAGAACACATTGAATATATTCACTTTTCTTGCATCGTCATCGTCCTTTTGCTTCGGTTTTCTAGGGGATTTTAAGTTAAGGGAAAGGCCGAGCCCCCATATAGAGAGTGACAACGGCCAGATTGAGTTAAATATACATTTATTAAGGGGAATTATTTACAAGGGAGGGCTAAAAGTTAGTAAAAAGTAATCGAAACATCATTAGATCGTTGGATTCCACGAGGCGTTTCGTTCCAGCGCCCTCGTCATCGTCTCATCGCCGTCGCTTCTCTCGGTCGTCTCCCGCGCAATCGTTCTATTCGAGTCTGGTTTACTCGTTATCCTCGAACCGCCTTGTCAGATAGGTGGCGCTCTCTTGGCATTACGTCATTAATGAATATAGGAGGGATACGATATGTGCACATCCATTCCATTCCTATATATATATATATATATATATATATATATATATATATATATATATATATTTTATATATAAGGTCATATAAAATCTAAATTGATTTCTTTTTATATAGGTAAACTTTCTTCAACTTCTGAAGACGACACAAAACCTTCAGATACTTCAGGTGCAAGTGAATCTACAGAAAGAAGTAAGTATATAATATGTGTGTGTGTTCATAATGAAATATATTCATTTATTAATTTGTATAATTTATTCTGTTACACCCAATCATTTGTAACAAAGAATTTTTTATACTAGTTTAACGTTGTAGATTCCTCTACATTTAGATGTGAATGTAGAGGAAAATTTAAATGTTAAGAAATACCTTCAGAATGAAGGGAAAAATTTTGAATTTGAAATATTTTTCATTGTCTTATTCCTTTTATTTTTAATTTTCAACGTCAGATATTTAATTTTGAAAGTTGTGAACCCTTTTTTATATTCTTTTTATATGAATACGGAGTTTGTTTAGGCATTTAAATTGATAGTTATTTTTAATATTTAATTATTTAATTAAATTTTTAAGCCGTCTTAAAAGTTTTTATCGGTAGCTTCGGAATTATTAGTCAATCTTAAAATTCATTTTTTGAGAAAAATAATCTAGAGTTTATTATGAATTTATACGTTTTAAAAAACGATTTTTGAAAGTTTTTTGAAGAAATTATCGGATTTTCTTAGCTTAAGACTCTATAAGCTTCTTCAGGGAAACAAACCTAACAAAAACACACACATTTGTCTCAAAATTATGGATAGTTTGGTATTTAGTCTCTCTTGTATTTTTATCACTCTTAATGTGTTACGAAAAATAATTATGTAGAGATATTAAATCATTTATAACTTGACAAAAAAAAGTTTTCATTTCCTTATTTATAATTTTAAAAGTTTCGAGTGTTGGGGAATTGATTTATAAGTAGTGATATTACGTTGATTAAAATGAACGCTAAAAATTTTTAAAGATTATGTTTCGCCATATTTGAATAATCTACTGTCAATACAATGCTTAGGCGTTTTATAAATTATTTACTTCATTTATCTCGAAAGTTTTGACTTTCATCCATTTTCCCAGTATAATGAATATAATATTGGTTTAAAAGAGTCTAAGTGAATAACATATTGTTCGAATCTCTATTGCAATTTAAAATAATGTATACTCCGTAAAGTATATGTTTCGAAGAACATCGTAATTTTGAAAGATATTAAACATTTCAAAGCGCTTTCGGATCTTATTTCTTAATATCATTGCTTAATCAAAGTTTCGTATTGTCTGTGTTAGCAGATCTAATTCTTCTGAGAAAGGAATTTTACATTGAGAATTCTCGAAGACGAATCCTTCCTTTTAACGAGTTGGATCGAGTGGTCTTCAAGTAGCAAAAAGATAACTCTGGTGAATCGTCGAACATTTTTAACTGGGCACACAAACACACACGCTCGCAACAACTTCAAACTGGAGTCTTCGGCATCAGTAAAGGGTTGAAGTATTTTATTCCTTTTCCCTCGGAAACGCATCACCACCCCCTCTCCTTACGTTGCCTCAACCCACACCCCTTTGTTCCTTATCCCCCACCCCCGCGATAAAACTATGTGTGCGCGGGGGCTTTTAGCCTTGAGAGAAAGAGAGGAGCAAGCATCCGATAATTTAATCAAATTAAACGAAATTAAATTAAATCAAATTAAATTAAATTAAATTATGGGAGTCTTTTCCCCCATCCGTGTCCCTTCCCCCACCCCCTAGCGCTCCTTCTTCTACTCTCTCTCAAGCGTGCCTGATCTGATAATGAGATTAGCAAGGTTTCAAGAAATATATGAAGCAAATTAGCGTGCATGTAATGTGCTTAAATGAAGAAGGGGGTCTAAGGAAAAGTTGTAGTTGTATTTAAAAGCATTAAAAGTTTCGGAGTGTGCACCATCTACCCCTCTTCCACCACCATGACTGCCCCCCTCCCTCTTTTGAGGGGGAGCAAAATTATTGATTTCTGCCTTTCTCAACTGTCGCTACCCACCCCTCTAACCTCCTTATTCCCCAAGCCGGTGTGTAAGGTGGGTAGAGGAGCGAGCCTTCCCCCTCCTTCCCAACACACACACACAAGTTCTTCGCTATCTTTTCTCTCTTGCCAAGCGAAAGGCAGCAAGCGCTCCGAGGGATATAAGGAATATATATACGGCCGAGGAGAGAAAACAATGCCAAGCGACATAATGCTGTAAAGTAATAAGTATTTGCCGTGGAATTTAATTTTACCAATTTTACTGCCATATATCCTCGGCAAAATTAAATTCTCGGCAAATATGTAGCCTATTCCCCGGCGTAATTACTTAACAGCAATGGAAAATGCAAATTACTTCGAGAGAGAGAGAGAAAAGTTCATGGTGAAGGGGGAGGATAAGGCCTGTATATGCGCTTGCATTATATGTTGGGGGAGAGGAGGGAGATTCAGTTCGGGGGTCCGCGGCACAAGCTGGTACTTTATCCCGCTTGCGGGGCTTTTCGAACTTGATGTGAGCAGGGTGTTGCGCCGTGGTTGGGGGAGGGGTGGGAGACAGCAGAATCACCCGTCCACACATTCACCTCTTTCTTTCATTACACACATGCGACCAGAAGAAGGGGGAGGTGAGGGCTGTAGCATTGCCAAAGCAGCAGGTATTTTACTCTGTCCAAACATCTAATTTTAGCGGAGCTTCGATTCACCCCCTTCCCCTCCTGTATCGTTTGCTTCATTTGTTGCGTCTCATAACCCCCTCTATTTCATCCGAGTGTCCCGTCTATGGTTGGGCGTCGTGATTTGTGGAATGGGTGATAGTGGAACATCGTCCGACATACTCTACTCCCCCCTTTCCTCTTCGCCGCCCTGGTTTTAATCTTCCGACCGTATAACGGCCGTTTTCTTGTCCCTCCCCGACTCTCATCCTCCCTTCTTGTAAATAACGCTTAAGATTTCATTAATTAATATCGTAATTCGTTTTAAAGGACGGCGCGCTGGAGCCTTTCGTTCCGAGAGTCGTTTTCTTTCCACTTCGGTTTCTGAAACCGGAGCTCGTTCTCAATCTCTTCTACTTCGCCTATTTTCGTAATAACGGGAAGAGACGCATGGAATTGCAGCGCTTCTTTCCCGGATTTGAAGTTCATCAGCTGAAAACTTTCAAAAGCCAAACGAACATCTTTTCTCATGAATTACTTGATTTTTTTTCATTTTAATTGGGAGAAAAAATGTCGATTTTTTTAAAAATAAACAGCAATTACAAAAAATTAATTTAAAAATAGTTGTTTTAGCATTTAAGTTATAAGGAAGCAGTAGTAAATCTAAGTATAAAGAATGCTTTTTTTTTCATAACATTTTCTGCTGAGCAAATTGGAACAATAATTCGCTGAAAAATAAAAAAATGATGTACATTATTAATTATTGTTCCTATTATTATTAATCTATTCATTTCTATTATTATTGTTTTTAATATATTTCATAGCAACTTATTTTTTCCTTTCTAGTAACCATAATGGTTCGAATGCGGTATTATAAAAAATACAGATTTCAACTCACTTCATTTTTACAGTATTGCGTGTGAAGACATTACGCAATCACAAATTATTTTGTAATATGGTATTCGTTGCAGTTCGCGACAGAATTAGGTATCATTCCTCTACCTATTTTAGTTTTCCATAAAAAACAATAATGCTTTTAATTTTTAGAAATATTATCATATTAACGAACACTTTCCAAAAGCGGCTGAATCATGGGCGCAACTACTTCTGTATCAATGATACGGGGTCCCCAAGCTACAAGGGCCCCTATACGTGTAAGAAAAAATCGTAAGATATTAAGACACCCAAAAGAGGGCTCTTAAGGAATCTTCGATACAGGGCCCACTCAGGGGCCAATGGGCTAAATTGAGCGGCTCATAAACTAATCTATTGTGGGAAAACAATTTTACATTTATTTCCAGTGTTTCCTTTTGATTATTTTCAAAAACATCTTAGGAATCAATTATATTATTCAGAAACATATTTAGTACGAAAATTGAGTTTCAACAAGTTAATGTGATGTATTAGTTGTAACAATACAAAATTTGAACTTGAAATGTTGTGGAAGCTTTGAGGGTGACTACTCCACTATGCATACTTTTTGATCACCTCTTAAATGATTTAATTTTCATATTGTCCCAATTTACACCTCATTAAATGGAAAATTGTCCTTTATTTATAATTAATTTTAAAAGCATAATTTTATTTTATTTGATTAAACCATGTAATATTAATTTATTACTAAATGCTGATTTTATGAACAATTGAGATGACTCGTAAAAATAGTAAGCGAGTACTTTCCTCCATAATCATATTTGATCTCCTTTTTCTCATTCTTTGTGTTTTATTTTTGTTAATCTCGTTAGACAATTTTTTTTCAGTGTAGAGATTCAAGGCACGTGTTGTTTTAGGTTACCTATTGCTTTTTTGAAAATGTGATCGCCTAATAAATGAATAGGCTCCGATTAAAAGAACCGGTTTAAGTAAAGATTTATAAATAATATGTATCTCTATTTATCTGCCTTAATATATATCCAATTAAATTTAGAACAGTCTTTGATTGTTTTAATATTTATATTACAAATTCTGGTAAAATATTACAAAAAGTAATTTGGGATACTTTAGACAACCTTAATAAAGCTATTATTGTCATATTGAAATATTGAAGATAGTTAGGTACATGCTAGGTAAAAACATAAATTCTATACATAGCTATGACTTTGGTGACTTATTTAATTCCATTCACACAGAAGATATGGCTAAGGTTCTGATTCAAGTATGTATTAAATGCTCTTTTAATTAATAAAATATGAAAAATATAATACAATATATTATTCAACGTGTGTATTTAAAGAAACATTTATTATACGCGTTGTCTTTTATTGTCTATAAATTGAGGGACTATCACAATAGGACCAGTCAGCAATTGTCTGGCTGAGATATATCTTTACTTCAATGAGAAGGAAAATATATGCATTAATTTGTGTAAAATATTTTGACAACTAAATTATTTTTAATAATAACTTAGATTATATTTCTAATTTTAATTTTCATCCTTATTATTTGAATTTAATAAAAACTAATCTTGGTTGCAAATAATTCAAAATTGTTTGATTTACAATTTATAGTATTTTTTAAAGTAATATTTATGATGAAAGAGAATCTTTTAATTTGAACAGTGTAATTTTACGTATTCGAAATTTTAGTATGTTTTGAATTTATGTTTGCTGTTTTTAATTGTATTATTTTTGCTTTTATTTCCATGCATATGGTATTCTTATAAATAGTTTTAGTTCTCTAATATGATATATACTGTTTGCAAATTTTAGACAAGCGATTTTCAATATTGAATTATATTCTTCATTATTTTCGCGTACTATTATCTGTGCGCTTTCTTCTGATGGCAAAGTTAGAATCCTATGGGGCAAATTTAACCCTACTTCACTGCCCTAAGTCAGTGTATTCTTGCTTCTCTATTTTAGGAACTATGCTACTTCTGATTTATAAGGGAAAAATTTATCCACCTTTTTTTTATTTGTAATACAGTGAAAATCATTTAACATGAAACTGAGAACTGAAATATTTTTTCGTGTTAAAGGATATTGCAAAAAAAGAAAAAGAAACCCATACATTTAACAACATTAAGTTTATTAGAGTGCGTTTTATTTCGTGGATATGTACAAATGCATATATTTGATAAAAATCAATGAAACAAAAACAATTACAAGAACTTAATGAAGCTGAAAAAAATTTCAAATATTTTGGAAAACAAAACAATTATGTTGTTTTTGGAAAATAATCTGATTTTTCTTTGTGTTGTCTTTTTTAACATCAAATTGTCATAAGATTGTTCGATGTTGTCCATTTTGTTATTCATTTCACCGGTGTAATGTGCGTCTAAATAACTGCGCATACTTTTTATAATGTTCCTCATTTCGGATGACGTGGGTACTGGAACTGCGTTATTTATTTCATTTTCACCATCTTAATTTGTATCAGTGATATTTTTTTGGCTTTGAACAAACTCCAAAATGTCTTTGGCTGCCATAATTGGGGCTGTACACATATTATCATCATGTACTACGAATTCTTCCTATGATAAAGTAAGACAGTCCAATAGTACAGAAAAATAACGGGAAACCCCACTTCTCTTTCATTTCACTCCCTTCTTAAATCCATGGCGTTTTCCGCATTTTATTCATGCCCTGAAGGGAAATCTTTTTGTGTTAAGCGATTTTTGTTTCATGAAATAAAAATCATCGAAAATACATAGTAGTTTGTCGGAACCGTTGTATTTTTTCGTGTTAAACGATATTTTATCTTAAGCGTTTTCGCGTTCAACGTATTTCACTGTATATGTGTGTATAGCAACAGTTGTAACAGACATTAATTTCAATTATATAACTCTTGCCCTTGTATTACGAAGAATAGTATCTTACCTTTACTTAATTATTGTACTCTTTTTAAGACTAAAATTTTGAAGAAAAAATAATTCAAGTACTTTGACTTCATAAATTATGTCAGTGTTCAAAATTTGCAAAAAAAAAAAAAATGTGATTATACGCAGATTTTATATTTATTGTAAAAAGAAAACTATTAATAAGTATTGAAATAAATTTTATATACATATAAAAATATATTCTGTAAATTATAATCAGGGAAAGTAGAATATTTATACTTACATGTGTCGTCTGACATTATTGTCAACGATCTATCAGTAAGACATGTATCGGGATTTAAAAATAAGTTTTTGAATCAAAATCTGATAGCTTTTACTGTAACAATTTCAATCAGTTTGTTTCAATACGTTTTTTTTTCATGCGTTTTGGAAAAGTAGCAAATATTCTTCAAATTAATGTAACTTTTTGATACCTGATAGAAATTGTTATCTTAATTGATTACATTACAATCATCATAATTCACTTATAAAGATCTGGCAATTTTTGCTAACAACGATGCCTCGCATCATTTCCTTTATCAATCATACTATTCTCCTTTTTTCTCATAACATCTTGTGACCCAGTTCATTTTCGCTATATGCAGTCACCTTCCATCTATTTTCATTTTACTCACTCAAAACAATTACTCGTTATTTTCTCATTCATCATAATTTTAAAAAAATCTTTCATATAATTCAAAAAAAAATTTAGTGAGAAGGTGGGGGCGATGTGCATTCTAGAGATATGATGGAAAATAAAATTTAAATATAATACAAACACACACACACACACACATATATATATATATATATATATATATATATATATATATATATATATATATATATATATATATATATATATATATATATATATATATATATATATATATATATATATAACTCTGGTTTTGTAGCTCTAAGCCATCGTTATATGAGCTCAATCTTTTACGGTAAAAAATTTTTGACAAAAATATTTTCTAAATAGATAACTTCCTGTACCGTAATTCAATTATTTAAATGTATTTTCCCCATCTTCGTAGTAAGGAATTCAAAGGTGGGAAATACTCTGTACAAATGATAGTTAAAAAAATTCATTGTGTGTGTTAGTAGCAATAGTAAATGCTTAAAGTAAATTATTAGTTCATGATTTATAATATTTTTTAGATTGCATAGTTTAACGTTAAGATTTTTCTTTTTATCAATTGCTTCATATTTTTAATAAATAAATTTATACAGTTATTGGAAGTAACTAAACAATATATCATCAAATGTATTAAAAACGTTGTGTAATCGAATTCTTAAAAAAAAAGGAATATCTGCAGTGGTTTTACAATAGAATTATTCACTCAACTATTAATTGGACATCATCTTACACAGTGTATTTTAATTGAATAGGAATTATTTTAAATATGTAGGAATAGTAGAAAGCTACTGAACCAAACACCGTTTTCTGAATTTTCGGGAAATATATATGAAACTCTTTTAGAAAAACCTTAGATAAAGATAGAGTAGATAGGTAATCTTATGACGGGCTCACGCGTCTTTTCTTTAACATGTCCTTTGGGTTCTTTGGGCCAGAATTAACGGAAACTCTTTTCCAACCAAATCCAAGAAGTGAAGTGTGAATGAAAGATGCAAATCAACAAGCTTTTAAATATAGGAACTTAGAGTAAACGTGATGGCAATGTATGACAATTGATGGTAGTTTGTGGCAGTTGATGGCAAGTAAAGAAAAGTTAATATAAATCGTGGTTCAAGTTTAGATTAAAATACGTGGTGTTGATTAGAAGTTATAAGTGACAAAGATATAGAGAGCCAGGGTGCATACCAGTGCACGCAAGTAAATACAAGTCTGCCTTTACTGATTCTGCAAACTGCAACAAGGTAGGATTGACTATTTAATATTATAATCAGTGATTGAATTAGAATCGAGTTTAGGCGGTTCAGTTATTGATAGTGGTCTGAATTAGATTAAGTCACTTATTACCTATATGTATTGTGTGTTGCGTATTTTTCCATCGTAGATTCTCTCACATTAATTAGTATAATTAAATTTGTTAAAGGTTTAAGTTGAATATCTTAATAAAGTCATATTAAGATAATGATTCCTTCTCGTTCTTTCGTTAATCCTACACCTCTAGCTCATGCTGATACTCCGAGAGATGTTCTCCCAAGGGTGGGAATATCACAATCTTAGGTAAATAAATTGATATTTTTACATCAGATCAAAGATTATAATTTGTTTTAAAGATTTGGTGTTCTGATTTTATTTAGGATTGAAGAAAAATTTTAATTTGAAATCTCCTTTGGTAGGGTAATGAGAGAAAGTACAATCTTTTGACAATCAAGTTCGGTGAATAGTCCTGTAACATTAACATAGATCAAGATTTAACGAAAGTTACCTTACTGTCCTTTGAAATAGTCACCTCTCATAACTATGCACCGCTTAGATCTGCTATACATGTCCTAGAAATTTTGCAAGAAGTCTTCTTTTGGGTGGAGCTCAAAAGCCTCGTGTCGTTTCGTTGTATTTCAGGAATATCTTCAAATCACTTTCCTTTCAAAGCGAGTTTGAGTCGTAGGAATAGGAAGAAGTCTGGAGGATTAAGATCTGGCGAGTACGGTTGATATTCAATATGCATCAACTATTTTTTTGCCGGGAACTTTTTGACGATGTTTGCTGTGTGAGGGTGAGCATTCTCGTGAACAAAAAAACCATGAACCTTGTTGGGCGTACTGAGTAGTATCTCCCACGTTTTTCTCATCCCTAAATACTGAGTAACGGTTTATCTCACGGATTCACGGTTAATCTGCAGTTTAGCTATCATGCGCACAGTTAATTGATGATCTTTCGTGATTAATTTTCTCACTTTCTTAATGTTTTCATCACTGATGGAGGTCGTCGGTTTTTCGCTTTTGTCAGAAACACTTTTCCGGCCTTCTCGAAAAGGGGTGTACCACTCATACACACACTTCATGGAAAGTGCTTGATCTTCATGAACACGCATTGCATAAGTTTCTTTCGATGTCTTGCCAAGCTTAAAGCAAAACTTTAAATTGATCTTTTGTTCCTTCATTTTCCTGTTCTCATTTAAGAACCAATACACTGAACAAGCACTTTGTAAAACACGCAAGTCTTACATAGAACTCAAATGACGCTCGACTGAACAACGATGAAAACAGATGGTCAACACCTGCCACCACGCATGTGCAGCGTTTTGTTTCGCCAGCGTTGCCAGATCAGCCGTTCTGACTTCATTTGCCGAACTTTATTGTCAGAGGTTGTATATAGTCTGGAACATTTTCAAAATTATGATTTATAAGTTTTAGATTATAATTATTTCTGCAAATAATAATTGTAAGAATAAATCAAGAGTTTCTTTTTCAAATCCTTTATTTCGCTGGATAATTCTTTAGGAACAGTAGTTTACCCATGTTCTGTAAATTCTCTTTCAAAAACAACCTCTAACTGTTGCAGTACTCCGTAGAGCTAAATACAGATTAAGACTTTTAACTTGTGAGCAGTTGGATCAACTGCCACCATTCATTGGATTGCAATATTATTTCTAGAACAATGATACCTCTGAAATAATTACTTTCAACTTTCTATCAAGGTAAGATAAACGAAAGTATAAACAATGTGATTATATACAAATAGAAAAAGTTATTTTTTTAAATATTTAGTTAATAGGACTGTACAATGTGATAAAAATGAGCCATAAAAGCACTATGAGGTTATAGAAAATTAATCTAATCGCAATAAAAAAAGAATCATTATAGGATCAGACAAAAACAATTAAAGGTCTTTATAATAAAAATTTATCTATTATTTTATAGATATAAAATGTATTTGTATAAAAGTACTTCAAATATATTGACGGTTATTAATAAAGGAAAAAAAATAAACTGTCTTTGTGTGCAGAAATATTATTGAATATCTATAAATATTTTTTAAAGAAATAACATTATATATAAACCTACTCTCATATCTCTATCTTTCTTTCATCTCTGTTTTTTCAACTCTAAAACTTTCTGCTGGGATTAAAAAAAATTGTATGATAAAATTAAAGAAATTATTATAATCTGATTGATAATCTGTAAAAAAACATAACTGTAATAGAACAAATCAGGGCAATTTTTTTTGTATTTTGTCAAAATTAAGATTATACTATAAAATTAAAGATGTTAAACAAGCTGTAAAAGTTTCTACGTATTTTTATTAAAAAATTCTAAGTCTGCACCAAATTATCTCTTTATTTTTATGGATGCATTTTTAATTCTGAATTTTTATTTTCAAAATGTAAGCAGCTTGAAAAACACCCTTACTAATTACAACTATTATTTCTCTCTGTAATTAAAATCCATCATTAAAATTGCTATAATTATGTTTTAATTAATGTTTAACAGAAAAATAGTTTCATAAAAATAGTTTTTTTCTTTTATTACTTGTTTGATAAAAAATGACAGAATTGTAGAAAGTTAGAATCTAAACATTTGAAAGGTTATTAACAAAATATTTAGTGTACGGAATAATATGTTGTAATAAAAAATGTGTCACAAAAAATCTATGTGCGGTTATAGAAAATTAGCCTAATCGTTATGAAAAAAGGAGCAATTACAGACTCAGAAAAAAAAAGTATGTAAGATATTTATAATAAAAAGCTACCTATAAAGTTAAGTATGATATTTGTCTATATAAAAAATATTTTAAGCATTGTGAGGTTATTAACAAGAAAAGAAAAAAATTGCTTGCAGAAATATAACTATATGTCTTGGGAAAAAATGTTTAAGAAATAAATTCTAAAATAATAACAAAACTTCCTTTTTTTATTCTGTACTGAAATATTCTATATCAGATCTCAAAAATTATATTTAAAATAAGTCATAATTTAATTAAATTTTGTGCTGAAGTTTACATTATTAATATATGAAGTCTTTTCAGTAAAATTATAAATTTACGCAATCACAAATATTTAATTGTTTGTAAGTATTACCATTACTATTATTTATTGAAACATTTAACTCCATACAATAGCAATATATCAGTTTCGTTTTTCGTATTTAAATTTTAATGTTTCTTTAAAAGGTAACATGTTAAGATATAAAATAAAAATGGTGCGTGGAACGCTACGCAATAGAAGTGAAACTTCTTTGGCGACGTTGGAACACTGATCATTTACCCAAATATTTCAAATTGACCGAATACATGTCCCAATCGCCTAATTTGCATGAAAGGTATTCGTGACGAAATGAGTCGTCTTTCTGATACCAAATCCAAAGTAGGAAGATATGCTGGAATTTCTGCGTTTACAAAACCATTATATTTTGATAAATTTGGTATACTTTTCCTACATAAACTTTGTCGGCAATTGTAACATTTTTTAATGTCTTCGAAATTAATTTCCAGTAAAATATTTTTCTGCTCAGTAACAGGCGTTCTCAAATCATCTCTAAACCATAATCTATCATAAATTGAACGCCCGTATCAATTGAACGATTATCAAAGAATCGCCTTTGAAAATCTTTGTGAGCAATTTTATGGGAATCATAGTCTTTGTAACGTAAGATAGAATTTATTATTGATTTATATGTATGGGTTCCAACACGCACTAGACTTGTTGAGGGCTCTGTAGTTAATGGCACAGAGTGCTTCACTAAGTCCGTATTAATCTGTGCTGTCATTAGAAGATTCTCAATAACATTCCCATCCCTTACACTGAGCATTAAGAGAGTATTTTGCAGTGTTTTTTTTTCGTCCTCAATATTCTCTCATGTACTCTGATGGAGATTTGGCAGTAGCGCTTAATGAATTTGTAATATTTTTCTGAGTTTTTTTTTTGTCATTTGTTCGACTGGGCTTGCTGCTAGTTTTTGTTTCTTTCACGAAACTCTTTTCCTCTTTGTGCATTTGATTTCGGCATTCTGACTTGAATTAATATAATAATTCAACGAAAATAAAAGTCAAAAAATCAAATTAGCCGCCGAAAACATCGCCATATAGCAAAAAATCTAAGAAAATATTTAAAAAAAAGTACGTTTTTGATGCGAGAGCTATTTTGTCTACACCGTAATGTCACTGCATCTCATACAATCGTTGACAGATGTTCCCGGGTATGGGGGAAAAGGACCCCTCAATAGGAAGGTGGGCAAGCTGACCAATTGGAGAAGTGAGCAATCATCCAACTTTTTCATGGATATGACGCATGTCAAGGGGTGTCCCCGCTCCCCCTTTTCCTCCCAACTCGCTATCCCGTCATCGTGGTGACGATTCGGGGGGATGGCGTGTAGACTACTTCCGTTCTCTTTTTCACTGTTACGCTAAACTGGCAAATTTCTCATTCACTCTCGAACGCAAAGAAGTTTCACTTCAAAACGGAAATCAGTCAAGTGTTTTGAAAATCAATTTAATCTATCATAAAAGAAGTTATGTTAAAGAGTCTTAAAAAATGAAGAATTATATATTGTTACAATTATATATTTTGAATATTACGAAGGACCCTCTGTAGTGTCAAGAATGCAGCATATCTGTAGCTTTGTTATTTTCATTGTATCAATATTCTATGAGTTTACCTAGTTAAAAATGTAATAAAATTAAAATAAATCAATTGTATCTCCAAAAACACTCTATTCATTCTAATTTAATGTCTTCTCATTGACCATTTTATTTTCAATATGAATGTATTTTTCCTTTTTAAATATCAATACATTGAAGAGCAGTTGAATTTCATACAACTGGCAACTTGAAATTGTGGCATTGCGAAAAATTATGTCCGAAAGCAAATGTCATAAGAGATTTTATAATACAAAAACGTATTTGAAAAAATGTATTTGAACAATAGTAGTAGTCAAACGCAAAATAGGTAAAACGAAAAATCTAAAACGCATTTAATCGAGGATAAATTTCTGGTCTTCGACAATTGGGTCATTCTGTCTGTCTATTAATTCTTGAACTTTTCGTACATATATATTTGTACATCGTCACATGATAGTGAAAAGGTCACGTGATTCTAGCCAATCAATTCAAAAACTCATGTGATGTCATAGTCACACCATAAAAACTATCTTGTGTTTCCAGCTAATCAGTTCACGCGCATCGGTGTTGCCAAGTCTTGCTCTTTGCAGAAACGTTTTCTTAAAAAGTACATATGTATACAAAATGCATTTTATTTAAAAGTGTATAAGCATAAAATACGATTTTTTTTTTTTTTAATTTTAAAAAATCTTTTTGAAGAATTTTTTTTTCTTAACATTTAAACATCTTTATCCAAATATGAAATTTGAAATTTTATCTGAGTTTTACAAATAGAACAACAAGTACATTTAGTTTAATGTTTGTTTTGAATTCAATGGAGAACACGTGTGTTGTTTTTATCATGGGACATCATGAATTGTGTCCATTGGATTATATATATTCGTGATCGTTAGCTTGTTCCTGTAATAATATCGGTTATACGAGCTAAAGTACAAGAAAGCAAGTGGACAATTTAACGCTGGTGCACAAGAAGTGTTCAGAACCACTCCAACTGAATTGTCTTTTCGCTATGGCGTACAGAGCAATTATCCCATGATGATGTTATCAAAGGCAATAAAACCCATCAGAGGGCGCAAAAATCAGTAATGGAAGTGTAAAAGTCACCATTAAACATGTGGAAAATATTGCCTTGACTAATTTGACTGGATTTAAGTTTGGTACATGCCTATGGTTGGGTACGAGTACGGAGGAAATCCTATGAAGCAATGGATTCTTCTCTATAATAAGGTGCTTTTCTGGCTGTTGGAGTTAACCTTTCCGCGGCGATGTACGGAAAACATTTTAGAAATGGATGTATCACATATGCATCCACTCCAAATGTCACCGGCAGCTGGATGATGCACCGGTGAATAGCGTTTCGTATTTGATCTGCAGGTCTGATCGTCTCCATGGAAAATTGCATTGTACGGCCTACCCCCCATCCGATAAGGGAATTTGAGACTAGTGCATATATTACTCACCCGTCGCGAAATGGTTAACATTCTCATCTGAAGACATTTACTTTGAATCCCAAGTGTCATCCTTCATGAGTCAACCTAGCTCTCACGTTGGCATGGTGTAGAAGTTTGGAGAGTGAGGTTACGGCACAGTTGTTGTCTTCGTCATTTAACGGAGGCTCAAACTTGCGAGTTCAGTTGCCCAAAATCCTCGCACAGCTTCAATGTGCGACTTTGATTAAAAATAAAATATCCAAGAAATCAAAGATCAACATTTTGTGGTAAACTTGACGACCCAGTACTCCCGTTTGTACGTCTTCGGCTTCTCCCCCGAGATTTTGTCTTTTAACAAAATAATTCACCGTGCCGCCGTATCTGAATATCCTTAGGATTCGCTAAACACTGTACAGCAGTGCTTCTTAAACTTTCAATACTGGCGACCCACTTTTCAATCATAATTTTTATCGCGCCCCCCTTATACACTAATACTGTATTGAATGAAATAATAATGCACTTTGACGCTAAAGCTACAAAGCGATCTTAATTATAAACCGTACAAATTAATAAGATAAGTATATTAAATTTTATATACGTAACTTTTAAGTAATATATATTTTATTTTTCTTTCTCGAATTTTTAAATCCTCGGCAAGACAAGCCCATGGAAGTCGCTAATACTTATTAAACTTGCTCCTAATTTAGTATTAATAAATTAGTTATAAAATACTCTGTGCAGCACTGATATATTAAAAGTATACTGGCTGAAGTACCCGCTCTCCGAACGAGTTCATTTCTTAAAAAACTAAAACATTCTTGATTAATAGCTGAATTGTCACGAAAGTAAACGCAAATAGGCCACAATGTTAACGAAAATGTAAAATGATATTTTAAAATGAATGCCCATATTATAATTAGTTTTAAGCCTCACAGAATTAGCATTTAGAATTAATGTTAAACAATGAAAAAAATAATATAAAACTCCAATGAAGAATATTAGCGTTATTTTTAGTATTTAAAACGAGAAGACTTCAAAATGTTTTTTCTCAGGGGCAGACAAACACTCGATACTAGCGTTGATGGTCACGCGGGGTGATTGAGTCACCCCAATCCTTTTTTTTATAATTATTTTATCGTACACGATACAAATCGGGATTCTAGTGAGTAATTTAATTAAGATTAAGTAAACTTATCTACTTTCAAAGACTTTTCAATTTTTCTTTGGTACCATATAAACAGTTTTGCCAGAATTAACGATTTCGGGATCTGTGTGTCCCGCGCGGCCACTTCCGGGTTAAATGTGTATTCATTATGATAACATGTATGTTGCTGCTAAAAAATTGAGTAAAACGTTTTTCATTATGCTTTATATGTTTGAGAATACTCACAAAAATAAGTTTTGGCCAAGTGATCCTTCAAAGTGTGCTCTCTGTGGTTTTCCAAATATCATAAAACTCTTTTGCATGGAAAAAAAGCGCAATAGACAAATACATTACTTACAACTTCCCTAAATGAGAAACAAACGCATAAGAAAGCTGTCATAACTAACTGTACCAATAACTTAGAAGGTCAAACGGATTATCAGCAAAAAAAAGATTACAGCTATATTGTGCAGTATTTCAAATATAATCACAGTGATGAATTTTTTATGTTCCTAAATGTTTTCGATTCTGGGTCTAGGATTTGTTTTTTCTCTGAAAGAGTAGTATTTTAGGTTTAAAAAGAATACGTAATGAAAAAATCTCTCATCATGGGATTACAGAAAATCAAATAAAAGATTCTTTATTTGGTTATAGGATCAAAGATAGCTAATTGGGTATTGAAATAATTTTTATTTTTGATGACTTATATCGCGTCTATAAATTATATCAGAGTAAAAGGGCATTTTTTATTATATCTGAAAGTATTTTGCTTTAATTCACTCCAGTAAGTAAATTAATTATTTTTTAAATCTTTTATTTTCGATATGCTCGCACCCCCCTCGTAAGGTTATCGCGCCCCCCAGGGGGCGCGCCCCACAGTTTGAAAAACACTGATGTGCAGGCATGACCTTGTTTTTCTGACCATATATAAGTCTCCTGATTTCAATCCATTTGGAATACCATCAAGAGAGATAACTGACCTAGACTCACATCTATCACATCCAATTTTTACAGAAATAAATTCTTAAAATAACAGAAGATAGACTAGAGACCCTACAATGATTTAATAATATTCGATTATTGTAAAAAATAAAGAACATTTATAATAATCTCTTCCAAAACTGTGAATAGGGTAAATTCTATAACTGCTTAAAGTGGATGGTGGATTCTTTTAATTTTACATATAACTGGAAATCTTGCGCGCTATTTATGAAATATATTGTAAAAAATTATTATTAAATATCTATTGAAATGTGTATTTGAAATGAGCCAAAGACTGAAATAGAAGATTCAGGGTTCAGATCTAAACAGAATTTAAAACCGCTTATGCACCTTTGAATTACTGAAATTAAGACTATCTTGGTGAATCAGGCAGTGTATGTTAAAGTGTTGTTCTGTTGTAAGCCAACGCTTCAGCTTTTTGTTGATTAGTGTTGAGTACCCGACCTTTAGGACGTCCGCACAACTTCGTCGAACAAATTTTAAGTGTAGACCTGAATTCCACCTTTCGAACTGGTCGAGTTTGACAATAAATTTAGGAGTCTTCTCGGGGATGTAACCCATGGAGATTTATTTCAGAAATAAATCTATTTTTCGTCCCCCGCCACAATGCATAGCCAAAATTGGAGGCTGGAGAGCAATTTTGTCCCCCTTTTATTCATCGCTGTTGCTGTTTTGTGGAGACAGTTCACGGTCTGGTTGACGTGTCTATTAATGATGCTTTGGGAAAGCCCCCAAGGCCTTCCGCTAACGTGCAGATGTTGTGGTATGGCTGTTCGTTATCCCTAACAGACAACCCGCTCTTAATTTTTCTTTGAACTTGATATTACATTCTTGGAAATACTCATCCGTTTTGTGCTTATGTTCATTCATAGTATTTGGAGTGTTTTTACAGTTGATTGCTTGTTCTCCCTTTTTTGGAGAAACTTCAAAATAGCATAATTGCGTTTTAAATTGATGCAATGTATTTGTCGTAGCTCACTATTAGTTTCAAGGTTCACCAAGTACATAAACATGACATCACTCCCAAATTCTATCAGCTATCTAGTCATCTATCTAGAGCAGGGATGGCGAACCAGTAGCACGCGTGCCATTTACGGCATGCGACACAATATTTTTGGCACGGAAGTGGTCAAAATAGTTTGCATTTTATTTCAAAATTTGAAAGTTCACTATAAAGTATTACGAACAAACGCGAGTGATCAGTTGCTGGGTGGCGGGAAGAACGCCCGTTTGTTATTGTCTTGCCTTAATTACGTCGTGGACTGCAATTGCTTATGATGTAAAGTCTATCTACGCATAACACATAGTCAATTTCATTGACAAAACTGTATTTTTTAAAGTTTATCAGTGTTATATTTATGATTTTTAATGTATTATATTTACGATTTAACATGCTTAGTTCAGCAAAAGAACAAAAAGTGTAAGATAGTAAGTGTAACAGAGAATTTCAAATTTGGCGGACCGAGAAACATGGCATTATATTAGTAAAAACGACAAAGTGGTGTGTGTTTTATGTTCTGGAATAGTAGTATGCAGAATATATCGGCTGTAAAACGGTATTTTGAAACAAATCACAAACCCTCTTGTGACAAATCTATACGGAACTTTATCACTAACCTTCTGAGTCGTCTTTTTTAGGGAAATTTAATTCCCTACCTATTTCCAATCAGCTCCAAAAAGAGGACAGTATTCCTTGGTATGCAGATTAGATAAAGTATTTAAGTTAAACGGAATCGTAATGTTAGAGCAGTAGGAGAGAGAGATTGAAGCAGAAAGTGATAATAGTGAAGTTAAATTTATAATTGAAGATTTCTTGTTGGATAATTTAATCTCAAGAAGACTTGAGATTCAGTGGGGTAAATATTAATTTATATTTGAAGTCTCATTAAAGATTTATATTAGGAGTGAGATTAAAGTTAAATGTTCAATAAGAACATTATAGAATATAATTCTGGGATCTCTTATCGTGGTAATCTCTGCGTGATCGACATTCTAATTGTTAATTAATTGGATCATTAAATATTTAAGTTAATTTAAAGGAAATACCCTTGTTTAAACCTCATATAGCTATTTCTTGATATATTTGTTATTAAAAGTCTTTGATTCTATTTGGGTAAGATTACCAAATAAAGTTATTTATAAAAATGGCTCCTGGTTCTTATATGACTCCAATTTATTCTCGTTCTCAAAGTGAGGTCCAAGGGGATCTTCACACTCTTGTCAAAAAAAGTGAACCACATCAAAAATAATCAATTGCTTTGAAACTGTTTGGCAGATGACTGCAACTCAGCATGTATTCCACAAAAAAGTAGCATCTTACAAAACTAATGTAAGTTATTTGTGTGTGTGTGTGTGTGTGTGTCATCCAATCTGCAACGACAGAAGTCACAGTAGTGTTACTTTACTTACATTACACGTATAACTAACAGTGCAAAAGGTATTTTTTCGTAATAAATAGAGTTTTGTGTAGTTGGTACTTAGTTTATTATTTTCCCAATAATTACAAGTCAGAATTATTTGACGGCACGTTTATACCTCATTAAACACTTCTTTAGAAAAAATGGCACGTTGATTCGTAAAGGCTCGCTACCTCTGATCTAGAGGCTCGTTAGCAGGGATCATGCTTCCTTGTATGAGCTACGAGTTTTTAACTCTGAGAACCAGAAATACAAAAGAAAAAAAGGGACTCAATCTGGCATATCTTAATGTTCACCTTTTATTTCGTTAGTATGAATTATTAGCAATATGTTATTTTATATTTCGATTAATATATATAATAGTTTTTATTATTTACTTCAAATTATTATTGTTTTTCGAGTTTTATAATTTTAAGGCTTTAAATATGTGAGTGTGTGATAGTAAATATGGTTTTTACTGATTTTTAAAATTATCTGTTGTCATGTTTTGTTTTTTTCTGTTGTGATTATAATTAGATATTTTATTTGAATAACTTATTTTCTTAAAAAAATATCGTTACTTAGATAAAAACATGAATAAATATGTACCAAACTTAAAAGAAAAGTTTTTAAGTTAGCATTTAATTACAAAAAATTTGCAAAAGAATTAAATGGTTAAATTTTGTCTTAAAATTTTTAATTCGTAATAGTAATTATTTTAATAATTTTTAATTGTTTCTGTTATTTTATGCACAAACTTTAATTTTTATTTTTTTACTTTTATTTTCATTTACAATTCTTATTTAGCATAGAAATGAACATTTCAAAATATGATTATTTTGCTTAGGTGTTGACATTGGAACAACTAGGAAATTTAACAAATAATCAGCTCTTTTTTTTAAAAAAAAAATTTGTGCTCTTATTATTATTTTTTAAAATTTTTACTATATTCCATGTGACAAAAGAACTTCCAATTCTTTCTTATACAGTAAGTTCTAAATTAGGCTTCTATATGTTCTAAATGTCAAGTGAATTTTTAATTTTAATGGATAAAGTAAAACATATTTTATTTATTAAATTCTTCTAAATTTTTTAGGGTACAATACAATAAATCAAGGGTGTCAAACTCGCGCATGTGGCCCGCAATCAAAGTTTTTGTGGCCCGGTTAGTATATCTCGGCACACAATATAGTACAATAAAATATCAAGATTTCTACCGAAATATAGGAAAGATAGTAGCAAAGAAGATATGTCAAGTGTCAGGACGTAAACATTAAATTTTTTCTTGTTCTTTATTTATGTTTATTATAATGCATTATTTGAAGTAAACACTAACTTTTCGAAAAATTTCGATTTTTTTTTTTTTTTTTTTTTTTTTTTTGCGGCTTTCCTTGCGTTAAACCTTTTTTGCTTGGCCCAATTTAACCTTTGAGTTTGACATACCTGCAATAAATGGATACATGTGTTCCATGTTTGAATCCTATTGTTTAACACAAAGAGAGAAAGAGAAAAAAATCCATAAACTTTCTGAAAATAATTGAATTGTCATAATAACAATAATAATAATAAAACTCAATTTTATGAGCCAAAGGAAATATTCGAAGGGACAGAACGGTTTCAGATGCAGATGAAAGAATATAACTAAGGTTGCTGTAGCAGATCAGGATCAATAAAGATACATTTCGAAGATCACTTAAGTAAAATCTTTACAAGTATATATATGCCAAAAAAACTGATAATTTTCAAGGAAGAAATAGATCCATTGCTTGTTTTCAATGCTTTATCACGTTTGTTATGGGATCGCGACAAAAAATAGCTCATTTTTTTTCTCCCTACGATAATTCAGAGGGTTCCGAGTCATTATTGTGTACATGAATGTAAATTTGTATTAAATGTGATAATAATGAGAGGCCGTATTGAAAAAAATAAATTAATAGACCCGGAATATGTAAAATTTAAATTCGGTGAGTAAAAACACTTTGTGCTTATTTTTTTAAAATTTTTCTTACTATATGAAATAAGATTCTTAATATTTGTAGAATTACTTTGTTGTTCTTATCATATTTCGTTGCTTAAATGGATTTTTCTTAATTATTGACTTAGAAATTTTCTTCCGAAAAATAAAATTTAATTCAAATATATTGAACATAATTTCCAAGTATTCAACATCCTTATTTTTATTATTCCTATGTTTAAAATTTCTGAAACATGAGTACCAGATTTATATATACAGAAAAAGGCTTTCTTGTCATAGAGATTAAAATTTGAATGATTTTACTTTACATTTATATATATTATACACAAAGCTCTTAAAATTATTAAAACTATACTATTATCGAATATCTTACGATTTGCAACATTTAAATTAATTATAAAGAAAGCATTTAAACACACACAAAAAAAATGTGAAACATTGAGTTTAAATGTGGAGAACATTCATAAAGAAAAAAAAGCTTTTTATCTAATCAGTTACCATTCCTGTTCTAACATTAATGAAAATATACGAATAGCTCATTCAAGTTGCAATATTTTAATACAATTTGAATTACTTATACTTCTTAGAATTAATTACCCTTTTGTTGATACCGAATTTTTTGAACTGAAATTTAGTACTTATCAGTGTCTAATTAATGGTTTGTAATTCATGAGGTTTTTTTCATAAGGTTTACAATATTCATGTTACGTTTTGTTTGATTTTATTATAGAATTATTATGATCGCTTTTGGTAATGAAATAAAAAGAAATCCTGTTTGAAATCTTAGTGTATCTATAAGCTTCTATACTATTAGTCTAATTGAAATAATTAATTTAATGTAATTTTAAATTTATCTTGCCTAATATTTTACTATGAGAACAAAATTACAATAGAAATTTTGTGTTATATATATATATATATATATATATATATATATATATATATATTATATATATTATATTATATATATATATATATATATATATATATTACATTACATAATTTAAACAGTTGTTTCAACCTAAACTAAATGATAAAAATTATATTTCTTTGAAAGCAACATATTCTTTGCTTCAAGTCTACTTTTTATAGCGTTGTTTATTTATTTTCTTTTTTAAGAGCATCGTATGGAGCTGTTTTACAATTTGCGATACATAATTCTTTGATTTTATAGAAAAATGTATCTTAAAGAATGATCTTTTATATTCTCTCTAAACATTTTTATGCACTTGTATTTTTCTATAAAATAGATTGCGTGATTTTAGAAGATCAAGGCTTAGATGGAATCATTTCAGAAATATGAATGTAGATTATATATATGTTCCACCTGTACATTATAATTATAAATATAATTTAATCTTTTATTAAAAATAAATTGCTGTTTCTGAATTTCATCATTTCTGAAAATTGTGAATTAAATTATAGTAATACACTAGTTATTTATTTTCTGTTTAATTAAAAAAAAAAAAATAACACAATTTTTTAAAGAAGAAAATTAAAAAATTTGATTTATGTAAATTTTTTCGTTATTAGGACATCAAAATAAAAATTTTAATTAACTGTGAAAGACTAAAAATGTCAATTTTTATTCCAATCAGAATTTTTTGGGGAAAAGAAAAACAGCATATATATATTTAAGAAACAGAATACAATTATTAAAGAATTTCGGAATTCTTACTGTTTTGAAAAAGAATAAGTAATAATTTTTTTGTATTAGTCACTTACCCATTCGGTTAGCATATACTGGTCTTATTCTGATTTCCTTAACCGAACAAAAATAAGGATTCTGTGTTCCGATTGAAAAGTAACTTTTCTTTTGCAACTGGTTGAAGTTCTGTAAATTTTCGGACAACTTTTAATAGATGGCAGCACTATTCGTTTTCGTATTCTCCGTATGACTCGCACTAAAAAATCCTTCTTTGAATTAACTCTATTTTTACTTTGCATGCTACGAACAAGTCATCTGTGCACTATTATCTTCGTTCACGAAAATTATGAAACTAAATAATTCCTAATGACATACGCTGTTTTAATTATAAGAACAGCCGTCTGCAATTTCCTGAAATGCTTTCTTTGTGATGCATCGTTTCAAACACGGGGAGAAAATAATTTTTTTTATCAGTCTGATTTTATTGTTTTCCAAACGCATTTTGTAAATGCTTTTAAATAAATTTATAAGAAGTAAATATATTATTTATATTCAATATAATATATAAAGTTTCCGTAGCATTCACAAGTTAATCACAAATTTCCGGAGAATTAAAAAAAAATAGTTCATTACATTTTTGAAAATATGAATATTTTATTCTAATGTCTAAAAAAAACTTTGATTTTAATAACAAAAAAAATTTTACGAAATAAATTTTGTATACATAAACTCTGAAGTTACTCGTTGGCCAATAGATAAAATCGATACAATAAACTAGAATAATACAAAAATTGAAATCACTCACAATATTTAGCTATGACCTTTGTTATACACAACTGTTTACTTTGGCGTAACGTACAGCCCCGCATTCCTGGGGGGCCAAGGGCTCAAGGGGATCCAAAGCCTGTCTTGTTATTTTTTTTAATTACTTTTCTCCTATTCTCCATACCATAGAGCTGCGTTCCACCCTTATGTCTGGAAGGGTGGAGGGATTGATTTCCAGTGCACAATAGCATTAAAAAATTTATTAAGATCAAGAGATGAAAAAAAAACAACAACCGATGTCCATCTCTTCCCCCCTCCCAACTTTTTTTTAGACAAAAAGCTCTGCTTTCCGCACGAAAAAGGAAACGTTGGGAATCGAAAATTGAGTAGAAGATTAACAGGAATTCTTTTCAGTTCAATTCTGTACTTCATTAAAAATTTACAAATATTATGGAGTTTTTTTTTTTATTATTTTTATAGGAATAATAATACGATTAATTATTCGTATATGTTTTGCAACTTTGCTTTTTATGTATTACAATACATCGATATGTGTATAGTTAATTTAGCTGTATTAAAATTTATCAATATACCATATTTAATTACATTAATAAATCAAATAAAATGATGTATTATACTCAGTTAAATATCTGAAAATTTTAGTAAGATTGGGCAATTATATAATTATTACTTTAAATGCTGTATTATAAAAAACTGAATTGAGACTGTATTCAAATAGTAAGCAACAAAGTTTTTAGAATAAGTAGTTTATAAATTTACTTTACTAACACAAATAAGTAGGGTTCAAGATGCTTAAACTTTTTTATATATAAAAGATGTTGTCACTTTTTGTTTCTAACTCTAAGTTCAGGGAAATGAAATTACGTACTACTTATAGAAAACTTAATCATACAAGATACATTCTAGGGATTTTTCAAGTTTGGATCGCAAAAATGTTATTTCAAGCGTCCAGATACAAACGTGAAAATTCCCGAGCATTCTGCCTATACTTTATACAAGGAATGACTAACATATCGATCGCAAAGCTAATTTTTAGATCATAAGCTAAACAGATTACATGATTTTTTAAAAAAATGCTTTAAAATCCCTATGATTCCCTATGAGCTTTTAATCCCTAAGGTTGATTACGACATATTTAAATAGTAAAGAG
Source organism: Trichonephila clavipes (assembly GCA_019973935.1). NCBI lineage: Eukaryota > Metazoa > Arthropoda > Arachnida > Araneae > Nephilidae > Trichonephila > Trichonephila clavipes. The sequence continues at coordinate 106,696 of BMAU01000503.1, read as the reverse complement.
TAAGTAAGTAAAAAGTAAGACACACACTCATATTATTTACCAGGGTTTAAATTTTTGAATGCCACATTACAATATACTACATATTGTTGTAAAATAGGGGAGGTAAGACTGAAATTTGGTTTGCGGAAGAATATTTCATATTAATGCTGGAATCTACCGTAATTCTCTTGCGAAATTTGCATTCGTTCGTAAGTTATTCTGTAACTCATAGTTTGATTTATTTTTTTCTTTTTCATTGTGAAACGAAAATACAATAAATTCAAATGCTTCAATGTTTAAATGATAAAGGGACGTTATTATAATAATCTGTCATTAATTTTGTCGACAAATGAAGAAAACCGAAAAGTCTTATTTACTTAAGAGTTATAACAAAGCGAGTTAAATTTTTATGAAGGTTTAAAGAGATAAAATTAAGACTTTTTACCTTGATAATTTTTAAATTATTTTAAAAATTGTAAAATGTTAACATGTATATGTAAATGTAACAAGTAAAAACTTTTCGATTTATTAAAGGTAATCCTTTTTAAGGTAATTTAAAAAATTATTTCTTTTTAAATGATCTTTTAACGTAATCTTTAAGATAGTAAACAAGACGGCGGGGGGATGGAACTAATAAATGTTATAAGTCCCTTTAATTTCTCCAAAAACGTTTTAATTTGTATTGGTCCTGGCCTTCAGGGCTTGCATGGTAATAATTATTACTTGTCTACTTGTCGGGATTTAATCGTAATCGTATCATGGAAAATTAACAGCTTGCATTTTTAAAAGTAAGATTGCATCAGAATCTATCGAACGATATCTTTCCACCAATCATAGCCTCCGTCCATGGAAATCACACGGTTACCGCTTAATATAAATAGTCAGGACTCTGAAAACTCCTTCTCTTTGTCTTGTCTTCAAAATGTGTAACTAGATGCAGCCCGTCTTCTGTCTACAAAATGTGAATTAAAAGATGAATAACTTGCAACAAGAGGACTACTCATCTGTCCAAAATCTTCTACACTCACTTCTATCCTAGGTCAAATGATCATTAATCAATAGTTAATTACAAGAAATTCCTTACACTCCCCCCCGTTTATATATATATGTAATTAACTATTGATTAATGATCATTTGACCTAAGAGGACTACTCATCTTCACATTTTGTCCAAAATCTTCTACACTCACAAAGAGAAGGAGTTTTATCCTAGGTCAAATGATCATTAATCAATATATATATATATATATATATTCCTATACATATATATATATATATTTATATATATATATATATATATATATATATATATATATATATATATATATATATATATATATATATATGCATTCGAACCTCCATATAACGAACCTCTATACTGCGAATTTTTCTATATAGTGAACTTTTTCCTGGAACCAAGAACATTTCACGATTTTCTTCGTAAAATAACCTCCCAATAGCAAAGTGTATTTTCTATATAAGGAACTTTTTTCTTGTGACTCAATTTTTTTTCTTCCCATGTTTTAAGTATTTTTGAACATATTTCATGTTATTCTCTCTTTTAACACATTTTATTGTGGTTGTAAAAGGAGTCTTGGTGCTTTACAAAGATGTGAGGTGAATTATAAAACAAAGCATTTTTTTAATCAAAAAAAAATTCAGACAAAATTAACAAATTTTATGAGTATTTGAATTTAAGGTCATATGTGGTAATGTATGTTTAGAATATCTAGTTAGGCAATAGTGTATGTTTAAAAGTACTTGCATGCTTTAAATTAGAAAAAAAATTCATTAATTAAAATTCATTAAAATTCATTAATTAAAATTCCTTAAAATTCATTAATTTTAATTTAAATTATTTTCTTAATGTTGAAAATGCAGTATATTCCTCGATATTCTTTTTCTTGTTTTCCTTACAGTTTTTCTTTCTCTTTCTTTCTTACTTTTTATTATTTTTTTATGGGTAAGATATATAAAATACATAAATATTAATTTATGAAAAGATTTAAATAATTACTTTTTTTAATATATAGTGTTCATGAATTTAAAATTTGTTTTATGTGGTTTAAAAAATACATAAAAGATGAACCTCTAAATAATGAATTTTCCATGTAACGAATTTTTTTCGGGATTTAGCGACTTCGTTAAATAGAGGTCCTACTATGTTTGATAAAAGTGTTTAACGAGTGAATAAGGAATATGAGTAAAATATTTGAAAATTACAAAATAAATTAATGGTACTTATTTACAATCAGTTTTTAAAATTTTGTAAACCGATTTGTTGAACAAAACAACTGAAAAAAAAATTTAACTGAACCTTATTATCGATTTTATTTTCTATTATCTTTCAAAAATAATAATAACTAATATTCAAAGTGAACACGAAATTCGAACAATTATTAGTAATGAAACATTAATTTCTGTAAAATTTGTAAGTTTTTTTTTTGTTTATTTAAAAATACTAGAATATGGCTCAAAAATATTCATTTCAGAGTAACTTTTGATTGTTTAAAGAAAAATGTTTACCAAACTAACAAAATGTTTGAAAATTATATAACCAGAAAAATACATTTTAAGTCATCACAGTAGAACCTGTTTTGTACGGTCCTTTTCTATGCGATTTGTTTCGTGCGATTTTTTCTGTGCGATCTTTTTTTATGAATTTCACCGGCTTTGCGCCACTGTAAGGTTTCCTATCAATGTACCAGCGGCGTAACAGAGAATGTTAGGGACCCCCTACAAAGTCAGGTTTTGGCTTTAATATTTTATAAATTAGGTAAGTATATACAAGGCGTTAGTCAAGCCTTTGGACCCTAGAGTCCCAGGATTGCGGGGGTGTACGTTACGCCTACTGGCGTAACTAGTTCTGAGAGGCTCTGTATCAAAATTCCTTCGGGGCCCCTTTTCATATATGAGAGCCCTGTTAGTAGGACTGTAGTTACACATGTTGGGGCCCCGTATTATTGATACTACGCTCCTGGTTAGGCCACTGCAATATACATATATAAACATTCATTTGTTATGCCCTTCATTTGTTATAAACAGTCTCCCGACAATGCGCGTTCAGTTTCTCTCTCTTTCTCTCAACACACCAACAGCCTGCGCTTGATTGTAGATGAAACTTTAAATGACTGTGGCATTATCAGTAATTTGATAGATTATGTAGACGGACAAGAAGAACCGGATTCTTTGAGAGCGGATAAAATGCATGCACACAGGGATACAGCTTTCCAACAACTTGGGAAAGTATTTTCTTGAAATAGATACCAATTCCGAAAGGAGTATGAAATTTCAAAAAGATCTTTTGATAACGCATACCATGTTATCGAGACAGTTACAAACAACTGATCAACCGACCTTCATCGCGAAAACTTATCTCTTATTTTATGGCGCCAAAAAATAAACCAATTAAAATTACATCTTCAAGTGACGAAAGCGATTTTGAACTAATTCATCACAAGAAGATGAGCGCTTTGGATTACAATGAGTAACAGTAAATTATGTATGTGCATTTTGTGAAAATTTCTCCATTTATAAAATGCGAAACTAAATGTTTTAAAAATGTTTCCATGTGTAATTTAATTATTTATTTTGGCATGGAAGTACTTTCTCATAAATTTCGTAAATGATTCACGTAATTTCTAAGTGCGACACTTTTTATGCGGTCCCTCTCCACCGCAAAAAAAATCTGCAGTATTTCGATGAATTCGTTTGTTATATGTAAGAATTTATGAAATTTTCGAATAATTTTTTGTGCTATTATTTTTATGCGGTCCCTATCTACCACACAAAAACAGGTTCTGTGCTGTACATATAATTGAGATAGAATTTCAAAATTTTGTTAGTATATACATTTATATATAATTATATATAAAAAAATTATATCCAATTTTATAATATAATTATCTTAAACTGTTAATTAGCTGTGCAAAAATTCAGAATTGCTCAATTTCTATAAGGTAGCAGAAAATTAAGTATTTGTAAATAGCTAATCATGAGTTTAAGCAGTACAAATGCTATTTAAATAGAACAAAAGTACATTTATTTTATTCTCAGTGGTTAAATAAAAGGCAAGCTAATTTGATATAGTCTTGCTTAGTTTAAATCATTTGATATAGTCTAAGCATTTTAAAGTTTTAAAAACACTATATTATTAACAGATGTGTATGTGAATTATAATGTAGTAAATTTGTTTGAAAATTGAGTGATTTTTCTGTCTGAAAATGTGCTCCGCGTTTAGTTCTGGCTCTCGTAAATTTGCCGAAGACAGCCTTAAGAGGTTTCGGGACTCTTAAATTGCAAATTTTTAAATTTTTTGAAAAAAATATATGTTTAAGCCTCAACATTTCTGAGACTTTTGTTACAAATATTTTATTGATACTGTGAAAACTTCCAAAGTTATTGAGAAATAACTAGTGAAACTTAAACACAAAAACCCAATATCTTTCTTACCTTTAAATTCATTTTTCTCAAAAAAAATTTTAGCTTGCGCGTAGGATTTCTCAGAAACTATTTATGGTATCAATTTGAAATTTCATACACGTGTTCAAAATAAGACTCTTCATAACTTATACAACAATTTTCAAAAAAAAAATTCATATAATTTTTTTTATTTGAATATTATTTTTTTATTAGAATTTTATTTTTTTCTTATAGTTTTAAAATTTTTGTGTTATAATTGTATTTAAAATTTTTTTTTCTCTTAATTTCTTAAAAGTTAGTATAATTTCAAAAGTGAACATTTTTATACCGAGTCAAATTAATTTTATAAATTTTGATCAATTTTGTACTTCAGAATCCTGCGCGGTGTAAAATACTGGTTTTCATATTTTTGAAAAATTGTTCAATTTGTATTTTTTTATAACTTATTAAATTTTTTCTCAGATTCTCTGAAAATTTGAGAAGTAATGTAAATATATATATATGATTATCAAGTGGTAAAAATTTCAAATTATTGTTTAGTTTTATTGCTAAGTTACATTGGTTTGAAAAAAGATGTTTTTTCGAGTGCACGGATATCTGTTGAGGGTCCTGAGATCTCTTAAGGCAAAAAGCTAGAGAAAATAAAGTTACCAGCACGACTGATCAACATTACGAAGAAACAGAGACTAGTTTAAGGACACGGGAACACGAGACAATTAAACTGAAGGGGAATAGGGATATCGAAGACGTTACTAGTGGTCAATGGGGGTTAAAGTTTGCATTTCTTTGATGAAACGTCCAGAACTATTGCTCTCGGCGAGTTAGGCATCTAATAAAACCGGTTCAATATTTACGACCAGCATAAGATGTGTTGAAAGAGAGAATATTTTGAAATGTCCAGAAATACTAGAAAAATAGAGAGGGAAAAAAGTTTAAATCACAAGAAAAAAGTTCGTTGTATAGAAAATGCATTTCACTTTTGGGAGGTTACTTTACGAAGAAAATTGTGAAACGTTCTTGGTTCCAGGAAAAAGTTCGCTTTATAGAAAAATTCGCAATATAGAGGTTCGTAATATGGAGGTTCGATCGTACTATCATTTGTAACGGAAATATAATCACTGTTGAATTATCTAAATTACATCCACTCAACTCTTTTTTTACATGGTACGCGAAAAAAAATTTTACGTTTTTTTTTTTTTTTTTTTTTGTTCTTGCATGCATCCCCCTAAAATCGGGGGTTTCGTACGCTTTCGATGAGGACGATTTGATCGAATTTATGACAGTTTATGATAATAAAGATGCCGATAATGACAAAGCTGAAGGTGTAGTTTAACTATTAACAGCTGATTTAATTTGAGAGGGCTTGAAATTTGCTTCAAGCATTTTAAAACGTGCATTATAAAATTTCATCGTATTCTTAAGTTTCATGTATCAGGATATCGAGAAGTATATAAGTAACATGAGAAAAAAAAACAGCTGCTAATAACAGACTTCATAACAACAAAAACCCAACAGAGGCATTTAATAACGAAAGAAATTCTTCATTTGAATCAAAGGCGACAGTTGTGTTAGTCATATCTGACAGATCTGTTGATTATCTGTTTTCAAACCACTTCGTAATATAAACGGGCTTGTTAGTTAATAATTTTATACTTAATTTCAATTTCAATATGCTGCATGTACTTATAGACTAAATTTTCACTGTACATTAATTTAATTTATTTATTTATTTTTGTAATAAAAATGAATTATATTTGTTTTATAAATAAATAACATGGATTTTATTATTACTCTTTCTGCACGGATTTTTGGGAAAATATGTGGAGATTTTTCATTTTACATCAGTGCTTCTCAAACTTTTTATATTCGCTACCCAATATTCATACTGTCTTACATGATTCTTTAAAATTGTGGAGCATATCCCCAAATTTACCGCATGTCGGACAGGGCAATTGTTCTGGTTCTAGGAACACATTGTGGAAGTGGGTGATACCGGAGGGCGGCACATCTTTGAAATGAATGCATTCATTGAAACTTGCATTCACAGAAGAGGCATAAATTGTGCCATAAAAATCAACAAATATGAATTAAATAAAATAGTAGAAGCTGTATTCAATTTATTTACTGTGCTGATTTCATACCTATAGCTGCAAGCACATTTTATTTTAGAATGAATATAGTGAGACTAATGTATCGTACCACGTTTTACAGAGTGTTTTTTTTTCAGGTATAGAAGTTTAAGTTGGTATTACTTTCCAAGATGGCGACCGATTTAACAGCTGTCAAGTGATTTATTCTCAGTTTGGTTTGGCAATTCATCATGAATAGACTCACGCCTGAACAACGCTTTCAAATTGTGCAATTTTATTTCGAAAATAATGGTCGCGCGATTTTCATAAGCGAATTTTGTTTAGCGATTAAGCGCACTTCTGGTTGAATGGCTACGTCAACAAACAAAACTGCCGCATTTGGAGTGAAGCTAATCCACAAGTGTATGTCGAAACACCGTTACATCCAGAGAAACTGACTGTTTGGTGCGCTTTATGGGCTAGTGGAATCATTGGTCCGTACTTCTTCAAAAACGACGAAGGCCACAACGTTACAGTCAATGGTGATCGGTATACAGCCATGATTACTAACTTTTTCATTCCTGAATTGAACAATCATGATGTCCAGGAGCTGTGGTTCCAACAAGACGGCACAATATGTCACACAGCTCGTGCCACAATCGATTTATTGAAAGACACGTTTGGTGACCGCCTAATTTCACGTTTTGGACCTGTGAATTGGCCTCCAAGATCTTGTGATTTAACACCGCTAGACTATTTTCTGTGGGGCTAAGTAAAGTCATTGGTCTATGCGGATAAGCCACAAACGCTTGACCATTTGGAAGACAACATTCGCTGTGTTATTGCCGATATACGGCCACAAATGTTGGAAAAAGTCATCGAAAATTGGACGTCCAAATTGGACTACATCCGAGCCAGCCGTAGAGCTACCTTAAAAAATGGGTGCTACAGTATTATGAACATTGCTGACTCTGAGGACAGCTTCAAGTTTTATATAAAAATGGGGATTAACCAGTATATATATACGCACAGTCGACTCTCGCTAATTCAAATCTTCGATAATACCAACCTCTCGGTAATTTGAAGCATATGCTCAGCCCCTAGAGAAAACGCTTGATATTTCAAACTAAAACAATATGTTTTGGTACACTCAATATTTCTAAATAAAATCAGTGGTTGGCCAGAATACAACACACGATAATTCGAAGTGTTCTAATAAAAAACTCTCTCTCTCTCTCTCGAGAGAGAGAGAGAGAGAGAGAGAGAGACAATTAAAACACTCAGATTTCTGTAGCAACCATGTTGGAGCTTACATGCTTTATGTTGTATTGTCTTTGCCTGTCTTCCCTATGATGAGCGTTGAAGTTGACTCTGATAACTCTGATAGAAGCTAAAGAGTCAGTAAACGAACTGCAAAACTTTTTCCTTCAAAATCATGTTGATGCGGACGTTTTTCAAGCTTCATTTATTCTAGAAAAATCTATTGAAAATTAGATTCAATGCAATAAAACAAAAACAAAAAAGATCGTTTGATCAAAAACAGATTTTTTCTTCAAAAAGAATTTATTATGTTCAGAAAGTATTCTTTTAATAGTTGTTTTTAATGTATAAAAGTATTTTTAATACTGGACTTTTAACTTCTGTTTAATATTTATACTGTATAACATGTACTTTTTAAAAATGCTTTAAAATAATTTTATACTTATGTGCAATTGTTGTTTTATTACATAGTTTCAAATTTAAGTGTGTTAGAAAAAAATTTCTCTTCGCATATTTTGGGAGTTTTTTCCTACCCTCTTGATAGTTCGAACTCTTGATAATTTGATGTTTTTCATTGATCCCTTCGACTTTGAATGATTTAGAGTCGACTGTATAATATATGTATATATATTTGAAAATCAAAAAAGTGCTATGTTTGCCCAAATTTTATTCTAATTTTAAATTTTTTTCTTATTTACATTCTGTGCTCATAATCTATTACAGTGAAATTTAATAATATATTAATTTCCTATATACTAGAAGCCGTTTGCATTAACTCTAATTTGATAAGAGACAATCTCTTTTAAACGAAGGAAATTTTGCGCTTATATGAGATTTCTTTTCTTAATTAGTCTTAAATACTGGGAAAACTTTTTATAGTTATTTAAAAATCCTTCTTATATTGATCCTTTTGGTAACAATTTCTTTTTACTTAGCGATTTTTATTTTTAACATTTAAGGAAACAGACTTTCTAATTCCGTATCTCTCTTATAAACTGAACTACCGAACCTAAACGGGTGAATTCGCTTAATAAAATTACCAACAAGTTTTGAAACCTTCACGGAGCCACTAAGAATAACAAGGTAGAAAACTTCGTTTGACTTTTCTTTTCTCCCAAATCGCTTTCACTCAAAACGAATACTCTCACCCCGAGTTAATTCCGAACTAATTGAAACAGCTTTTAATCGACGTTTTAAACAAGCACCATTTAAATTACACAAGCTGCATACGGTAGTTTGAGCAGCAGCAGCTATAAAAGGAAAAGAAGGAAAATTAAGTGGAAGCGCAGTGGCTGGAGGAAGTGAGAGAGAGGGAGGGAAAAAAATAAAGTTTTCTGAAGTCTTAAGAAGCTTAAAGAAAGTTTCAATAAAAGATCTGATAGCGGAACTGGAAGGGAAATAAATTCAACCTTTGACGACACCGATTAAGTGTAATTGCTTTTCAAGAAATCGCTCTGATTTCATTTAAGAGCTCCATTCACAAGTTAAGAGAAACTTAGACTGGAAAACACTTATTTAATGAAAAGAGAGGTGGAGTGGTTGTGGGAAACGCTTGTGTGGACTCAAAAATTACATTAGATTAGGAATCTCTTGACTTTATTTTAAAAACTTTTCTTTTAACGGCAAATGATTTTCTCTGTCTTTTAATTCGATCCATTAATTTTAGCGTTATCGAAAAGTTTTTTTTTTTTTTTTTTTTACTTTCTTTTACAGTAACTGAGTGATCGCTTTTTAGTTTATAAAACGCAGCGTCATTTACAACTTTTAACAAAAGACATGCAAAAACTGCTTGGCGAAACTCATTTTTAACAACTTCTGCAGCTAATGGCGTGTAGGGAAGGGGTTGAATTGGAGGGGGGTAGTGATGGAATCCGTTGATTGTTGAAAAGCTAGTGGAAATATTAATTATCTAAATGCAATAGTGCGGCAGAGCACAAAAGCTTTTTGGTGGTGAAGGATCAGTGTAAAATAATAATAATAAAAAGATTAAAGAAGCCCTTCCAATGCCTCGGCAGATCAGGCAATTCCTTATATCCATTACTTCCTTTTGAATTGCCTTATTTGGAAAAGATGATGCATAACCGACTCGAGGAATTGAATAAAATTCTATGGATAAAAAATTAACATAATGAAAATCGTAAATTCAAATAATGTATCACCAGTGACCGAGAACAGTACGATTAAAAAAATCAAAAGACGGAAAAGGGAAAAATAGCTGAAAAAGAAAAAGGAAAAAGTTTTTCCTCTTCTGAAAATGGCGATACATTTTAAATTTTTCACGCCTTGCGTGCAATAATACGACTAATATCAATCTCTTGTTTTCAATGGATTTGCCGTTTTGGCGCAGTGAAAATTCTTCACATTTGTTATTTTGGTTGAATGGAGATTCCTTATTGTAAAGAGAGCTCTGCGGCAAAAATCATTTATCAAATGTTTCAACTTCGGAAAAAGAGGGAAAAAATTAATATTAATAAAGAAAAAAAATGAAAAGTTAAGTAACAATAATCGCATTTCTCTCGATTGCAAAATCAATGTTTCGAAAAATGTTCTAAAACTTGATGATGTTAATAATAACAATAAAATTTTGTTTTCGATGCTTTTGAAAGTGGCAACAGATTAATTCCTTTTGGGTTTGAACGATTTTTTTCTATTGCTTTCCTGCTTTCATTTCAGTTTTATCTCTTCATTCAAATCATGTTATTTATGAAATGCGCACTTGCTACAGTTTTGACATTTTCACAATGGCTCCCTTTACAACAATGGAAAAGATTTTTAAAACATTGCTGATAGTCATTAACTGAAGAGAATTTTGGCAGAAAATAAAAAGAATTTCATTTGGAAAAATAGAAATGTTATGTATATTTCTCACATTGTTTCATTGTGAGCAAAACTGATTCTATGCCAAAATATCGGATTATTGAAATCGTGAAAATGTGTTTTTAACAAAGTGATTTATAGCCCAAAATCATTTATCATAAATAAAAAAATAACCTTTTTTTCTTGTCCCTACTGTTATTGATTTTCAAATTTTTCCATTTGAACACGCGATAAATCAGTTAGTCAAAAAGAAAAAATAAAGTCTAATTTTTTGTCTTCTTTTCTTTAGAAAATAGAATTTATGTCGCAAAAATATTTTCCACTATCTGTTATTCATTGCTGCTTCCATATTTCAATTTATTGATTTGCTGCATGTTTGATAAATTCATAAATACCAAAGCAAATCAAATGATCTATCAAATTGTAACGCCATTGATAATTTTTTGAATAGATAAAATAACATCTTCAATAAATGTAGTTTTTAATGTAATCACTACAAAATGAAAAGACGATAAACATTTTTTTATAAACTGCGATTTTAGCATATTTATATTGTAACGCTTTTGATTTTTTTTTTTGAATGTATGAAAAGACATCTTCAATTAAGGTAGTATTTAATGCACACAACCATTACAAAATGAAGATAGTAAGAAATTTAATTAAATCGCCTATATAGTTATCATTTATGTAAATATACTATAAAATTTTTTTATATCAATTAATAAGTAAAAGTTATACATTTCTTAAATATTAAAATAAAAAAAACGTTTCAATTAGCTTACAGAGCGTGTCTGAGTTATTTTACTTAAGAATTCAGATAAGAGACATCTGTATAATGTTTTTCACCCAATCTAAAAGTAATTTTAATGCACAGTGGAACTTTTATTGTTAGCCACCGTAGGGAATTGCGGGTAAGCGTAAGAAATAATGAACAAATGATAGTAACCTCGTTTATGATAAATTCACGAATGCAACCTAAATTGACATCAATAAGTTTGCTACATTAATAACATTTTTTTTCTTCTCTTTTTTGCTTAATCGACCTTTCTTTAAAAAAGAAAAACAAATATTCCTAGCCATTATTTCAAAATTCATATTTTAAATATATATAGGTGATAAAAGTCTTACCAACTCTCTTTTACAGTGCCACTCAATATAATCTGGTAATGTTGCATATCATATGATTTCAGCTGTACGATTAGATGAGGTAAATAATCTTTTACTTGAACTCACAGGATTTTACGCTATTAATTTTTTTATTTAAAAAGCCCACTGTGATTTGAAATCTGCTGCGCACGTTTGGGAAGGTTTTTTTTAAAGCGAAAACTTTTTTTAACTTCTGGTAAGTATAAAGATTTTTGAAAAAGGCCGGTGTGTGTGTGTGTGCGTTGTGATAACAAAAAATAAAAAGTAACTTATGGTAAAAAGAAAGTAAAACAGTTAAGGATCAAAATTGATATTCTTTATATATTTATATAGAATGAACTCAATTGGCGCGTCAAGAGATGAAAATCAGAATAATATCTGTTTTAAGAATCTCAAAGTGGCCGTGTATGCAAAGATTCATAGTACAGTAATACCCCAAACTTACGCGATAGGTGGAATTAAGTGATAACTTAATCCCACCGTGAGTCGCGATAGGATTTCGCATATAAATACATATAAATTATTTTTAGTTGGGGCCGGAAAAAATATACTTAATAAAATCTTAGGTAACACAAATACAAAATCGCAAACTGAATTTATTTTGATGTAACAGGTTTCATAAAATCTAACAAGTATGCCAACTCAAAGATTTTTTTTTCTCCCGCAAAATTTCCTTGTAGCATGCTAATAATTTTATTTTATTCCTTGTTTTGTTGGGGAAAAAATACGCTCTTTCGTTGGGGAGTATGTATTTTCTAAAAATTGTCTAACCCTTTTTTCAATTAAACTAAGGCCCTCTGTCAAATTACCAACCACCATTCGATCTTCTGTTTAAACTGGGTTTAAAGACTCAAGTTCAATGTCTTGCTCTTGCTTGTGCACTTCTGTGAGATCAATTGTGAGTTTCTGATTGTCAGAATCCATTAGTTTTTGAGCGTCATCACTATCCACTTCTAAATATATTTGCCTGGCAAGCTCGCGATAACTTCTTCTGTCAAATTACAAATTTCATCCGACTCTGGCACTGATTCCGCCTAAATTTCACTGATGGGGTGATAAAAAAAGGCGAATTGTCGAGATTTGAAAATCGCATAACTCCGAATTCGCGTAAATCGAGGTATAACTGTACTGGATAAAATTATTAGATCAAGCGAAAATCTTCATTGTTTTCATAGCTAATCATCTGAGTTTTAAACAAATTTAAACATGGTGTAGAAAGTAAGATTTTTGACGATTACTATCTAATAAATTACAGAGAAATGATATTTTTATATTTTAAAATTCATTTTTTGTTTGTACAAAAGCGAAAAACTGAAAAAGGATGATGAGGCCAAACTCGGTTTTAAAGCGTTTATTGATTTATTCGTTTTCTGGGAATTTTAATCTTAAAGTTGCGAACGTGCTTGAAAAAAATGGCATGTACGTGTCCGAAAGAAAATGTAACTTTTGTGAAAGTGGAAAGATGGAAACAATTAACGTTGATTGAATAAGATACGACCCTTAGTTTGAAAGAATGTAATTTAAATTACCGGTAGTTACCTATAAGATTAAACTGAACTAAAACTAAATAACTTCTTAAAAAATAGTGATAATAATGCAAAGTTGAAAAGTAAAAGCCTTCTGTCTGCATTGACTTTTAGTCAAACAAGAGTCGACAAACTTATTAGTTTAGACTAACTTATTAGTCGAGCAACTTGTAGAAAGCTTCCTTTTTCGAAAATTGTGATAGATTTGAACCTTCCATGCACCAGCTGAATTGGGCGTAATATTCTATCAAAACATTCACATGTAAGATTTTGTAAAATGAAAAGCACCACACAACCGCCTTTACTCAACCCTAATGAGACCGTAAGATTACTAAGAGTAAATATTAGAATGTAGCTGTTTATTTTAGTTTGTTTAGACGTAAAATAAATAAAAATCATAAGAAAAATACATAAAAGTGTATAGTTTTTTTTTGGGGGATTAATGTGTAGTTTTATGAGGTATTTGTTTTCATTTGTTCAAATATATATTTTATTATTGCACAAAATTATATTTATTGAATAACATAAAACATATGTGAAAACACAGTAATAAATTACTACACGACATAATAAAAACTGAAATAAGTAATAAGTAATGGAAATAAGAATATTTGCCCGTGAATGCTATATCTTAATGCAATTATTGACAGTGCAAAGTTTTTTTATTTATTTGTTTTTATTTTTTCATTTTCATTTGCTCATGCAGATAAGGTTATAATTAAATACGACAATCGCCAATTTTAAAAAGTAGGGGAAATGTTTCCCTTGATCGTGAAAGAGTTAAGAGATATCAAATAGAATGCTTAAAATTCTCAAAAAACCTGTTGCTTTTGACGATCATTTTCACAATGTTGATTTTTAGATAAAAAGAAAGGTTTAAGAAGGGGGAGATATATTAAATATTATTGGCTTGACATCTGGCATGAATCATCCAGGTTCTCGAAGCGACTATATGATGGAGGCTCTATGACAGGGGTGGCGAACCTTTTTGAATCAATGTGCCATTTTTTCTTTAAGAAATGTTTAAGGAGGGATAGACGTGCCGTCTAATAATTTTGACGTGATTATTGAGAAAATAATAAAAACTAAATACTATCAACTCAAAAATCTTTCATTACAATGAAAAATAGATTTTGCACAATATATTTGTAAATGTTTTATTTATGCTTGTAGTTCAAATTAAAGTAACATTAGTGTGAATTCTGTTGTGGTAGATTAGGTGTCAAATAACTTGTATTGAAATTATAAGATGTTACTCATATCAGAATGCAGGCTTAATTGGAGTCAGACTCCAAACGGTTCCTGTATTCAACTTTGAAAATAATGACTAACAGGCATAGGTGGATCAAAATATGGTTAAAATAGCATGAGCCAGTTTTTTCAAACAGCTAAATGTATCTGGAATCGATTTCCATGTTTACAAAATTTCATTACTAGCATTTTTACTTATATTGCTTGTTAATCTTTTTGTTATAATCCCAATTCCGACTTTCTCCTTTTTTCAACAAATTTTTGAATCCATATTGAACTAGACTGGAAACCAATCAGTTACATTTCGAATTTTTTAATTTACAACGTATAGAATTGGGGCAAATTCAGTTTATTAAAAAAGTCACATTAAGGTACATAAAAAACTTAAATGTTTTCGACAATTCTTTGAACTGAGAAAATCTCGCTGAAAACTGCGACCGATCACTCACGTTTCTCGCAACACTTCATATTGAACCTTGTTATTTTGAATTAAAATGCAAACCGTTTTGATCGGTGGCGTGCCCAAAATATTCTGTCGGCACGCGTGCTACTGTTTCGCCATCCCTGCTCTATGATAATTTGGGGTGTTTGTACTGCAGACTAAACGACACTAGTGCTTATTTAAAATAAATAATTTAGAACACTACCCAGACGCCCTTGCAGAAAATGCATTGCCAGAGGCCCTTCCGATAACATCTGATGAGTACTCGTATACATTGCAACAGAACGATGCATCCTTACACAATTCAATGTCTTCAAAATCCTGGTATCTAGATAGCATCGCTCAACTTCTGAATCCAATGGAAAATTTATGGGGCATTTTAATATGGAAATTTATTGAAATGGTAAAATTTGCACCACCAAAGATGAACTTAAAGTGGCGATTGAAAGCAGTTAGAAAAACTTATCAAAGAACATTTTGAAAAACTTTCTACTTCTGTGACCTTAAGAATGATTAAATTAATTGATAAGAAGGGGAAGTGCCAAGTTTACTTGCAGTTTTTAAATAAAATCTCGTTTGACCTTGACTTTTTTTCCAGCTATCTGTATACACTAATAAACTTTCGTATTATTTTTATAGATGTATATAAAACTGTTATTTCTTTCAAAAGATGTTGAAGAATATCGCTTGCCCTTGTAATTTTTTTTCAGCACTACATCTTTTATTGATATAATGTAGCACGTGCTGGGATTGAATGGAAATTAGCTCAACATAAACATAGGGTGTTTATATCAGTTCTGGTTGTATTCAGTATAGGATGTCAGTTCTGAAAAATTTGTCATATTGAATTATGAGAAAAATAAACTAAATCGGTTGAACAAAGCGCATTGAAATTTGGTTAACGCGTTGAAAATGTACTTCCTATTTTTTTTATCAAACTTCTCACTTTAAGTATTAATTAAAATTACTTTGATAGTTTTGAAATTGAGAATGTTGTTGTTTGAATGTATATTCTTATGAATTGAAATGAATGAAGTCAATTATTTCTTTTTAAAGTATATCTCCTCCCTACATTGCAAAATATAATAAAATGAAATTTCATTATTCTTACCTCTTGTCTTAATGAAATATATAAATCACGGTTTTTTTTTTGTTGTTGTTGATTTTGTTTTCAGAAATATTTTTTATACATATTTTTGCATTGGGGTTAAATGTCTTTCACCTGTTATGGGCACTGAAACTAGTAGATGATATGCCGATGTTTTTTTTTTTTTCTTTTTTACATTATGTTAGATATTTAATGTTATTCATTTTTCGAAAAGTGAAGTAATGTGAAAATAATAATAATAATTAATCCTTTTCAAATTTGTCGTTCTTCTGTGTGTGTGTGACGTATGGTTTTTTTTTCGATTTACCTCAATTTAAATTTTCATCTTAAAACTCAATTGGCATTAAAAATATATATCTAGATTTTAAAAAAAGTGGATTGTTCACTATTTTCTTTCCGGCGTGAAATTTCCCTGTTATTAAAATAGTATTCTTCATTGATACATGTATTAAAACTAGAGAAGGGATCAAAAGAACGACATTTCTCTTGTTCTATTTAACCTGTTCCTCTGAGAGAGTGAGAACTCTCGAATGCAAACTTCACCAGAATACTATTCTTTGCTGCTATAAACTGCTTCTCCTCTCTACCTAGAGTAAAAGAGCCAGCAGAATAGTAATTTTAATTATTTTCCAATTCCATAAGGTTTCCCCACGCTTGGTAGATCAGAAGAACCGAGTCTTCAATTATTTTTCAATTCCAAACCGATTCCCCTCTGTGAAACTATGAAGTCCCTCGATAGACGAGTATTTAAATTCTTCCAATTCTAAACCGTTTTCCCCTTGCTGTGATGGTCAAAAAACTTGATAGATGAAGATTCACCTATCAAATTTTGAAGTCTTTGAATCCCAACCGATTCCTCCTTTGAATAGCGCAGAAGAATCGACAACCGAGTATTTAGTTTCTTTCCGATTCTGAACCGATTCCCCTCTTACAGTTTTTCATCTTCATGTACATCAGTTATTTATGTTTCGCTTTTTTTAATATAATTTTTTTAAAATGCCGGATTTATTTGAATTCAATCCGCACCTCAAATTCTCAACAAATTTTTGTGAAAAATGAAAAAAAAATGTGTGAAATTGCTTATCGATATTCAATTTTACGAAATTAAAATAAATTTAAAATGAGAACTAATAAGAAGTGAATAATTAGCTATTTTACCTTACCGATATTATTAACTTTTAAATACATGCATGAACCTTGAATTACTCCAATTACCCCAATTAAGGAATTTTTGTCTTTCGATTCTAAACTGCCTCTGATTTTAAGTAGCATTAACATTGGAAAACGAGTACGGCTTAAGTTAGAGTAAATACGGTTT
The DNA here is from genome assembly GCA_019973935.1 of Trichonephila clavipes. Taxonomy (NCBI): domain Eukaryota; kingdom Metazoa; phylum Arthropoda; class Arachnida; order Araneae; family Nephilidae; genus Trichonephila; species Trichonephila clavipes. The sequence goes on along the minus strand of BMAU01000503.1, from coordinate 89,359 downwards.
GTTGCTCCTGTTTTTGTTTTGATTTTCAATATTCTTTTACTCTAGACTGTCCTTCAAAATTCAAAAAAAAATCTTATTCTAAATTATACGAGGCGCATGCAGAAAGTAAGTTTCCCTATTTTTTGGAGAGAAAAAAGAACTCACACTTTCAGGAACATATGCATTGGCAACAAGTACAGCAATGTTTCAGCTATTTTTCAACATAGCCACCACTAGAATTGAGACATTAGTCGAATCGTGGGATCAACTTTTGTATCACTCAATGGAACCAACGTGTGACAGACGTCTTCATTTTTTTTTTAAATTTTTGAGCAATTTTTTGAACAGCAGCGCTGCTTAGTGACAATCTCATGCAACAAGGATCGCGATATCTGTGGAAATTGGCTGCTCAGCTCCGTAATCATAAAGCGACGGTTCTCCATCACGCTCTGCCTCACTAGCTCAGCAAGATCAACATTGATGAGAGACGGTCGCCCAATGCGCTCTTCATCATGGGCACTATGACGACCCTCTGAAAACTGCGTACACCAGCGATATGCCATCTGCTTACTCATGATGTTCAGCCCATAGACCTAGCAAAGCTGACGATGAATTTTAATAGGCGCAAAGCTTTATGCATTCAAGAACTTTATCACCGACCGAACCTCGCAGGTGGCGGGAGAAGGAATAAGAGTTTTCATTTCGGACCACTGCTACCACGCTACTGGCACGAGGCGGGACCTGTCCGGCTGGCATATGACTGGTACGTCATAGATCTGTTACGCATGCACAATTGACACGGCTAATTCTGTTTTCTTTAAAGGGGAAAACATCGGGAAACTTACTTTCTGGGTGCACTTCGTATAATAATATTTTGTAGAAAAGTAATGCCATTTCAGTCGAAGAATATATAAGCGGCTGTAGCTATCATACTCATATTTCATAAAATAATCAATTAACATAAGCAATCATTGTTATTATTCTGTCTGTTAACAGTAAATTGTGGTATTCCATAATTTTGTAGACGATGAAATTCCCAACACTTCGGTAAATTTTTAAAACATTTGCCTTTGAAATAATTTTAATGTGAGTCTCTTCCAAATTTCTTTCTTTCAAGTTAAAAATTTTCATTAATTGAATCATTAGGGCATGAAATATATTCACAAGCATATTGAAATATTTAATTCAAAAAATCAAATCCATTTCTTAACCGATTTCTGCACCCAAATGGAAATTAAAACTGATTTATTTATATTTATTTTATCATTTAGGGCATATTATTATTTTTATAATTATGAACTAATTCTAAAATCTCATTTTTTTTAGTTTAGTATAAATAATAGTAGAATAATGTGTAAATACGTGGCTCTTATGCATTTATTATTCCCACAAAAAATACTCTTGATTATAAAAGTGGGTCTTATATAGCTTATAATATTAGACTAACCACATTTGAAAATATATTGATGGTTTGTTGTGTAGTGGCGCTAATGTTCTTAAATTTTTTGAGGCTCAAAATTCCTACATTTGGTTTAGAAGTTAGGACAACATGGTGTTAGAGATCTCACACACACATATTCCTCATTATTACATATCCTACATATTCCTACATATATTCCTCATTATCTGACCTTGGCTCAAAATAATGTGTTCAATCAACAATAGCTCTCTTATTACTCCTAAGTGTAATGTTAATAAATTTTTAATCAGTTACTGTATATTTGTACACTCAGGAACATTGAAAATAGCGACCCAAGAAGGAAGCTAAGTACAATCGCGAAACTTTGCAAATAAGTACAGCGTAATGTGATACACAAATGATCCAAGTTTTGTGCCAATACGCATGCTTATACACGCCGAGGTGGCATTACAATCAGGAAGAGGGTGCTATAAAAGCCAACGCAAATTCGAAGATTCATAAACGTGACGATTACCCACCGATTGCAGGAAGACTTTGGTAAGCGAAACATGCCAGGTAAACGTGCTAGAAGACATTTCTCACAGTTAAGCGAGTTTGAGAGAGGGCTGATTATCGGTATGAAAACTGCTGGCTGATCGACGTGCCGTGTTGCTGGCCAGGTGGATTATTCGGAGTGTGCCGTTAGAAATTGTTGGGAGCAGTGGATACGAGAAGGTACCCACGTGCGGTAAACTGGGTCTGGAGCGACCAGGAAGACCACGAGGAAAGAGGATCGAAGGATCGTGCGGCAAGCACTTGTAGACCCCACAGTGACTCGTTCAACGATACGAGCAGACGTAGGCGTAGCAATTTTTCCACAAACAATTTCCAGACACCTTGCAGAAGCAAATCTTAAATCCAAGCGCCCTTTCCGTGCACTCCCTTTAACACCGGAACATCGGCAACTGCGTCTACAGTGGTGCCAAGCCAGATAAATTTGGAATGTCACAGATTGGCAAAAGGTTGTGTTTAGTGATGAATCCCGGTTTGTTTTGTGGACAGATGATAACCGTGTACGGGTGTGGAGGCGCCCTGGTGAGCGGTACAATTCCCCCCTCACTGTTCTGCGTCACACTGCCCGCACAGCTGGTGCAATGGTCTTGGGGGCCATAGCCTATGATAGCCGGTCCACTTTAATTGTGATACGTGGAACCTTAACGGGCCAACGTTACGTTGATGATATTCTTCAACCTCATGTAGGACCTTTCCTAATTGGTCTCCCAGGGGCAATTTTCCAGCAAGATAATGCTCGTCCGCATACAGCAAGAGTTTCTCAAGACTTCCTACGTCATTTTCAGACTCTTCCATGGCCGACCTGCTCCCCAATTTGTCCCCTGTAGAGCACGTGTGTGATCAGCTAAAACGGCAGATGCCCTCGTGTCACTCTGTACATGATTTAGAGTTGGATGTTCAAGATTTGTGGGCCCATCTGCTTCAGGACAACATAAGGTGTCTAATCAACTCAATGCCGGACCGTGTGGCGGCATGTATTGCAGCTGGAGGTGGTCCAACGCGCTATTGTAGTTGCCCAGTATTTGTGTCGTTGCACACCCTGTATTCGTTTAATTGTCTTGTTTTTGAGATCAAGTGAATCTCTCATCTGTGTTATTATGTGTATTAAATTTCATTTCAATTCAATGCTTTCTTTCTTCTTGGGTCGCTATTTTCAATGTTCCTGAGTGTATATATTGATGCAATGTTTGTAATTATCTTGAATTTGAATTTAATGAAAATAAAGGAAGTGTAGTGTTTGGACTACTGTTGGCGGTGGATTATGGAATGTTGGCGTGAGTCCGCGTTTACGGAGGCGGGTTACTGTGTTTTGGTAGAGAGAAAGGTTTTGACCTCGAGCGAGGCGGTCAGTGAAGAAAGAGTCCTTTGTTTTTAAAAGCGTGGGCCGTTTGACCGAGATTTGTTCTTAAGAAAGCGAGTTAATTTGATGGAGAACCGATGCATGACGTGCGGTTTGCTGTACCAAGAATAGAGTTTCTTCGGAGTGTTTTAACACGACGGACAGTGTTGGTTTGATAGTAGTGATAATCAAGATAATTGTATTTAATCAAGATAATTGTGTTTGAATCACAAAGCAGCCGGCTACATAACTACAGAGAAACTTGCGAAGAGAGAGAGGCGGGATTTCCAGAGACATCGGTTTTTATACCCGACGGTAAGGACCACGTGACATTTTTGTAATAAGAGCTCTGATTGGTTACAAGGGGCAGGAAAAGGATTTATGATGTAATATTATTAGTCGATTACGATTAAGATCAGGGTGCTAGTTTCGACCCAAATAATTAAAAGATTATTTGAAGATTATTAAAAAGATTTAATTAAAAGGATGCTAGGGGGAATTATATATATATATATATATAGCAAGAGATTAACATTTTTTCTTCTTTAAAAGGCTTTAAGCTCCTTGAAATTCTTTTTAGAAATACGAGGGTTGGGGCAAAAAAAAGTCATGGCAGCTATTTTTTTTTGAAGATACCAGTCCGGTTGGTAAATGTGACATATACAGACGAAAGGGCAAGGTGTTAACTGCATGTGTGGACAATGAATAGTACTGAAATATCGTAACACACTAATTTATTACAGTAGTTTACAGGGCAATGTGGCCTTCACGGTGCAAAAGAATGATGACACAGTACACATAAAATTGACATAGCAAACCTGGGCTTAAAGACTCTCAATGTATTCCCCCGCTACTGTTACCACACGCTGCCAACTATATGAGAGGCGCCTAATACCATCAGCCTCAGCATTTGCCGCACCTTGTGTGAATCGGGTCGCCTGTTGGCGCACAGCAATAGCAATGTCTTCTCGTGTTGCAAATCGCTTACAACGTATTGGTTCCTTAATCTTGGAAATGAGATCTAAGTCACAGGGCGAAATGTCGGGAGAATACGGTAGGTGACCAGTCATCCTGAACGTTGCTTATCACTGGTTGACACACGTCCTTGCTGAAACTTTCCTACCCACCGTGCTACTGCATGATATGGTAGGGCATTATATTCCCAAGGACTTCCACTAATTCACTGTGACATTCCATCGCATTTCTCTCTCGGAGAACGGCTATTTTGATGTAAGCGCGCTGCTCAGCACGGATTACTTCCATCTCGCATGACACTCACCAAATGAATGATTTCACAGCCCTCGCTGCGCTACCACCAGCTATCACATAGCCATCTGTTCTGCATACACACAATGTCTGCAGAAATTTCACACGACAGATGTACGTTTTTAAACCGTTCACATATCTACAAGAAAAAAAAATAGTAGCCATGACTTATGCCCCAACCCTCGTATTTATTTTCAAATTGGATGAAATAATGAATGTATTTATCATTCATAATGAAACCGTACACAAACAAGCGTTACATAAAAAGTTACAAAACACGGGGAAAGCTTACAACGAACAAAAACGTTCTGTTTCATCATTCCAAAGGATTTCAGCTTATCTACTCCTATTGCCGGAATTTTAGAATTTCCTTTACTCTCTTACGATTTCCGAGTTTTAGCATGCTTATTGGTCAAATTCGGTGCTGGATGCAATATTACATAATCTCGCCACAAAATTAGCTGATGCGACACTTTTTCAAAAACTAAAGTTGCAGTTTATACAGCATTTCTCGTTTGTGGAAAGCGTTAAATAAAGAGAATTAAGTAGCATGCATTAAATAATATCCCTTTTAAAAAATTGAAACAGAGAATTTTTTATATAAATAGTTCTTAATTGTTAGTAGTTAGTTTGCTGTTTCTTACAAGTTTTTATCTAACTTGCAATGTAATTTGTTCGGGTGGAATCTTGTAACTCAATTTTGAAGCTGATATCTTCAACCGATTGAGCTGAAATTTTGTATACACGTTTAGTTTGGATGACAATGTTTTGACCATTTATATTCCGGTATTGCAATTAGTTAAAAAGATATTAATTAAAAACCTTAAAACGCATAATTATTTTACCTCAGTAGACTACTTTTTCCGCTGTGCTCCGTGATTCAAATTGAAAAACGACGAGGGGAAAATTTATTTTGAGTTTTGACGTTTTTTTAAAACAGTGATCTAATTTTTTCTATGAAACTCAGAGAAAAAATATTTACATAATCGGAAAGATCATTTATTCCGCCACGATACGGTAGGATTTTTTTACAAAATAATAACATTTGTACTTTTTACAATTTTTTTTTAAAAATGTGTCAAAATCGATACGTTTTTATGAAAATGATTCTAAATTGTTCCTTATGCATTTCTTTTCGTGTTAATGAATCGTTATTTTACACTAAAAAAGTTCATGCTTTTCTCTTTTAGAATCAGTCATTTAAAAAATAAAACATCGAAAACTTTTTTTTCGATTTTTCAAAACATATTCACAATTTTAATTAAATATTTGAAAACTTCGTCATTTATAAAGATAATGCAACGAAACTTTTATTTCGTGTGTAGTATGATACTATCCGTAATCTGTAGGAAGGTTGAAAAAATTGCTTAAAGTTACGGATTTTAAAAAGTTGTTTGTGTTTTTCGTCTAATACCCTTTTTGCGAGAGTTTACCTATGCAGTATTTTTGTTACATTTTTTTGTTTAAAAATTACTCTTGTTTGCAATCGATGTGAGATGTTTGAAAGCATTAACTTAAAAATCAAGCCCCCCAAAATAAATAAAAATTTTAATAAAAAACACGATTTTACATTTTACATATTTTTAAAATCAAGGGTTTAACGAAATTAACCGGCAAACGACCTTGCAATAATGCTGCTTTAAATGAGATGAACAGACTGAAAAACCTATCCAGCGATAGATAAAAAATAAAAATAATAAATTAAAAGTACAAAAAAAGAACATTTTAAAAACAAGATTTTATTTAAATGCGCTAAAAAGAATAAAACAAATTTTCCTTTAAAACTATTTTTTTTACTATCAACTTATAACGTCATTACACAATTTATATGATATAAAAGCTTGTTGCGAGATTTACCTATGTAGATAAACAAGTAAATTAAATAATCTGATCTGATTGATTTTAATTTTTAAAGTTTTCAAACTAAGTAAATACGAGTACTTAAATCTCCCGACAAGCTTTTACATCATATAAATCAGAGGTTCCAAACCTTTTTGTCTCATAGACCCCTTTCCACATTTTTCAGTTTGGAGTAGACCCCCAGCTTACCTAATATTGAATTTTTTCGAATTTACCAACTTGAATGTCTTTTTGACAGCTGGTATAGAGCTACTTACACTAAGCGATTTAAATTTGAAACTGTAGTGAAGTATAGTGTTTAAACCTAAAAAAACATGTTAATTAAATTAAAATTTAATTAATACATAAAATAACTTAGGGACAATCTTGTCAGGTTTGACCCTTAAACTCCTCGGTTAGTAGTGCCCAGCCCTTATTTCCCCCTTTCTTTTTTGTTGTGGTGTTTGGCAACCACGTTGAAACTGCTTCTCAATAGGAAAAGTAATTAAAAATTTTCTCACGATATTCCATAATTCGTGATAAATAATAGGTATGTCTTTTTAAAGCCAAAATTGCTGACATTGTCCTGGTTTTAATAAAATATATGTTGTCGCCTTGTAACTGCAAATTAACCTCATTAAAATTAGTAAGTAAATCTATTAAATAAATAAAATCTAGTTTCCACTTGACTAAATTTTCTTTTAAAATTAAAATCTTCATGTAGTTTAATGACAGTCACTATTATATACCTCCATTTACATCTGATGGACCCCCAAATTATTTTTTCGCTGGCGTGGACCCCTTGAAGATCATCATAGACCCTTGGGGGTCTATATACACCACTTTGGGAATCACTGATATAAATTGTGTAATGACGTTATAAACTGATAGTGAAAAAAATAGTTTTAAAGCAAAAGTTTGTTTTATTCTTTTTGGCAAATATAAATAAAAGCTTGTTTAAAAAAAATTTTTTTTACTTTTAATTTATGTTAAGGATATGTAGTAAAATTTTTCACATTTCCGTGTATTGTGTATTATCTGCGTTTAAAAACCTACATACTCAATTCACAAATGCCCTTAGGCGTTATATATATATATATATAGGGTGTCCCCGAATGCCGTGTACAAACTTTGAGGGGAGGTAGAGAACATCCTGAGGAGCCATAATTATATAGGAAAGCATGGGCGGTAACTTAACCCTATCGAGATAAAGAGCCACAAAGACAGTAAGGCCACAACACAGAATGTAGTTTAAAACGCTTTATTACAAACAAACAGACAAAAACCCATATTAAAAAAATGTGATATTCCCCTTCCTCGGGTGAACATCTCTTTGATTATCAGCGTGAGCTAGAGGTGTAGGATTAACGGAAGAGATAGACACATACATAATCTTAATATATCTTTATTAAGATTTTGAACGTAAGCTTTTAACAAATGATATTATTATAATATATGTGAGAGAATCTACGGTGGTAAAATACACAACTTATATAATAACGAATTAACCTAACTCGAACCACTATCAATTACTGACTCGCCTGAACTCAATTACAATACTATCACTGATCCCCTAATACCTTCCTACCTACTGATACACCTTCCTACCTTGTGTAGTCTGAAGAAACGATCACCACAATTTTAGATGAAGGCGGGTAAATGCTCGAGTGCAATGGTATGCACCCTGACTCAATGTATCGCTATCACGTATAATTTATGCTAGTCACCACGTAACGTTTTCCTAAACTTCTTCACGCTTGAACCCCGGATTATGTTTACATTCCTCTAATTGCCATCCCGCTTACTCTAAGTTCTGATATTTAAAAGCTTCCTACTTTGCATCTTTCATTCGCACTTCTTGGATTTGGTTGGAAAAGAGTTGCCATTAATTCTGGCCTCAAAGATCCCAAAGGACATGTTAAAGAAAAGACGCTTGCGCCCGTCACAAAAGTATAACATTAAGGCTTCTAAGGCGGTGTTTGAAATAGCTGGTTTTGGCATGTATGCTTTAGCGACACCGACGCGACATGGATTGGCGGACATGTTCGAAAATACCGGGCTTTTCTCGTATTGTAGCAGCAGCGTTGGATATTCGTACCACCAGATCCATTTCAGAAGTGACGGGCGTGTCGTCAATCATGGCTCTGAAAAATCCATGTTCCGCCAAGTTCTGATCCACCCAAGAGAACGTTTGATGTGATTCGGTTGGCAATCTGGTTGGATATCTTTCCCCATGCAACCGAACAGCAACACTTTCACTTCTGTTTTTCTAGGCCGTTGATGAAGTGGATAGCTGCCAACTCGGCGTTCATATAACGGTTTATGTTCATCACGTGCGGTCCATGTGTGAAATGAGGAAATGACGACCTTGTGAGCTCCCGTACTGCGCCACCTATCACTTTCCACCCATGCTTTCATATGTAATTATGGCTCCTCATGATGTTCTCTACCTCCTCTCCAAGTTTGTACACGGCATTCAGGGACACCCTGTACATATAATCAGATGACCTAAATTGTTCAAAAACATTTGTTTCGAACTCTTTGCGAGTTATTTGCTCAGGGATTATGTATAAATCTCTGTCATTCATTCATTTTTAACTTTGATCAATTAGTTTTTTTCCCTTTGTGATACCTATTGCATTCTGTAATGTTCCTTAAAAACATCTTATAAATTATTTTTCCGATCAAACAATTTTAGCTTCGGTTAATTTCCTTTCATTATTTGCTCCGACAAAGAGGCGACTCTGGAGCCATTTTGTTTGCTTTCAAAATATAAAAAAAAAGTATAATTTTGTTTGCTATCATCATATAACATGTATTTGGGATTTAACTAGAAAACATAAAATGTCAAATTTCATTTAAAGGTTCTTTTAGATAAACTCGTAAACGTTTTTCAAGCACTATAATTCTTTTTTTATCATTATTAACGTCATTAGAAAAGTTAAGTTTATTGATTCTCTGCAATACTTTGGCATAAATGCTTCAGTTTCAAGAAAAGGGAGTTTCAAAAATAAATTCAATGTTTTAGTTTCTGGTTATTACAATAAGTAATATCTTTCAGTTCTAAAACAAATAGTTACTTTTAATAAATTGCATTTTGAATTATTCGCTGCTTTCAATGTCTACTTGTATTTCCTCCATTAATCCATAATTCACGGTCTTTTATATATTAATCTAAGAAATTTTTTTATCCCTAAATTCTAGGTATACGAGGAAATGGATTATTGCCGATTAAAGTAAATGCATTTGTATAAGACAGTGCTTCTCAAACTTTCAATACTGGTGCCCCCCTTTTCAATCACAATTTTTATCGCGCCCCCCTTATACATTAATCACTTTGACAGTAAAGCTACAATACGAGATCTTAATCATAAACCATACAAATTAATAACATAAGTATTAAATTTTGAATACTCCTCTATTAAGCAAAAAAATTAATTAATTAAGTAATAGGATAATTATTATGTTATTTTTCCTTTCTCTAATTTTTAAATTGAACATATTGCAAAATGCGGTGACTGCTTAGAAGACAAAATATGGATATCTGCTAAATATAGAAAAATAACTCAGAAGCAGTGGCGTAACGTGCACCCCCGCATCGCGGGGGGGGGGGTTCCAGGGTTCTAAAGGGGCCCAAAACCTGACTGACACAAGTGCCTTTGTAAAATTCAACATGGGGGCCTCAAACCTGACTTTGCGGGGGGGCCCAAAAGCTCTCCGTTACGCCACTGCTCAGAGGGTCAATTTCTAATCATAAGCATTCCTTATAAAAACTTTGCTTTGCAAGACAAGCCCATGGAAGTCGTTAATACTTATTAAACTTGTTCTTAATTTAGTATTAATTAATTAGTTATAAAATACTCTGTGCAGCACTGATACATTAAAAGTATACCGGCCGAAGTCCTCGCTCTTTGCAGAAGTTCCTTTATAAGAAAATAAAACATTCTTGATATAATAGCTGTATTGTAAGGAGAGTAAAGCCAAGTGCGCGACAATGTTTACAAAAATGTAAAATGTTTTTTTTTAAATGATTGCTCAAATTATAATTAGTTTTAAGCGAATTTTAATTTTAAGCCTCACAGAATTAGCATTTATATTTGATGTTAAATAATGAACAATAATATAAAATTCCGATGAAGAATAATTGTATTATTTTTAATATTTAAAGCAAAAAGACTTCAACATGTTTTAACCTGAGAGCAGGCGTGCACTCGATACGGTCGAGTGGGATTATTGAGTTACCCCAATCTTTTTTTTTATAATTATTTTATTGTACACGATACAAATCGTTATTCCAGTGAATAATTTAATTTAAGAGAAAGTTTATACTTACCTACTTTCAAGGACTTTTCAATTTTTCTTTCGTAACAAATAAACAGTTTTGCCAGAATTAACAATTTCGTGATCTGTGTGTCCCGCGCGACCACTTCCGGGTAAAAAGTGTATTCATTATGATAATATGTATGTTACTGCTAAAAACAATTGTTATGCTTTATATATGTTTGAAAATACTCATCTTGATCTAAGTCTTCGCATAGTAATCCATCGAAGTGTGTGTGTGCTCTCCGTGGTTTTCCAAATGTCATATAACTGTTTTGCATGGAAAAAAGCGCAACAGAGAAATACATTACTTACAACTTCCTTAAATGAGAAATAAACACATAAGAGAGGGGTCATAACTAACAGTACCAATAACTTAGAAGGTCAAACAAATTACAGCTATAACTGCAGTATTTCAAAAATAATGACAGTGATGAATTTTTTATGTTCCTAATTTTTTTCGATTCTGGATCTGGGATCTGTTTTTTCTCTGAAAGAGTAGAATGTTAGTTTTAAAAAAGAAAACGTAATAAAAACTCTCTCATCATGGGATTACAGCAAATTAAATAAAATATTTTTTATTTGGTTATAGGAACAAAGATAGCAAATTAAGTATTGAAGAAGGTTTTTTTTTGATGACTTAATATCGCGCATATAACTTATATCAGAGTAAAAGTGCATTTTTATTATGTCTGAAACTATTTTGTTTTAATTCATTCCAGTAAATTAATTATTTTTTAAATCTATTATTTTTTTTCGATATGCTCGCGCCCCCCTCGTAAGGTTATCGCCCCCAGGGGGGCGTGCCCCACAGTTTTGAGAAACACCGGTATAAGAATAAAAATAAGTTCAATATTTATACTTATGTTTCACAGAAAACTAATTAAGTACTTTTGCTGTTAAAGACTAGTCGCTGTGTGCTATACTTATAAGATATTTTTCTTTTAATTAGATTTCATACTCAGCAATTGAATGGGCGTATAACAAACTAAATTACGCCATCGAAATAAAAATCAATGCTACTCTATAGAGAAATGTTCTTTATAGTTACCTTGTTTCCTAATTTCCAGCCCCTCAGGGGGCTCACCTTCTTTAGATGAGTGCGGGTTTCACGCTCCCGAGGTACCCTAGTGATCTTTTCCTTTTCCCAAGGGGTTTACTCTGTTTGGTAAACACGGGCATCACGAACCCGGGGTACCCTAGTGATCCTTCTCTTTTTCGGGCCTTTTAAAATTAAATAACTTTTTCTTTTAACAAGTGTTTGGCGCAACTTGGCCAAAGTTGGCCCTTGCGCCATTAAAATTCACTTCACTTCACTTCCTAATTTCCAGTTAAAATTTCTAATTTTTAATCGTTCTTCATTAATTTGAAATTTTAAATATTTTAAATTATTGTGTTTGTCAGCTAAAATTTTAATCGCGAATGGTCGCTAATTTGAGTAAATGGATTTTAGTAAAAATGAAAATCTATTGAGAAAACCACCCTCTTCTTAGTACAAAAAAAATAGTCCTTTTAGAACAATTTTTTTGTTGCTAATGTTAAATAACTGTGTTTATAGTACTTCTTAATAAATTATTTTTACTCATAATTTGGTGCTTCTTTTTTGTCCCATATTCCCTGTGAGAATTCGTTGACTGTTTAAGTATCATCTTATGTATTTGGTTGTATTGTCTATAAAAAAAAAGCTAATTAATGTACTAAGTATATATTTTTATACACTGATTATATTAATGAAAAGAAAAAGGGAATTTTTTAATAATAATGTAATACGTAAAAATAGATTAATATAAACTTGATAAACGTATAATAACTAACAAAATGTCTCCAACATATTTTTGACAAATGTAACGTTTGGATCTTATCAAACAAGCTCATTTTTCAACGGAAAAGTTAAGAACCAATCAAATTTTGCTCCTTGAAAACAAATTCAACTTCTTCGCTGAGAAATGGAAGAGGGGAGCCGTGAGGAAGGAGTAAAACTTTTACGTTTCAACTTTTCTCTCCCTTCGTCATCATCGAACGGATTTTCTACTCGGAATCGTATGAGAACGAAATAGACTTAATCCACTTTTTAAGTTCTTTTTCTCGCTGTTCTCTGATCGATTTACGTTCATTCCATTTCCTTCCCACCTGGCCCTCTCGGCTGAGTAACACCTTTTTTTATTGTCATTTCATTTTCCTTTCAAAGAAACGAAAAGTGTAATCAGGGTTGACAGTAAAATGTGTTGACGCTAAGTTTTCAACGTACTCCTACAAGAATAGAAGGAAGTGAGAAGCGGAAAAAAATATACTTTTCACCGCGTTGGCTTTCTCTATAGGTCTCGCCGAGGTTGTTTTGATGTGTTTCGTCTTCTTTAATCTTCCACATATTTTCAGAAAAGATGACTGAGAACTCGTACAAATTTTTATGATTTATTTTGTCAGTTGCTTTTAAATTAGAGCATTGACGTAAAAGAAGAATTCTCGATGTCTTTTTCGGGTAATATATCCGAGATTCTCTTTAAATGAAAATAAATATTTTCATTGTGTGCTTTAAAACTTTATTTAATGACTTGTTTAAACTGTATTCGAGGTTAAATGATCGGAGTATGTTTGCGGTAGAACCCACGTGGTGTTCAATGCTGTATTTTTATTGGCTTGTTTTTTGGCACGTGGAGAAAGTCGATAAAGCTTCTTGAAGCGAGACGTAGAAAATAAATTGTCTGTACTTTTGGACTCTAAATATTTATTTCTTATCATTGTTTTGTAATATTTGATGCTATACCGGAGTAATGTCTCATAAATTCAGGAAAATACAATGTAGTATATTTTTGGAACACAAATAAAAGTTGCGAAAATCTTTTTTTTTTTTAGAAACTAACGGTTCCGTTAAAGACCTTGCAATTTTTCCTAACATTATTAAAATATTAAAATAAAAGGAAAATGATTTTTATTTCATTAGAGCATGTTCCTTTGATAATTCAAATTAATATGTAGTGCACTTTCATCTTATTTATTATTTTTAAATTTCGACTACATACTAATTCCCATAATAAACCTATAATTTACCTTTTTTCAGTTTTCCATATTTGTTTGCTGGAAAAGTTGGAAATGACACGCAAAATTATTTTTTTACCAAATAGTGGCACTCTTCCCAAAAAGGTTGGCCACCCCTGTTCTAGTTAGTCACAGGGACATCACATGACTTCTTGAAGCCCTGGACCCCTATACAAAAGTAGGCCCCACCTGTAACCCTGTTAAATAAGCAGTACACATTGTCAAGGACTCGCATAAACGTTTACTGGTTACAAATACATAGGCGTGACTCACAACCTCAGAAACCTAGGCACAAACCAACTCGACCGACTGCCGTCTTTCTGTTAAATAAGTAATGATGGTTAACGTAGGCCTTAAACATGGACGACAGACATGACATAACACAGCTTTGCCACTATCAGTTTGTGATGGGGCTTTATCGGAATTACTTCTGTTAATCCTCTTGGGATTTCTATGGGGCCAGAATGATAATTCTTTCCAACCAACCCAAAAAGGGAGCGTGGTTATGCAGATTAGGAATCACATATATTGAACGTTAGTATTCGCGAGGAGCGCGAAGTAAAGCTAAGTGAAGTGAGGTAAAGTTCTAGGAGGAGAGTGTTAGTGTATTCTGTGAGTTCGGTGAGTCGGTCTAAAGGCGCTAGTGAACACAAGCAAAAGTGGGTCTGAGACAAGAAGAGAATTGCCTTAGCCAGAGCAAGAAAGATTGAAGGATAAATTGATGATTTACGGACCGTAGCTGTTCGCCAAGGAAATAGCGGTAAGCTTGTTTGTTTAAGCTTTAAGAATACAACGGATACTATTAAGTTAGGAATTAATCTATTAAGATAGATTCCGTGGTTAACTCCGCTATTTACCAGAATTACGGTTTGCGTCGCATCACTCCTGATCATAAGCCTCCTAGTCTAGTGTTGTTGTATTGGGTGTAAATTAAGATAATAATAAACTGATTTCATTATGGCAGAGTTTAGTGGTTCATCTTTCGTTCCCTCAGACATAGGTCGCGTGGATGGTGAGGAGAGGAGAGGATATCACAAGTCGGCATATAATTTCGAATACTTTTCGGAGAATATATCCGGTAATAACATTTGACAATTAAAATTATTCCAATCATGATCTTATTGAGGCCTAGTCGAAAATAAGACGAGACTTCCCCGAAGCCCTGGGCACATGCCTTAAAATATCGTTGGCATTGCATCGGGATTTATTTCTTTGGAAAAAAATATGATTAATTACAGGTTAGAGCTGTTGTGTTATAAAAAGAGATATGAATTTTCTATTAAAATATGTTTGTTGTTTACAGCTATAACTGAAATTTATTTTACTCTGTGATTTTCGAACTTCGTCGACTCAGGCGAAACCCTTGAAACTGTAAGGTGTTTAAGAAGAAACTCATCCGATAAAAAATGACTTAGAAGAATATATCTTCAAATAATGTTTAAATTGATCGACAAGATAAAAGTACTTAAAATGAAGACTATTTTAAAAAATACTTTATTTTTTTGTTAAAAATTTTTAATGTAATTTGCTTATTAATTCATGCTCTAAGTGTCAACTATCATTGGATTATGTTTAATAACTGTGATATGTGTTTGCATATTTTGACACAAACTGTAGAAGTCTAGGTATATTAAAGGTATTGGCAGTCGCATTTCATGTTCAGCTTTAATTTGCTTCTATGTTTTGTTTTTGTTGCCACATACGTTGAGTAATATTTTTAACTGAAATGCATTGCTTAGAATGGCATTAAAATGTTTATAACTGTGTGAGAAATTTCTGCGCGTTTTCTGAAAATTTGCAACCTTAAATATAGGAGCCGATTCATCTCCTTCATTGGCAAGCTTTCTGATTTATCTATTCATGTTTGAAGCATGTGATTTTTACGAAAAATTTAAGTTTTTGATTGAATATTGATCACTTTAATAGTAAAAAATAATTTTGTCATATCGCTATGGTTTCAGTCCCTGTTAATGTACTCTTTTTTTCGCATTCTGTTATGTTCCAGTTAAAATTTTATACGTGTTATATAAAAGAAGATAATATTTTCGTTTCTCATGTGACACGTTTATTCTAAGCCATCATTTACTAAATATTTACTTTGACAATGGAAACTCATCGTCAGAGGAAAGAAAAAAAATCGATGAATACGCTTGAAAAATGTCTTTTCTTACCATTTTCACATTGACTGAAATTTACTCAGGTTTCAGTTGTAAATATTTTTAGTTGATCGTGAAGTTGAACAGAGAATATAGAAAATGAAAAATAATGAGAGAACTAAGCTTTTTGATGAAAAAAATTAATGAACTAAATATATATAGAGATAGATAGACATTTGTCTGATTTTGCAGTTAAAATAACAAATATTAATGGACACAATATATTATTCTAGTATCATGTGATTAATTCTTTACATTTATTATTTAAATGCAGATCCGTAAAAAAATAACTGCTCTTTAAAATGTGTAATAAGAAAATGTAACTAATTCATTTAATGTTACTCTAACCTTAATTTCTTAGTTTAACTCTTATATTAAGTTTGCATAAAATGTCGTTTTACAGTATTCAAACGATACATTTATAAAAACTAAATAAAATAAAAACAATGTACTTTATCAATAGTTTATTTTTAAATTAACTTAAATTTTTCTTTTATATAATTTAATTTTTTTTATTTCTTACTTATACATAATTTAGAATATTAAAAGTTATTTTTATTATTATCAAAATTTTTTAAATAATTTTCTAAGCACTGTTTCGTTTGTGAAATATTTTGAAAGATCAGCATTCTACTTAAAAATCCACCTGTATTGTTATATAATTTAAAAATTCTCAATAGTTGCTTAATTTTTTTTGTTTAAGTCGTTATCATTTTAAAAGATAACTTATTACACGGAGTCCATCTGCTTTTACTGGGGCTAAGCAAATTGACTACTTATGAAGCAAATTCATTGAATTATTTATCATGAAAAATTTTGTTTGGGCTCATATAAACACACTCAAGAAAACACTCACAAAAAGTCTTTAACTCTATTAAAAAGCTTGAGAGTTTTTGTCCTGTTTTTTTCAAAAACTTCAATTTCCATTTTTCAAGGTATCTAAGATTTAACAAAAATCCAAAAATAAATTAAAAACTTGCAACATTTTTTAAATATAAATATTTTATTTATATTATATGATTGTTTTCTTGGGGGAAATTATATACTTTAGTATATGTATGTCATAAGGCCCAGTGGCCGAGTGGTAGCGTACCGCGCTTTCACACCACAGGTCCGGTGTTCTATCCTTGAGCTGGTCAAGGTTGACTCAGCCTTTGTTCCCTTTAGTGGGTTGATAAATGAGTACCAAGCTTTCTTGGGAACTAAACACTGCAGGTTTCGCTTCAGACTGATCACCTGATCGGGACATCTACCCATGCACCTCAGCGCCCATTGGTCACGTATACTGAGATGGACACAGTAGGCCTTGGCCTTCATGGGATGTTGCGCCACTGACTTGAGTTTATATCTATGTCATATTTAATGCTAAATCAACTATAGAAATAGATCATTGTAATAATTGTAAAAAAATTACATTGGGTTTAAAAAAAATTACATTAACAGTTAATTTAATCCGAATTCAAAAATTATGAATTTTCATAAATTTCTTTATTTTTTAGGATATATTTTTATTTAATTGCTTTTTTACACTTCTTTGTAAATTCAACCGATCCAAAAAGGTACACCATTTGATATAAGGAATTCTTTCTAAAACATTTTGTAATATGTTTTACTTACATTCGTACACCATTTTTTATTCCATTTCAACTACTCAACCAAGTTATTTATCCTTGCAGTTAAATAAAAGCATTAATTTTAAAGAAAGAGAAAAAAAAGGGAAGAGAGCTTAAGTAGAGCGCCTCAGAAACAAATGAGCTACATTGGAAATGAAGAACGCTAATGAACAGGCGCTTGGCTCATTCAAGCACTTTCAGTATAGTTTCGTCTGGGGAATAGGCTCTCTTCAGACGGTTTTTAACATAATCATCAGGTCGACTTCTTAATTTTTTCCCCTCATTTTCCATGCTTTTTTTTCTACAGTGCCCCCTTACATATTCCACTTAAGTCTATCCTATCCTTATGGGAACGATTTTACTTTTAGAGAACACTTTGTGGTTCATTTAATATTTAATATACATTTTTTTCGCCTCTTTTTAGTTTTCTTTGGTATTACTCTGACTTCCCTTGAGCCCTTGCTAGAATCAAGCGCTATTTAATCCAAAAACTTGTGTTAAAATTACTCGAAAAGAAATAAAAAAAATTATAATAAAAACTGTGCCGCTTTTAAAAGTTCTTTTTTTCTCCCTCTCTCTCTCTCTTTTCCTCCACCTCTTTTCCGTCTTATTATTTTTCTACTTTTCTTAAATTTATTCTCCCTCTTTTTTTTTTCTTTTTTCATCCTCCTCGACTCATTTTTTTATTGAATAAAAAAGAGCTTAAAGCGAAATGAAATTTTTATTGGAGTAATTAAATGCTTCTTTTTAACTATTTTTTTAACCGGAGTTTATTATGAGACGAATAGTGTTATCGTTCGCAAGGAATTCTCAGATGACACGTAGGTTGGGGGGTTAAAAAATAAAACTTCTTTTATACATACGATTCACACACACATATCCAGGGTCAGTAATTGCTATGTTTCGTGCGATCTAGTTTGTATGCGATATTTTCCCCCTTCTTTAAATCAATTAGACGAATAATATTTAACGAATAAAGAATAGCAGGTTGTTCAAGGGGTAAATGATGCCGACTGTCATGCACTCTTAATTGCTCGTTTGTAAGGATATTCTGTCTCTGATGGGAATACATTTGCAGACTGTGTAGAATTATTTTTTTTTTTTTCTCTTTCATTTTTTTAAAGTTTCTGTTACTTTTTATTTTGTGAAATTATGATCCGTCGTAATTTATTTCTATAAATTTTTTATTTGTTGTGAAATAGTATTTTTCAGGCTATTCGTACATCTTTTAATTATTTTTTTTTCAAAAGAATTTTTTTTATTTGTGCTATTTATCTCGTTTTTTTAAATTATAAATTATCTTCAGCTTGGTCATTGTAAAAAAAAAGGTTCGTCAAAGTTCTTGCGTGTGGTCTGAAAATTATGTTTTTGAACACAAGTTTAATGCGGAAACTTCATAATTTGAATTTTCGTTTGTACAGATGATTAAAATTTCAATAACATATTACTCGAATTTTTGAACGAATGTTTTGCAGTAAATTAACTATACTTTTAAAATGCATCGTGCGTAAGGATATACTTCTTCATCAATTTCTCATGCGAGTAATGGATAAAAATACTTAAATATTAAAGAATGTTTAAAGCTTCTCACAGACTTTAAGATAGGGCGTACAATTTTGAAATTAGTATAGTTTTCATTTTTCTTTATTTAAAAAAAATCATTAAAGGTTTGAAGTTTGAAACACTAAAATATAATAAATAAAAAAGGATTTTTAAATTTCATTCGTTTTATTAACATTTAATTATTTAAAGAATCAAGTTATTTATGAAATGAAATATGACCGTGTTTTTCTAATTTGTGTATACTTTTTCTAATCCTATTCTGTTACCTATTTATAATTATGTATACTGGAAATTCAGAATTGTGCAATTTTTTAGATGCTTTCTGCATAAAAATTAAGCGTATTCAATAAATTTTGCACGAAACAAAGAAACTTGTTAATCATTTTAGTATCCGTGTATCATTTATAAACCTGTAGAATTTAAATTTAACAGATTTATTTGGAAAATAATCATTTGTGTATAAAGTTTATTATTTATATACCTGTAAAATTTAAATTTAACAGATTTATTTTGGAAAATAAAGTTAAATCTGTATTTATAAATTTATGTTAATCTTGTTTTTTTTTTTTTTTTTTTGCATTATGTGCCCATGAAATATGATGTTCTTCAAATTTATATATTAGTTTTTTTTGATGTCATGTTTTTTGTTTAATTTAAGATTTTCCTTTCCCAATACGTATGAAATTCAAATATTTAGGTAAATTAAACTCTACAATTAACATAATCCTACATAATCATAACTAACATTATGGTTTAAAGAATTTTAATTTTACTATAAAATGTGTCTTTTTCGAATAATTATTAATAAAACAAATTTAAAGACTGATTCTTTCTAAACGAAATGAATAAAAATCTATATGAACCACATTCCCACCACCCATGGACATTTACATTTAATATGAAAAAAGGAGCAATATTCTTCCCAACTTTTTTGAGTTAAAAATTCATCTTAGAACCATCCAGCGATTAATTTAAAATTAGCATCGAATATTATCTTCTTCATTTGCGTAGAATTTCGATCGCAGGAAAAATACAAACAAATTTTCCTTCTAGAGATATAAACCTCAACCGCATTAGTGTGTTTAAGTAAAAAAAAACTTAATTACTACTTAAACTCCACTGTATCATTGTTATTTAGTGTTTTAAGAGAATATTATGATGAATGTCTTCCAGAAGGATCTTTATAAGCGCAATCTTATAAATCTCATTTCAGGGCTGCTGAACCGAAACTCCTCAAATCTCAACCACTTATAAACTTTTTCGTTGGATTTGAAACGTTAAATGAAGCTGAAAATCCTTTCCTTTTTGAAACTTTAACTCACATAAATAA
The DNA here is from genome assembly GCA_019973935.1 of Trichonephila clavipes. Lineage (NCBI taxonomy): Eukaryota > Metazoa > Arthropoda > Arachnida > Araneae > Nephilidae > Trichonephila > Trichonephila clavipes. The sequence continues at coordinate 68,946 of BMAU01000503.1, read as the reverse complement.
ACTTACCATATCGGAGTAGTTTTAGCTAAAGGAAGAATTGAAGGAGGAGGGGGAGGTCGTTCGTTTTTAGCGTATTTTATTTCGTTTGCCAATTTTTCTCCCCTTTTCCCTTCGAAAACATTCTTCCCGGAGTTCTAATCACGCTTAATTAAACCGGATTAAAAATTTTGATGGGTAAATGAATTAATTTTCCCGCGAAAGAGGTGGATGGTGGAGGGAGGAGGTGAAGTATTTATTTTAAAACCCTGGATTGTGGAGGGGGTGTTTCCCTCCCGCCTGACCCCCTTTTCCCAATCTTGATCCCTTTTGCCGTGAAAAGGAATCAAGAGTTTTGCTCGTTGAAATAAATAATATTACAGTCTAGTTAAGCCCCCTTACTCTTTCAATCCTAAGCTTAGATTCTCTGAAATTTATTAAATCATACGACAGAAAATTTCTGTCCTTTTCTTCCCCCTCTTTCTTTTTTTTTAACTAATCTCAATCGTGCATGTGTACTTTCCTAATAAGTATGCAGGGCTCTTTCGAACTTTTGAAAATCGAAAATTCCTTCCCCCATCCCCGCGTTCACTTTATCGTTTATTACTTTAGTTTCTGTCTCTCTATTTTTGAACCCTTTGGGCACCGAAGCAGCGCGTTATAAAATGCGAAGAAAATACATTCATGCGTGGAGGGGGGAGGTGCGAGCGTGCATTTCTCCGTCCGTCTGTCTGTCTGTCCGATCGGTCCCGTCTATCTATCTATCTATCTCTTGGAATAATAAGGAGAGTTAATTTAAACAATGTAATCACATTTAGCTTAATTGAGTTTGGTGGAGTAATTGAATTTATGCTGATTTGCTGCAATTCGGTTTATCTGTTTAGCGCCCGGCTCGTTTCCCCTTCGGAATTCTCCGCACCAATAACTGCACTAAAATGACATAAGGCAGCAAGATGAAGGGGGTTGAAGAATTTTCCAGGGGGTGGAGGACGCAGTCTTTTAAGAGTTAAAGGTACCCCCGATTATAGAACGGAGCTGTTAGGGAGTAGACGGTGGTGTGGCGGTGTGGAGCAGAATGAATCGTCTTCAAATCAGGCTTTGCAGCTCTATTGGACTGGAAACGGTTAAAAGTCTTTTCCCTTTTTCGATCTGTAAAGAGAGGGAGAGGGAAGAAGAAAATCTTTTGTTTTCAACCATCCCCTTCTCGTTCCATCTTCCTTTCGAAATGCATTCTCTTTGCAAACTCCCTTTTTTAAAAAGCCAAACGATATATAGGTTTTTGCTGTGGTCGTGGTGTCTCTCCGAGAGAGAGGCAGGGAGGACAAGAAGGGGTGAAAGAAAGAGTTAAAACCAAATGAGGGAGAAGAAATAAAAGAAGAAAAACTACTCAAAGGATGGAGAGGGAGGAAGAGATGATTTTGCGGAACGAGCGCGAGATATATATAGAAAGTAAAAGAATAAAAATTAAGAGAAAACCATCCCTCGCGGGAATTTTTGTCAGTTGTAATTATTCACCACAGCGGTTTGAGTAACAAGAGTGATGAGATTATAAAAAAAAAGAGTGAAAGTAAATAAATAAGTAAATAAACTGGAGCGGAGTGATGAAACACAAGTCACCGAGCTGTTTAAAATTTAAATGGTGTCCTCCTTTTTCTCATAGCCTACGGGATATTGTGAAAGTAAAGAAACTTAACAAGTTTTAATTTCCATCAGATAATACATAAATAAGATTAGCGTGGGGAGGTGCGCTTTTGATTTCTTTGGGGGCATGTTGACGAGAGGATTACTTGGGGACAGATACAAGCTCACAAAAGAAAATTGCTGAAGTCAGTTTTTGCGAGTGCATTATTTTCCTGATTTAAATGCGGTGGTCTCATGGCGAAATTCTTAATTGAAATTCTTCGTAAAAAGAGGATAAGATTTTCCATTCCGTTGATTTAAATGAGAAGTGAATAAATTTGTGATTGGTCAGCATCATTTCTTCAACACCCTCTCCTTCTGTATATATTAAGAAGAAATAATTTTTGTATTTTATTCCTGAGAAGCTTTTTTTTCTTAGATGCTTCCAATCTTTAATTAACTATTGTTACAATTTCACTAGATGTTAATTATCTTTCTATATATGAAAAAACTCATTAAAAGTTAATTTATTTTTAGTCTACATTTAAATCATTCTATATAACACTCTTTAGATTTTTTTATTTTATTTTATTCATTATTATTTGTGAGGAATTTAAGCCCATCTCTCTACAAGTTGGCAATATTTTAATGAAAAAACTGAAGTTTTCTTTGTTCCAAGTAATCTATATCTGTACACATATTATCTATATAGTATTATTCAAATTCTTCTATAATTTTTTGTTTGTTCCTTTATTATAATTATTTTTATCACTTTTTAATTTTGTGTTTTGGATACGATCTTCATACATCAAAATTTTGAAAATAATAGCGAAGAATTACTGCTTATTTTTAATGGCTGGAAAAGATTTTTTTCCATATAATTATGTAACATAATAATAAGAATTTGAGAAACCTTTCCGTTTAATTGCTAACAATATTTTTATTCTTTATATTATTCAAATTAATGTAATTAAAAAAGTTTGTAATGGTTTGAAATTTTATGAACAAACAATACTAATTCAGAATTCAGTTTAATATTTTACTGAGTTCTCAAATCAGAGTTTAGGTAGCAAACTTGTAAATTACAATGATGTAATTCATCAAGATATTTGAACATCGCCTTATAAAAATTTTAAGGTATTAGTATTCTTACTTTTTCGGGAAAAAAACATTTATTGTTAATTACCAGTGTCACATTATGAGTATGTGAACTCAGACTTTCAAGTACATGTTTGTTCAAGTACAAGACAAGAAAAGTGACTGAGAGAAATGTGGCAAGCTGATAATCTTATGAATTGTTCTTATAAATACAGCAATACTCAGCTAAACATATTTTTAATTTATTTACTATACAAAGTGCCTGAATTTTTTCTACATAGGAATTATATATAAAATTTTTATGAAGAATTAGTTACGAGACTAATAAAATTAATTTAGCTTATTACATGAAAAAATCAATATGTAATAAATGAATAATTAAAATAATTTTTCAAATTTTGCTTCTTATTTGTGAGTATTTTTTATTTTACTTAGACATTGTTTTAAGGAAATTGTAAGGACGCCCCCTCGGGTGCTCTTCTCCAAGATTATCAGCGTGAGCTAGAGGTGTAGGAATAAATGAAGAACTAGAAGCTGCCATGATCCTAATATGACTTTATTAAGATCTTAATTTAAACTTCTAGAAAATTAGATAATAATAATATATGTGAGAGAATTTACGGTGGCTAAACACGCAATATATATAATACCGAAATAGCGTAACCCGGACCACTATCAATACTAACTCTCCCAAGCTCAATTCCTAGACTATCACAGATCCGAATATTAAATAGCCCCTCCTACCTTAATGTCTAATGAAGCAGCGATCAATATAATCCTAGTTGAAGTTGCGTTCACAGGAGTGCAATGGTATGCACCTTGACCTAAGGGCTCTCTGTCACGGATAACTTCTGTTGGCTCTCATTTAACCTTTCACAAACCTCTTCACACTTGAATAACGGATTATCATAACATTCCTCAAATTGCCACCCCGCTTACTCTAACTTCTGATATTTAAAAGCTTCCTAATTTGCATTTTTCCTTCACGCTTAACTTTTTGTTTGGTTGGAAAAGAGTTGCCACTAATTCTGGCCCCAAAGAATCTAAAGGACATGTTAATGAAAAGACGCGTGAGCCCGTCACAAAATTATTATTAGTTGGAGTCAGTGGTGCACACAAGGGGAGATGTCTTGGGGGTCCGGACCCTCCCCAAACCCTTGATTTTTTTTTCCGATTGACTATAATTCTAAGTATACAGTACGTAAAATTTAATTACATATTTGTTATTAATGATTAATTTTATTAATTAATGCTAATTATTTATTCAATCATTAGTTTTTTACTGTGTTTTGTTCCGAAAAATCGACAAAATCAAAAGGAGCGTGATACAAGAATGGTGAACTTTCGACCCCCCCCTTGAAAAATTCATGTGTGCGCTACTGTTTAAAGTATAACAGATTATATAATTAAAAGCTATTAAAAAATCTGTGATTAATTATTTTATACTATTTAAATCTGTGGTCACCAGTCCGTGAAAATATTTTGATAGTTCGGAGAAAAGTTGGGACATTTTTTTAAATGTTTTTTTATGAAAATTTAGTTTAAAAAATGACTAGTCACAAGACATATGACAGAATTTTGATTATACTTTTTAAAAAAATTAGCTACTACTTTTAGCCAAATTCCTTCTGAGTTAAGTGAACTTTTTTAACTACTTCTTCAGGTGTATCTAACAAAATTTCAAAGGGAGAGTTGGCAACCATTGTAAATTGGCGGCATAACATTTCATTTTATTGACATTGCTTTGCGTTGCCAGTTTGTCCTTGCTTTTCGGGAAGTTCCTTTTCAATGATATGGAAATATAAATAGAGAAGTAAGTAAGTGATAATATAGCTGTAGTGGTCTGCCATGTAGTGGTCAATCATATTAGTGGTTCGCCTATTTTAAAATTATAAATTCAGTGATCCACGAAGTTCTAATGGTTGACAAACTTTGATTTAAATTAGATTTTTTTTTCTAATATATCTGGTAGATGTATGTTACTTTAATAAAAAGCATGAATATTTTTGCTGTTACTATCATCATTACAATTCACTCGATTCATTACCATTTTATCTATTTCTCAAAGAAAAATACTTTAAAAAGTATTATATGGCTCACCACCTCAAAAAGGTTTAACGAATCCCACCACGCAGTTGTGAATCAACTTCTTTGTGGATATGAACCACACATTCAAGGAGCACCTGCAACTTTAAATTATTGCATGGTCTTGTCTTGTATCGCCCCGGAAACCTTTGACACCACCAGGAACCCAATCCTATTCCGCCCATGAACCGGATGTAACCCGAGGATAAAGGGAGCCATCCGCGGTCATCCCCGAGACCCTAGCGAGTGTAAAGAGAGAACGGGAGATTATTTGAGAACCTTCGTTGAAAGCGGACCCCAAAAATTTCTCTCTCTCACAAACAGAACTTAAACTTTAATAATCTAATGAATAATCTGTGATGAATATAATCTGTAATGTATAATCTTCAATGCATATAATAGCTGTGGCGGAAATAAACTAATTATTTAAATTAATTAATGTCACACTACCTTTATTTATCTCAGACGTCACAAATAGTTTAAGTTCAAGAAAAAGTACATAAAAACATCAAAGCTCGTTGTTTTGGCCATTGAGTTTATACTTGTTTATGACAAACTTACAATGCAATAAATCATTGGAATATTACATATCTACAGTAAAGGGGAGAACCAATGGAGCTGAGAATATTATTTGAGATATTATTTCTCTGTTCTTGCAGATGCAAATTTAAATGACAATTGCCAAAACAATTTCTTATGAACAAGACACAGGTGTTCACCCATGCGCGTGCCAGTTGACATTCACTCGAAGGACTTTAACGCCTAATGACATCTTATAACAAATGAAATTTACGTTAAAAGAGACAGGTGCCCCTTAAGGCCCTGCTTCTGCAAATTCTAAATTGCCTGCTTTCACCTATTTTAATAATTATACAATCTTATTAACTTGTTACAAAGAACCAACCTTAATACTATTAAATTGGCAGAATATTTTAAGCAATAATTTATGGCAATCAATAATAATGAGTAAAGCCAGAACTTTGATTGCTGAGAATAATGATCCAGTGAAAAGGTATTGCCATAAAATACTATTCCGGGTTAGCGTCATGAATTATATAGTCACTATTCATCACAGGAAAAACTGCTTGGTAAGAGCATCGAAGTTTATCCATTCGTTTTGAGGGGGAGCAATTAGAATCAACCGCCGCGCCTACCAATCTTGATAAAAATGCTCATATAAAATGCCTAAAACACGCAGAACCATCCCGACAATGAGTGATTTTACCTCACATTTAAGACGTATACTGATTTACGCTACACATTTAGCCCGGAAACGAAAATCTATGAACTCCAGTCAAACTTCCTCTAAAAGTAAAATTTATCTTTTAAAGAAAACTCTATCTGCATCCGAAAGCCAAAGCCTATCGATGAAGAGCAATCCATAAGCATTAAGCATCGTCGACGTCTGAGCAACCGAAGGGGTGGGAAGGAAAGGGTTTCGAGTTGAGGGGTTTTCCCACTGGGGCGATCGCTCAGCGTCTGTTCTTCACAAGAATCCAACTTCGTCAAAAGTTTCGCCAATTGATTAGATTACGGAGTGATTAGTCTTTCGGCGCAGGCACCAGCGAAATTAAATTTCGATGCGCGTGTTTGACTGCTGAATGTTAAATACTTTTGATGAAAGGATTATTTGTTTACTTTTATTTTGGAAACGTCCCTTTTCCCCCTCTTTATTTTTTTCTTTCTTTTTATAATTGCCTCGTATACTTGTTGTTGATTTTGAGTACTGTTCGCATAATCAATGAAGGGATGAAATTATTAATAAGGATTTATATAGTAAAGAAAGCAGCTGCTTGCTTGCTTGGCTTCTCATTAAGTTACAATCTTCGGCTTCGGATATCTGTGGTTGCAAATATTGAGCAACCATGCTTCTTTAAGGTAACTTTGAGTTTAGTGTTCTTTTATGTGTTATTCTTACTCACCCTGTAAGTTTTCTACGGTTTTAACGCAACTTGTCTACAAAGATGAATAATTAATCCATAGTAATTACCCAACAAACAAGCTATTTTCAATTTAAATTTGTTCCCCAATGGCAAAAAAGAAAAAATTATTATTTGGAAATTGCTTGAAACCACATAATGGGAAAGAGAGGTTGATGTTCTGATATGCATTACTATGAAAGGTGTTACGGCACAGGGCATTTACGTTAAATTCCTTTTATTATATTAGTCGTGAAAGTCTCCGGTATTTTTATTGTATAGTTTTCATTAAAAAATGTGATGTGGAGTTTTTATCAGTGAGAATTATTTTGTAATAATTTTTTTTTACATTCATATAATTTATCTTTGACTGAAGTATATGGAGAAAAATGATTTAATTTCAATGACCGAAAATGCAGGAATTTATATTCCATTTAGCTTCTATGATTTTTAACAGATCATAGCGGCATTTTTTCCACGCCTATTAGAAATTTTAAATAAGAAACTATAAATTATGTCAAGATAAAGGGTAAATGTTTTTCAACGGTCTTCATATGAACTGATTATAGATATCAACACGCTTTGCTACTTTTAAATTAGCTTAAGAGAAATTAAAAAAAAAACTTAAAATATTTTTATTGAATACATTTCTCTCTCTCTCTATCACCTTAAACAACATATTTTCTATATTCCTATTTGAATTAACAACCCAAGTACAAAAATGCTTTAGGAACTAATAGATTATATACTTACTTTATCTAGATGCACGCAGCTATATAAAAGAAACTTCTCATTTATTTATCATAATAAACTAGTTCACATATATCTTATAGCAAATTATTACAGAAAATAATATGATGTATTTGCACTAATATTTGTAAAATAATCTATATATATAAAGGAGAAAAGCGATTCACTGACTGACTAATCACGATATCTCCGGAACTATTAAACCTATAGATTTGAAATTTGGTAGGCAGGTTCCCTTCATGCAGTAGACATCAGCGGATTTTGCAAAGATCGAACCCCAATGGACGTTACAGGGGATTAAGGACCGTTCTAGATAATTATTTCCATTATTAAACTATTAGATGTACAGTCGTGAAACTTAGTACACAGATTCCTTTCATAACGTAGAGATTCCCTACAAAATGATTTTTATGAAAATCGACCTACAAGAGGCGTTGTGGAGAATTAATGGGTGCTATAGGCAATTAACTCCTTTTTTAAACTATTAGACGTAAAATCTTGAAATTGAGTAAGCAGATTCCATTCATTGAGTAGAGATCCGCTATAAGATGGGTTTTGTGAAAAATCGCTTCCTAAGTGGCGTTTCGGGAGTTTAAGGGGCGTTATAGATAATTATTTCCATTTTTAAACTGTTAGATGTACAGTCTTAAAATTTGGTAAGTGGATTCCTTTCATGGTGTAGAAATCCGCTACAAAAATAGGTTTGGGGAAAATTGATTTCAAGTGTCACTGAGGGAAATTAAGGGGCGTAATAGATAAATATTTCCGCTTTTCAACTACTAGACCCACCAGCTTGAAAATTAGAACGTATGTTCCGTTCATGGAATAGAGTTCCTTATACAAGGAGTTTTGCCAAAACGGACCCTCAAAGGAGTGGGGGCAACCCCACTCCTTTGCGGCGTGTTATAGAAAAATTCCTGTTTTTGAATTTAACCCATTTACTCGAAATTTGTTGAACACGTTTCTTTAGTTGAATAGAGTTCTACTAAGAATGGATTTTACGGAAATCAACTCCAGGGGAGGGAGCGGGGAGAGTTATTGGGGCGTATTGATATACAAAATTCCCGTTTTTGAACTGCTAAGACTATAATAATAAAATTTGGTTTGCATACTTTTTTGTTGAATTGGAATCCGCTAAGAATGCTCTCAACGAGGTATTGATGATAAAAATTCCGTTTTTGCTCTGTTAGATTTAGACTTGAAATTTAGCACGCATGTTTATTTTATGGAGTAGAGATCCACTGAAAGTTGCTTTGGTGGAAATCCACTTGATTATTAGGTTAAGTAATAGCAAGAAATCTTTTTCTACTTCTATTTTAGATATAAATAGAAATTAGATATTTTAATTTATGTCCTTTTTTATATCAAGAGGTGAGAGTTACAGCTATAAATTTATTTTTCAATACAATCGAATTCTTAATGCTAGAAATCAATAGTTTATATATATGTAAACATTATACATTTATTCAACATCGTTAAATACCCAGTGAAGCGTGTGGGTAACGGCTGGTAATATTATAAATGCTCAACGTTTGTAATAATATTAGAAATGCACATTATACACATAATACATTCAGAACGAAAATTTTTCATGGTGCACGCAGGGACGTTTTAAAACAGGGGTGTCCAACACAAATGACCTTGCGGGCCACTTCGGAACAACATTATAATCTCGCAGACCGAACATAAAAATATGTACCTTTATATCAGATTTGGAAACAAAAAAACATTTATTGGAAGGAAAATTTAAAACAGAATGAATTATTATTATTGTTTTCATTATTTTCAATGTATACAGACATAGATGGTATAATTATGTTTTTATAATATAGTAATGCAATGATCAAATAATGTTTAAAATATTACAGAGTGTTGCCATTTTCTTTAAAATTATGGGGTTTCTATTGAATTGATCTTTCGTTACTCATTGTTGAAATTTGATAGTGCTGTCATTCGCAAAGATTAAGTACGCATTGTTCTTAGGACATTGTCCTTTACTGTCCTGAATATTTTTTTAAAACTTTAAAATCGTCTCTGCCTGCCTCTTGCTTTTTGGGCACCCCAAACAGAAAAGGAGGAGGAGAAATGAAAGCCGCACACACAGAGAAACATGTCCCATCCATAATAAAGGATATGCATAATGCAATTCGGAATTTATTAAGAAAGTAATTTATTATAGTAAAATCAAATGTAACTGTTTAGTAAAATATAAATCTTTTTTAATCTAAAGGACATATCTATAGAGTGTTTTTTTTCAGGTATAGAAGTTTAAGTTGGCATTACTTTCCAAGATGGCGACCGATTTAACAGCTGTCAAGTGATTTATTCTCAGTTTGGATTGGCAATTCATAATGAATAGACTCACGCCTGAACAACGCTTTCAAATTGTGCAATTTTATTTCGAAAATAATGGTCGATTTTCATAAGCGAATTTTGTTTAGCGATTAAGCGCACTTCTGGTTGAATGGCTACGTCAACAAACAAAACTGCCGCATTTGGAGTGAAGCTAATCCACAAGTGTATGTCGAAACACCGTTACATCCAGAAAAACTGACTGTTTGGTGCGATTTATGGGCTGGTGGAATCCTTCTTCAAAAACGATGAAGGCCACAACGTTACAGTCAATGGTGATTGGTATAGAGCCATGATTACTAACTTTTTCATTCCTGAATTGAACAATCATGATGTTCAGGAGCTGTGGTTCCAACAAGACGGCGCAACATGTCACACAGCTCGTGCCACAATCGATTTATTGAAAGACATGTTTGGTGACCGCCTAATTTCACGTTTTGGACCTGTGAATTGGCCTCCAAGATCTTGTGATTTAACACCGCTAGACTATTTTTTGTGGAGCTATGTAAAGTCATTGGTCTATGCGGATAAGCTACAAACGCTTGACCATTTGGAAGACAACATTCGCCGTGTTATTGCCGATATACGGCCACAAATGTTGGAAAAAGTCATCGAAAATTGGACGTCCAGATTGGACTTTATCCGAGTCAGCCGTGGCAGTCATATGCCAGAAATCATATTTAAAATGTAATGCCACAAGATTATCTTTCGAATAAAAAAAATTCATGTCAATCGAATAATACATCGTTGTTTTATTGCAATTTAAAGTTCTATACCTCTCAAAAAACACCCTTTATTATCAAAAAGGATTTATTTTAAAACAAGAACAGGTAACAGGCAAATACATTGTAGATTTATGAATATGTATAAATTTCCCCTCAAATAAATTTAAAAAATTTAAAAACCTGATATTTAAATTTAAAAAAAAAAAGATTTGGTGGGCCGCCTGTTTTAAAGCATGGCTAACTGTTCCCGTGCCCAGGGCCTCGGTCACATTGGGAGTCTTATTTCGATCTCGATTCAGCCTTATTAAGAAGGAAATAATAATTCGAATATTTTCAACGGTCAAATATTAAATTTTTTCGACCTACACTTCTTTACCTTAAACTAGAAATTCGGCTGGCTATACTGGTGACACGTCGACTGGCTGTATCTGATGACCATTGCCCATGTACTCTAGTCTAGGCCTACCACCCTTCACCGTCATTACTCATTCAGTCGAAAGGTGGCTGTAGGTCAAGCCGGTTTGTGCGATTGTAAATCATGCACATTTATTTGTTTCTGGTTATTATTTGTAAGAGTATTTGACAACGTATACTATTTACTGTCTAATTTAAGGGTCATAGATGGGGCCTACATTTGTGTAGGATTCCACGGCCTACTTTTGCGGTTCCAGGGCCTCAAGAAGTTTTAAAACGTCCCTGGGTGCAGAGCAATAGTAGCAATAAATAACTCACCTGATCATACAGAGTCGGCAGATCGCTACTCCTTTCATAGATGGCTACGGCTCTTTCGACTGCTACTTCTATGTATTACAAAAAAGTAATTATATCTACTAAAATTATTAGTTGGAACATAACAATCTTAATCACAGCAGCTACTGGAAGGGGGCCTCTTCACTTTTGAAAGTTTGCCAAATGTTTTAACTACTTGTATATGATCTTATGCAATAATATACAAATATAAATATAACGGGAAATCCTTAAAAATAACCAAGAAAATAAACAATAATATACAATCTTCTGTTATTAAACATTTCATAACATAGGATTTCATCGAATGTTTAGGTGTGGGTTAAGGTAACAGCACAGCTTGTGCACACATCTGGTTTTATATTGGTTTACACAATGGTAGGTCTCAAATTATTTAAAATCAAATTAGTTTGTACAGTGCCCAATGCTGTATTTTGCTAACTTTCCATGATATTTCTCAGAACTAGTGTTATTTCCATAATAAAATTTTAAATCTTCAACATAGTATTTATAATTTTCACTACATTAACATTTAAAAAAAATTGCAATATTTTTTTTGTTTATTTGTGTTTTGTATCACATTACACACGTACCATTTTTAGTTAGTGTTACTATTTGCAATTTTACTAGTTTTTAAAAGGCCCGTTCCACTTTTTATCTCTTTAAATCTTTGACTCCTTTAATTAGCGTCACATAGAATTTTTTTTCCATCCAAATTTCCATTCGTCATCTGAGGGCAAATAGACTCAAAAATATTTAATGTGCAACAACTCCTAATGAATCCAGATAAATCTCTTTAGTGCAGCTGAGAGTTGAGCCTTTATATTTACGGCTACGAAACCACTGTTTATAAACAATGAAACAAAAATATTGCATTATTTTATAAATGAAAGCACAGTGGTCGAGTGGTAGCGTATCGCGCTTCCACAGGTCCGGGTTCTATTCCCGGGCTGGGCAAGGTCGACACTCAGCCTTTCATCCTTACTGAGTGAGTGAATATTAACGTCGCACTATTCAGCTACATGAGGGCTTTTGGTGGCGGACCTCGTAATTTTGAGCCATGATCAAGTGACGTGGACGACACCTGAGCTGGCACCCCCCTCTCCTAACTACCACACCACACCAACGGGAGGACGTTTAAGCTCTCGACAGATTTAACGTGCATCGCTGCCCTACACGGCGGGTCTTTAGTGGTACTGGGCTCGAACTCATGACAGGCCTACCATGATCCGATACCTTGACCACTGGGCTACCGCAGCCCTTCATCCCTACTGGCAGTCTCGCTTCAGCCTGACCACACCTGATCTGGGCATCTGTTCATGCACCCCAGTGCCCTATGGTCACATATACTGGGATGGACTCAGTAGACCCTGACCCTCAGGGGCTATTGCGCCACTCAGTTTGAGTTTATTTTATAAATAGTTTTTGCTTCTTTATACAGTATACTCTTAATGGTGACTAGGTTACAAAAGTTAATAAAAACAGGCAACTTTAAAAGTTTAGCAATATCCTTACCTTGAGATATTAATATTTTTAAAAAGGAAATCTTATCTTAGTACTGGGCTTTATTTTTTCGTTATTGCTATTTAAACTGGTTATTATTTATCCATGACGATGATAAAGGTTCATTTTTATAAATTCAAGGATTTCGCTTTTTTAGCAACTGGAACGAATCCGTCGGATAGTCGGATGCTTCGTTTTTTGCATTAAAAATGTTTAAGTAATTTCGGTAATTGTTTTACACGGGAGCACATATATTTGTTTTATAAGATTTATGACTGAAATAGCATGCCGATTTACTAATTACTTTTCAGTAAACGTTTTTCTTTTGTTGTTCAAATCAGAAATTCAGTTTGTTGAATCAATTCAAATCAATCATTTAATTTTTTGCTTAGCTACTGATTTCAACTCTCTAATGAATATCTTTTAATCTAAAACTTTTCAAATCTTAACAAGAAATCTTGAAGAGTTAGAAAAGGTATTTGAAGACTTCCAAGTAGACAATGCTATAATATAAATATATTAACATAACTTACATTTTTGGAATTTCTAAAGAAAATAACTATCTAATACAGGGCTTCTCAAACTTTCACTATTTACGACCCAATATTCAATCATCATTTTCATCGCGCCCCCTCCCCCTTCCATATAATAATAATGTTTTGAATTCAATAATACTATACAATGACGCCAAAGCTACAACACGACTTTAACCTCTTAAGTGCCATCAACGTATATAAATGTCTCGCTCAACCAAAACGATAATTGCCCTGGAAGTATTTATGCGTCTTTCTAAAGTACAATCTTTACTTTGGGATGCAATAAAAGTACCTTGACAATGTTCAGAGGATTTGCTTACTTATTCCTTTTCTTCCCTCCCCCAATCATCACATACACGCCCATATGTGGAAAATTATGGCACTGAGGAGTGAATCACGTAACTTTTATTAGGCAATCGATGGATTAATTGTAAACCATACAAATTATCCATATAAATATTAATTTTTGGTTATAAATTTTTATATGACAAGCCCATGGCGCTACTGGTAATTATTAAACTTGATCTTAACTTAGCGCTGTTAAATTAATTATAAAACACATTGTGCAGTACTGATATATTTTTAAGTGCTATATCAATGTAAATGTGTATTTTATTTTTTTTATGTCAAAATGTATTTTATGTTTACATTCCATAAATTAATAATTTTCTTAAATAATATTGTTTTTGACTTTTCAATATGCTCGCCCCCAACTCCCCGCAGGGGGGGGGGTACAGTTTGAGAAACACTAATCTAATATTTAGAACATGTTTCAGTTTTATTGAATATTCCTTTTTTTAAATATTTTTTGAATATCATAAAATGCATTTGATGCATTACATCATAATTTCCTAAACGTAAGGATTAAAAATCAAGAAATGATGTATTTGATTTCTTGAACAATTCTCACATATTATTATCATTACTCTTTGAATTAAATAAGAGGACAAATCATTAAAAATGTGGTGTTTTAGTTTATTTAAAATTCATACAGCTTGACAAGATCCTAAATTGAAAATTTTTTTGCAAATATACCAATAAAGTTTTGCAAATGCAATTTTTATATCTTTTCGTAATAACTGTCACTGATTGTGTAATTTGAATATTGTGTAACTTTGATACATAGATATAAGTGCCAATCTCTTTCTCTCTTTTAAACAATGTTTAAATTTGTACCGTGCTAAGTTATATTTATTTTTGTATTAAAGCGTTTCTTAAATAAATATACCAGTTTTAATTAAGGACACATAAAAATGAAGTTATAGATGTATATTTTCTCTAAATTTTTAACAAAACTCTAGAAACCCTTTCAGACAGTGGCAGAAATAAATTGTTCTATAAAAAAGGCTCTTTTGATTTAATTAGTCAACCATACATTTCCTTTTAAATAAAATAAACATTGATCATAATCTATGCCCCTTTTTTCAATTTAATTTTGTAAAATTCGATAAATTGCAGAGAGATGGTTGGTTAAATCTGACAGAATAAAAATTGGGAACGATTTTTCTAGAAAAATCACGAGATTTCTTCAAAACCCTCCAAACAGGAGACTTCTTAATTCCGTGCGTGGAATTAATTCAGTTCAAACAAAACTATCATCAAGTGAGACTAAAAGCAAACATCTCCATTCGTGACACTTGAAACAGCTACTTCGATCGTTGATTTAAATTCAACCGTTCTTCCGTCACTTAAACTTTCCCGTTCAAATGAAATAAAATGGACCGCAAAAATTAAACTGAATTAACGCCCGCCCGCGACGGAGCAGCTCGAGACCGTGAAAAGAGTACGAACGGAGAGAGAAAAATGTTAAAACCTTTAAGATCCCGAGTCTTTTACCTTTAATGAACTAACTTAACTTTTCTCTTGAAAAATTAATGCGCTTGTTAAATTTTCTCCTTTTCTAAAAAAGAAAGATATATATGTAAAAAAAAAAATGTGAAATGAGATAAAAGTAAAAAACAACCTGCGTCGTTTTCCATTATTTAATTATATCTCTTCCTCTTGTAGATGAAGTACTGCAGAGACTGAGGAATAAATTGTAAATTGGATAATGCAATTTAGAACTGATCGTAATTTATAATTGGGTTACATAATTTCTCTCATTGTTTGAATTTTTGCGGGCAACGCTACCAAATACTTGTTGTTTAAGATCGCAAATGAATTAAATAAACATTTATTTAGCAAAAGCCTTTCCATCACTACAAATATTTGGGCGCGGAAGGGGAGATATGAGCGTGCATGCTTTTTGTACACTTCTCTCTCTCCCCGACCCCCTGCACTTTTACTGCTCCCCCTACTAAATCGTATTTATTGCGCTGTTATATGTTTAGTGAGGCGTGCTATAATTGGATAACGATATGTACTGGAAATGTCTTTAATTAAACGGGATTCAATTACGTGTTTTAAGGAATCATGGATCGGTGAGATAAATTTCTGCGTTCAAATATCTGTAAAACTCAAGCGGACAAATTGTTTTAATTCGCTTAAGGATAACCCGTGCACGCTCGGCGAGGCGCTCAGCGATTTGCTAATGCGATTTAAAAATTACCTCTCAAAAAAACATGTGTTCGGATGAGGCTATTTGGAAAAGGTTAAGTTTGAAGAGATGCAATCGAAAGTTAGAACGGTTGCATCAGGGGGGAGGGGGCACTAATGCTCTGTATTCATATTCCACCGACTGAGATTTTGTGATGTCTTTCTTTTCAAAGTTTAGTGTTTCTTGTTGCTAATGCTAATTCCCAGGTAAGGTTCGTGTGTCTTGAGGTGAGCCGAATATAAAATATTTCAGTTCCGATAAAAGAAGAAAAGGGTTTCATCTTGGAAGATTAAGTATTAAAAACAGTTCAGAATTCGAAATAAGGATAAATTGTATTCGGAGTATTATTTTGAAAAAAAGGTGATGTGTGTGTGTGACGTAAAAATAAACTTTGTGCAAATGATAAGAAGTAGATTGAAATTTCAGTTAGGGACAAAAGTAAAGTATATAAAAAATAAACATTAGTAATTAATTTATTTAGTTTTTTTTAAAGTATACTTATGTTTGAGTAATGAGAATTTACTTTCACTTACATTTAGTTTTGCTCATTATAATAACAGAGGACTAATATTCATATTTTTAAGTCTCCAGATACTTTATAATATGCAGTATATTATCTGATATATTACAATATAGGTATTACTTTTTACTTAATTTTAAAATATTGATACTAATATTCCCAATTCTTTCCTGGCCATGGTAACTTTAAAGTGTGGTTCAATATCTTCAATCTGTGTATTCACAATCAATGTCTTACCCTTCTTCGTTTAAATAAAGAAAGATAGTTCCTTACATATATATAAAAGGGGTAAACTGCATGCTCTTGTATACAAACTCAACTGGTCTTCTAATTTTTTTTTTCAATTTGCTTCAAGTAAAGCTTCATTGGTTCGATTTCGTAATTTATTTTTCGTTGTTCTGATTTTATAACTTCATTGCTTCGCTTATATTATTACACTGTCTTGGTTTTGTTACTTAATTGTTGAGTTTTGTAACATACTTGTCTAACTTTGTAACCTAATTGTTTGGCTTTGTAACTTAATTGTTTAATTTTGTAATGTGTACTTGCTTGACTTTGTAACATAATTGTTTGATTTTGTTACTTCATTTGTGGTCGTGACTTTTCTTTTGTTATTTTATTTTCTTTTGTAAGCCCCGTTTGATACTTGCGGTGTATGGGAATTATTTTACCTGTCTTTAATAAAAAAGAATACTAATATATATATATGAAATTCAAAAATCGAAACTAGTGGGTTGTTCGGAAAGTAATTTCGTTTTCTCCCGACAGAGAATTTAATTGTATTTTTTAGCACCCAACTTCACATTTAAGCCGCATAATTTTTATATGCTTTGAGAGCTCATATAGTAAGGCTTGTGTGTGAAAAATTCCAATTAATTCTACGCAGTAGTTTTTGGTTGGTGCCCTTTTAAATATGGAGAGCGATAAGCAGCATTTTCGACATATCTTACTGTTTTACTACAGGCTGTTCAAGCCAGAAAGAAATTGACCGATGTGTATGGAGAAGGTGTGTTGACAGTACGCCAGGGCCAAAACTGGTTCGCTAAATTTCGATCCGGCAATTTTGATGTCGAAGATGCACCACGTTCGGGAAGGCCGGTTGAAGCTGACAAAGACGCGATAAAAGCATTAGTTGATGCGAACTGGCGAATAACAACACGTGAGATCGGATTAAAATTAAATTTATCAAATTCAACAATTTATGACCACTTGAAAGGCCTGGGATTATCCTCGAAGCTCGATGTATGGGTGTGATGTACCACCCCTTGGAAGTACATCCCTCGAAGTATCAGCGTGAGCTAGAGGTGTAGGGTTAACGTAAGAACTAGAATCAAACATTATCTTAATATGACTTTATTAAGATATTCAACTTAAACTTTTTTGAACAAATATAATGTTATAAATTACTGAATGAGAGAATCTACGATGACACAATGCGCAACACACAATATAATACAGACCTATATCAATAATTGAACCACCTAATCTTCAAATATAATTATAGTAAGTAATCAATCCTACCTTATATTATTCTGTAATAAACTTGTCTTTATCTACAGTGGTATGCAGCTGTACATTTAACTTCTAATCGATCACCAATATGTTTATCCACGACACGTAGAACTTGAATCTTTGAACAGCGAACTTCAATAATCATCCAATACCACAACGCACTTTAACTGTCGAACATTCCTTTACACTACCATTACATTGCCATCATTGCCATCACGTTTACTCTAAGATCCTATATTTATCCTATATTATTTGCATCTCTTCACTTCTCGTTTCTTGGATTTGGTTGGAAAAGAGTTGCCATTAATTCTGGCGCAAAGAACCCAAAGGACTTGTTAAAGAAAAGACGCGTAAGTCGTCACATGGGTTCCCCATGTTCTCACAGAGAGAAATCTGTGTCGCCGCATTGACGTCTGCGATTCGCTTCTCAAACGTCTCGAAAATGATCCGTTTTTGAAGCGCATCATCACTGGGGACGAAAAAGGTCATGGAGCAAAAAAGATGAACCGGCTCAAACCATTTCCAAAGCGGATATTCACCAAAAAAAGTGATGCTGTCTCTTTGGTGGGATTTTAAAGGAATCGTGTTTTTTTTTAGCTTTTACCGGATAACACAACGATTAATTCGGAAGTCTACTGTCATCAGCTGGACAAACTGAATGATGCACTTCAACAGAAAAGGTCAGAACTAATCAACAGGAAAGGTGTCGTGTTTCACCAAGACAACGCGAGACCTCACACAAGTTTGGTCACTCGCCAAAAGCTTTTTCATCTTGAATGGGATACAATGCCACACCCACCATATTCTCCAGACCTTGCACCATCGGATTATTATTTGTACCGTTCACTCCAAAATTTTTTAGACGGTAAAACCTTCACCTGAAATGAGGAGGTCAAAAACCACCTCGATCGGGTTTTTGCCAACAAAGACCTAAAATTTTATGAGCGTGGAATTATGCTACTACCAGAAAGATGGCAAAAAGTGTTGGACCAGAATGGCCAATATATAATTTAATAAAGTATTTGTTTATTATACGAAAACTGTCTTTCATTTCCACACAAAAAAACGAAATTTCTTTCCGAACAACCCAATAGCTAAGCGATCCAGGTTTTTATACCCAAATAAATATCTTATACCACCCTATCTTATATAACCTATCATATCCTGTACTAACAAAAACAGATCGAAATGGCATAATAAAAGCGACTTCAGTTTGTCTTTAGCGGAAGAAATCGAGCATTCTAAAAGTGATTTTCTTCAATTTAAGATATTAAAACTGAAAACAAGGATTCTTGTTAAAAAACGGAATTAAATACATATTTTTTTTTTATTTCTGAACTCTGAAACACTCTTTTTTTATTCTAATTAATTTCTACAAGATACAAGGTTAGTGTACCAAAGAAATGAATTATATTTATATCAAAATATGGATAAAACAGATTTAGGGAGAATCTTTAAAACTAAAATTAAGCTAGAAGTCACAAATTATACTTAGTTTTAAAAATATGTATATAGATTCTCGGGAGCTTTCAAGACACCGTGTGAAATTAACTACACCAACATTGAATTTAAGCTAAAAGTAATATAAAAAGCAAACATTTGTCTTACAACCTAGCATTTAAATGCAAATTAGTGGTTCTGAGCATGAAATTAGAGATGTAAATGCAAACAGAATAACATTTATTTCTTCCTGTCACGCTACAATATTCAGTAAATTATCCGACAAAAACAATTAAGTAGTCCTAGCTATAGATCATGTACACGTTTTTAGAATTGCTGGAGTGAAACTGTGCATGCACAATGTAGAAATATAAATGAATACGATATCATTTAGAATTGAAATGAAGTGGTAATATTTTGAAGCTTTTTCTTTTTATATCAGCGATTCGTGAATTAATTGAAGAGCTTGAATTGTAGCATTTGTTTGTTATATGTCTGATACATTCTCTTTTATATAGGGTGTTTTTTATAGAGGTACAGAACTTTAAATTGCAATATAAAACAACGATGTACTATTCGATTGACATGATTTTTTTTTATTCGAAAGATAATCTTGTGGCATTACATTTTAAATATGATTTCTGGCATAAGACTGTCACGGCTGGTTCGGATGTAGTCCAATCTGGACGTCCAATTTTCGATGACTTTTTCCAACATTTGTGGCCGTATATCGGCAATAGCACGGCGAATGTTGTCTTCCAAATGGTCAAGCGTTTGTGGCTTATCCGCATAGACCAATGACTTTACATAGCCCCACAGAAAATAGTCTAGCGGTGTTAAATCCCAAGATCTTGGAGGCCAATTCACAGGTTCAAAACGTGAAATTAGGCGGTCACCAAACGTGTCTTTCAATAAATTGATTGTGGCACGAGCTGTGTGACATGTTGCGCCGTCTTGTTGGAACCACAGCTCCTGGACATCATGATTGTTCAATTCAGGAATGAAAAAGTTAGTAATCATGCCTCTGTACCAATCACCATTGACTGTAACGTTGTGGCCTTCATCGTTTTTGAAGAAGTACGGACCAATGATTCCACATTTCTTCTAGATGGACTTCATTGCGTATCAGTTGAAAAGCAAGCCTCTTTTTTTATTTTGATGGTTCAATATACAAGAAATAAAAGATTTAAAACATTTGATCAATACATCGAGTTTAATATCTTCTGTATGTAGATTGATCACAATTTTGAACCATGACACCCACGTGGCCGTGGTAGCGTAATGGTCATGGTCCCGTAGCTGGCGTACCATGATCTTGAGCCTAGGGCCGCTGAAGACCCGTCACGCAGAGGTGGCCGATGCACATTAAATTCGTCGAGGCTCAAACATCCTACTCTTGTTGGTTTTGTGTGAATGTCAGGAGAAGGGAGGGGGTGCCAGCGTAAGTGTCGTTATCTTCACCTCATCACATCATGGTTCGAAATTGCGAGGTTCGTCGCCGATAGCTCTCGTGCAGCATTATAGTGCGATATTAACATAACTCTCACGCACCCTAGTGGTCTTTATCGCAAGCTTCGTGACTGGTGATGTCGGTTTAACAATATGTTCGAATCTTGTTTACACTGTCACGAGGAACAATTGTAGATTTCTTGACTTTTAGTAAAACCGAGCTTCAATGTCCACCCAAAGTATGGTATAGAAGTTAGAGTAGATTTAGGTGTAAGTTCAAGTGTCATTTTCTTAATTTGATAGTAATTCAAGCTTGAGAGTTTCGTTGTCGCTGATGCCATTTAAGATCCACGTTGTAGAAGGACTGGTGCACGTTAAATCTGCCATGGCTCAAGGTCCTCACGTTGTCATGCTGTGAAAGTTAGGAGAGAAGGAGGGCCAGCTGAGCTACTATCCTCGTCAGTTGAACGTGGTACAAAATTACGAGGTGCGTCAATTGCGGCATCACTCTCTCAATGTTTCTGGTCCGGAATATGAGGCTTTCAGAATGAAATAAAATGTTCTATGTCAAAAAGATATACAAAACATTGTGAATGTTTGAAAAAAAGTGTGATGTTTGAAATTATTTTTATACCTTTCAGGATTCTCCAGAAATGAGATTAACACACCAAAATTAAAATCGCAACAATTCCTTTATTGGAACTAAATAAATTTCGCGAACTATCAACTTGAATGCTAAAATAAATTTTAACTTGAGTTAAACAAAATAACTGAACAGAAGAAGAATTTAGGACTGAAATCCACACAGCAAGATTTAAAAAGACCCCATACTTGATCATATTATCCATTAAACTAACTTGATTGAAATTTTAATTTTTTTATTGTTCGTAAGAAACACACACACACACACACACACACACACACATATATATATATATATATATATATATATATATATATATATATATATATATATATATATATATATATATATACTAGCTGGTATACCCGTTCTTCGCACGGGTGAACTGAAAAATTAAACAACACAGATTGAAGGATAAAGAAGTTTTTAATGAGGTAATTTTACGTGACATGCAAATTAAAGAAAAAAAGCTTTTTGCATATCTCAGTTGAACAAAAATAAAATAAAATAAATAAATAAATAAAAAATTTGTTAAACTTTAAGTCTGTAGATCTAATAGCTGATAAAAAGTTTTTTTAATTTATAACTCCCCGTAACATTCTTGAGAGTCAATTTTTGTAAATTCCTCCCTAAGCTGATTTCTGCTCAGCAAAAGTAACACATTCTTAAAAGTTTTGTGTAATGAACGCTGAAAATAGTGTAAATAATTTATATTTGAAAGTATAATACATTAATATTACTTTCTGTTGTATTTATTTTATGTTAAAATTGTAGTATTCGCAAGCAAAGCCGTTTCTTAAATTATAATGCCGATTCAATGAAAAACATAGCGAAGTGTTAACGATAGAGTCAAGTTGACAAATGCCTAGCTTTTTTCATAGCTCGAGCTTTATTAGAGCTTTGTAAGATCCGTCGTGTAGGGGAGCGGTGCACGTTAATACTTTTTTATCCAACCGCATTGTGATTTACTGCAGTTTTTTCATACTGCAGTTTTTTTTTTTTTTTTGGATCACTACATTGAAAATTAAGGCATATACATAAACAAAATACTCCGCTTTGGGAAATTTAATCCGCTAGAGCTAATAGATTAATTAAAGATATTTCACTGTAAAATTAATTATATACACCTTTCACCTAAAATAAATAGTCAAATCGTTTTCTAACGTCTTCATTAACATACCAAAACATAAGACACTTAAATTTTGACATAAACTATTTTTTCGGGGCAAAAATAATAATCTTTGCAATCAGCTGAAAACGCAATATCTGCTACAAAACTATTCGCCTTCCACGCTAAAATACTGATCATAGAACCCGTGCTGCCATATATCTTGGAAGAGTTCATTTCAAAGAATATTCCTGCTAAGTATTGGTAGAATATTCCTTCTAAGTTGGTGTGGTAGTTAGGAGAAAGGGGTGCCAGCTCAGGTGTCGTCCACGTCACTTAACCATGGTTCAAAATTACGTGATTCGTTGCTAAAAGCCCTCGTTTAGCTGAACACAGTGCGACGTTATATTCACTCACTCACACACTCCAAAAAATACAGTAGAGTAGTTATAATTATTTTTATACTTAAAAATGCAATATCTGTGTGTGTCTATTCAATTAAAATATGGCGTTATAATTAACTACTAACCACAAACAAATTTTGAAAATTTGTCCAAACGATGCAGTGTGAAAGAGAAAGTTTATTTACTTTAAGTACCAGAACTGATAAAAGCATTTATTTTGAAGAAAGATCAATTTCTTACCACCAAATGGGCATAATAAAATCATAAAAAAAACATTATAATAAAGAGTGATTTATAACAACATCTCCCTTCTAAACTTAGTTTTATTCTGAAATAAAAAAAATAGGCATTATGCTTATCACGGGAATTAATTAGAAGCGAGCGCCTTGCGTAGCCAAAACAAAAAGGGGGTTTTCACAAACAAAAGCTAGATATATGCTGTAGTGGGCTTTTTTGTCGCGCACGCCAGAATTGCTTGCAGATGGCAGAATTTTTTCCTACTTACTTAACAAGTATCGTTTTATTTTTTTGACATTTCATACAATATCTTTATAAATTTTAGCATATGCTATAAATTATAGCCTATGTGATATTCTGATGTATAAGCTATATTACTGTAAAGTTTCATTAAAATCCATTCAGTTGTTTTTGCGTGAAAGACCCCTAAACATCCTCGCAAACTTTCGCATTTATAATATATTATATATATATATATGCAAATGAATCTCAGTTTAGACCATGAAAAGTGTACAAATATATAATTGAAAAATGTTGCTTGTGGTTTATAAAACTTTATTATCCCTTAAGGAGAGTTCTGTTTTTCCCCAAATAATCTAGATATGTATTATAAATGCGAAAGTTTGTGAGGATGTTTGGGCGTCTTTCACGCAAAAACAACTTAATGAATTTTAATGAAACTTTACAGTAATATAGTTTATACATCATAATAACACATAGGCTATAATGTATAAAGATATTGTGAGAAGTATCCAAAATATAACGATATTTGTCAAGTAAGTAGGAAAAAATTCTGCCATTTGCAAGCAATTCTGACGTGCGCTGCAAAAAAGCCCACGACAGCATATATCTATCTTTTGTTTGTGAACAAACCCTTTTTGTTTTGGCTACGCAAGGCGCTCACTTCTAATTCATTCCTGTGATCAGCATAATCCCTAGTTTTTTTTATTTCAGAATAAAAACTAAGTTTTGGGAAGGGAGAGGCTGTTATAAATCTCTATTTATTTGAATATTTTTTAATGATTTTATTTTGCACATTTGGTAGTAAAAGAAATTGATCTTTTTTTAAAAATAAACACTCTTATTGCTTCTGGTACTTACATTAGATATACTCTGTCTTTAACACTACATCATTTGGACATATTTACAGTTTGTGTTTAGTAGTTAATTATAACGCTATAATTTTAATTGAATAGGCGGATATTGTAATTTTAAGTATAAAAATAATTATAACTACTCTACTGTATTTTTTGGAGTGAGTGAATATTAATGTCGCACTGTTCAGCTACACGAGGGCTTTTGGCAACGGACCTCGTAATTTTGAACCATGGTCAAGTGACGTGTACGACACCTGAGCTGGCACCCCCTTCTCCTAACTACCACACCACACCAACTTCGAAGGAATATTCTACCAATATTTAGCAGCAATATTCTTCGAAATCCACTGTTCCAAGATATATGGCAGCACGGATTCTATGATGAGTATTTTAGCAGGGAAGGCGAACAGTTTGTAGCAGATATGCGTTTTCAGCGGATTGCAAAGATTATTATTTTTGTCCCGAAAAAATAGTTTATGTCAAAATTTAAGTGTCTTATGTTTTTGTATGTTAATGAAGACCTTAGAAAACGATTTGACTATTTATTTTAAGTGAACGGTGTATATAATTAATTTTACAGTGGAATATCTTTAATTAATTTATTATCTCTAACAGATTAAATTTCCCAAAGTGGAGTTTTTCTTTATGTATATCCCTTAATTTTCAATGTAGTGATCCAAAAAAAATAAATATTGTATGAAAAAACTGCAGTAAGTCATAATGCGGTTGGATAAAGTATTAAAGTGCATTTCGCCCCTACACGGCCGTTCTTACAAAGCTCTAATAAAGCTGGAGCTATGAAAGTAGCTAGACATTTGCCAACTTGACTCTATCGTTATTATTTCGCTGTGTTTTTCATTGAATCGCCATTATAGCCATTATAATTTAAGAAACGGCGTTGCTTGCGAATATTACAATTTTAACATAAAATAAATACAACAGAAAGTAATATTAATGTATTACACTTTCAGATGTAAATTATTTACACTATTTTAAGCGTTCATTACGCAAAACTTTTATTAATGTGTTACTTTTACTGAGCAGATATCAGCTTAGGGAGGTATTTTCAAAAATCGACCCTCAAAAGTGTTACGGGGAATTATAAAAAAAAATCCTTTTTATCAGCTTTTAGATCTACATACTTAAAATTTAACAAATGTGTTTTTTTTCTTTCTTTTTTTTTTTTTTTTTTTTGTTCAGCTGATATATGCAAAAAGCTTTTTTTGTTTAATTTGCAATTCACGTAAAATTAACTCATTAAAAACTGCTTTATCCTTCAATCTGTGTTGCTTAATTTTTCAGTTCACCCGTGCGAAGAACGGGTATACCAGCTAGTATTCAATAATAAAAAGTAATGAAAAAAAAATGGTGCATTTTCAATAACTTTCGTAACTGAAGGAAATTTTTTTTTTGTTCGAAAGGACCAAAATTGTGGTGTTGATGGATTAATTAACTTAATTAGCATTTACTTCTCAAATAGGGTTTTTCAATGAGCTAAATTCATGTGGCGTTATAGTCACGTGATAATGACAACCACATGTTTCTAGCCTATCAGTTAAAACACTCGTTTGACATCATAGTAACTCGATAAAAACAATCATGTGTTTTCAGCAAATCAGTTCTCACACTTCGTTTTGCTGCCAACTTTTGCTCTTTTCAGAAACTTTCTTTTAAGAAGTACATATCTGTTAATAATAATAATGCACATAATTATAAAAAAAATAATAAACGCATAAAATACAAATTTTTTTTTCAATTTTAAAATATTTTTAAATAAATTTTTTTGCACAACATTTGAATATCTTTATTCAATTATGAAATTTGAAATTTTATAAAAGTTTTACAAATAAAACAGCAAGTACAATTAGTTTAAAAACTATTTGGAATCTAATGGAGAGCACGTGTTTGTCTTTATCATGTGACCGCTTCATTACGTAACCCAATTTCTCTTCCATATATCTGATTTTCATCCTTTAGTTAGCTTAATCTTAAATTTCGTAAAATTCTAATGAAGAGCCTATGAGTTATATGGTTTAAAAAATGGGTCCTCTAATGTTAAATGAGAGTCACATGTTTGTCAATGGTAATAATAGTAATAATTTTCAAAGGTTTTTTATATCGATAGTTTTTTTAATTTTAAAAATATAAAGTAATTAAAAAATATGTATTATTCTAAGAAATATAGTTTATTAAATAGCTACAAAGAAAATATGTGTGAATAGTAACACATCAAAATTTGCATGAATTTGATATACTCACGTCTTAAATCCTCTAATTTCAAAATTTCACTCTATTTTATTGCATAGTTAATAAAATATCTGTAAAAATGTTTCAATTCCTGATTTATATCTGCTTTAAGAAATCGTATACTAGTTTCACGTTTTATTTTTCAATTTCTTTATTCTTATTTTAAAAGGGGAGGATCATTCGCTCTAAAGTAGTCTAGTATATAAGCTCTTCTAACAATTTTTTCACAAATATTTTTGGAACTAATTATAGGATTCGAATGAAATTTGGAATATTTACACACACACACACACACTATTGGGTTATTCTTTAATTCTCCAAAAAACTAAGTTCTTTAATTGGGAAAAAATTTAAAATTAAGTAGCTCTCATGATTAATTAAATGCAGTCGGACCTCTATATAACGAAGTCACTAAATCTTGGAAAAAGTTCGTTATATGGGAAATTCGTTATATAGAGGTTCATCTTTTAATATACTTTATAAACCACATAAAACAAATTTTTAATTCATAAACACTATGCATAATAAAAAAGTAATTATATTCAGACCTTTTTTAAATTAATGTATGTTTATTTTATGTAACTTACCCATCAAAAAAGAAAAACTGCAAAGGAAACAAAGAAAAAGAATGTCGAAAAATTCATTGGGGTTGCACTTCTTAGATGAAACGTCCAGAATTCTATAGCTGTCGACGAGTTAGGATCTAATAAAACCAGTTCAAGATTTATGACCACCATAAAATGTGTTAAAGAGAGAATAACTAATTTTTTTCAGAAATACTTTAAAAAAAAGGGAGAACAAAAATTGAATCACAAAAGAAAAAGTTCATTATATAGAAAATGCACTTCGCTATAGAGAGGTTATTTTACGAAGAAAATCTTGAAATGTTCAAGGTTCCAGGAAAAAATTCTCTATATAGATAAATTCGCAATATAGTTCGTTATATAGACGTTTGATTGTAGTTTGAGATAACACCATATAGTTGGTTCCCATTTAGTAGTTAACTGTCATCCCAATTCTTTCAAGTTGCGATGAAAATTGTGAAGTTTATGAATGGTGTCTCTCCCATTAATGTTAATTAGTCTATGTTAAAGATTTCTCATTATATATATATATATATATATATATATATATATATATATATATATATATATATATATATATATGTATTCATTTATATAAAGTTTTATATAAATTATTTTATATATAAGAGCTTTCATAAGTTAGCAATGTTTATAATACTGTAACATCCATATTTTTGAAACTCGAATGTTTTTTTAAATTCTAATATCTCTTTTAAATTCCAGTTTCTGTACGTTTTAACTTTAGTATATATATATATATATATATATATATATATATATATATATATATATATATATATATATATATATATATATATATATATATAATATGAAATGCATGTTTGTTTAATATAGTCGTGACAAAAAAAGGCCGAGTAGCAAACAAAGAATTTATCTACGTATTTTATTTTAAACAATAGAGAGTGAGTTCTCATTTATATAAAATATCAGAAGAATTGATTTTCTTAATTTAATTATGAGGAAAATTGGGGGTAATATGGAATGGTAAAAATATATGCACATGTTCAAGTTAAGGAAAATAGTAATTATTCTTAGAAATACATCAGTGTTTTAAGGAAAGTTTCAACCCCTCAATAAGGCATGTATAAGCAATTAAGATATTCTTTACTAGAATTGAGTCAAAAACTCAAGGTATAGTCCTTTTAACGAGGAATCAAGAATATATGAAATATAGTATTTAATCCTTTAATACTAGGTGAAGTGGGATTAGCTTTTTGGTAATTATTATTGGGATATAATAAATGAATAACATTGAGAAATTTTTAGAAAATTTTTATTATATATATATAATTGAAAAAATAGTCATAGTCATCCAGGTGAGTGCAATAGATTGGTCTAAATCATAAATTCCTTTTCTCTTTTTCATTCTGAAAAGTTAAATATTTGAACGCATTATTCAAAAAGAGAAGTATTTATACGGATTGTTCTGTCGATGGCCAAGCAAAATGAATACGGAATTTTTTTGTTGAGTACGACGAATTTGTTGCTAAATTATTTACGAACAAAATTATTGACGAATTTGTTGTTTAACAGTTGACAAAATAAAAAAAAAACCCAGGTCTCCGACCCTTTTAATTATATTTGTCCATAACGGACATTATTGCGCCCCGGTCAATATAATAATATTTAATAAAACGAAGTAAAATTTCTCCCGAGAGAGAAATATTGAAAAGATAGTAGCAGAAAATAGATGCCAAATGTCAAGACATAAACATTAAATTTCTCCTGTTCTTTTATATATGAAACAAACTTACATTTCTATGAATATTAATTTTTTGCCTTTGCGGCCCACCTTGAGTTTTTTCAAAAATATTTGTAAATTTAATTTTTTTTTTTTTTTGTTTGGCCCAAGTTTGTCTTTGAGTTTGACATTCCTGATCTACATTGTCATGAGTTGCTCAAAACACAAAGCCAAAAAAAAAAAAAAAAAAAGAAAAAAAACGAATTTCTCTGAAACAAAACTGGTTGATTCCAGAATTTTGAATTATGGTCGTGGAGCAGCATGTAAAGAAAATATATCAATTTTTATTAAAAAGATATTTATTTGTATCAATTTTTATTAGAGATTTATTTATTTGTAGTAATTTACTGCCATATTTTGAACTACCGAATAAAAAAATCTACCCAGAAAATATAAAATTGTGATACTTTTAAAGTATGATTTATGGCAAAATGAAATGATGTAAAAAGTCATTTTAAGTTTCCATAAATCCACCATACATTTTTCTTTTATTTTCATTATATCGTTTTAATTAACGCCAAGCAAAATTCTTCAAATGTTGTCAATGCGTTTTAAATTTAAAAAAAATACAAAAACACATACACCATTGTTTTCTTTTCTCTTCATTTAGAAATTATACGTATAATGAGCCTTTCCTGTTTTGTTCCTTTTTTTCTTTTTGGAAAAAGTGTTATAGATGTATGTTACTAATTGATTATATAAGATACATAACATATTACTCTGTTAAAAAAATTAGGGGAACAAGCAAAAAAAGTGAAAAAACCATTGCGCAATAGCCGTGTATGATCATAAATTGGAGAATACAGATGTATTAAAACGCAACACAGAAGAAATGTAACAAAAAACGATTTTATGGTAACTTTAATTTATTGGAATGGTATAAAAAGAGCAAGAAATGTGTGTGGATACTTCAGGGCAAAAATCTGGTTACATGCAAATGACAAAGAAAAAAATAATTGTTTGGTAACGATACAGGGCATTTAATACGGTGTGTGGTCCCTCCGAGCTGTTAAGGCTGTCACACACCTGTGTTTGCATAGGTGCGATGAGGTTATCGAAAACACTTTGGGGAATACTATTCTACTCTTGACGAAGTCCGATCCTCCTTTTGTGGCCGCGGTAGCCGAGTGGTATAGGTATCGGACCGTGGCTTGCTTTGTCACGGGTTCGAGCCCAGTACCACTAAAGACCCGCCGTGTAGGGCAGCGATGCACGTTAAATCTGTCGAGAGCTGAAACGTCCTCCCGTTGGTGTGGTAGTTAGGAGATGGGGGTGCCAGCTCAGGTGTCGTCCACGTCACTTGACCATGGTTCAAAATTACGTGGTCCGTCGCCAAAAGCCCTCGTGTAGCTGAACAGTGCGACGTTAATATTCAATCAATCAATCAAACCGATCCTCCTTTTCTCTAAGTGACCGGAGACCTAGGTCTTGCAGCAACGCCTCGTCCGAGTTTTTCCCAAACATGCTCGATTAGATTAAGATCAGGAGAGCATGTTATCCGTTATAAACACTGTATTGTTTCAGCTTCAAGATAGTTCGTCTTAAGACGAACTATGTGAAGTCTGGTTTTATCTTGCATTTAAAGAAAGAAATCACCAATGGCTCCATTGTAAGGCACGACATAGGGTTACAGGATCTCATCTGCATCTTTTAAGCCGTCCAATTACCATTCCGAATGATACGCATGTCCTCCTATGTTGATTCCAGCCCATACTATCAAACCATCTCGTCTGAAATAAGATATTTTCTAAATGAATATAGAGTTATTTTGAATGATCTTTCTCGCAATATCAAAACATATCTGGTATCCCACTCTAAACTAATTCTGGACTCTTCCGTAAACAGCATTTGACTCGACTCACTTTGCATCCAATCTTGATGTTGAGCTACCCACTTAATTAGGGCTGCATGGTGTCTTGCTATCAATGGAATATACATCATTGATCTACATCCATACGTACCACCCACATGAAGCCTATTTCGGATTGTTTGGCTTAAGACTCTTCATCCTTGCTGTCTTTGAATCAGCGTCGCATTGGCTGTTCTGTCTCGACGAGCTGTTAACGAGATATATCGGACATTAATTTCTGTGGTAGTACGTGGATGACCTTGTCCTGGCCGACGTCGAACATGCCCTATTGTTTCGAAATCGATTCCACAGTCTTGCAATGACAATTCTTGCCACTCACACATCATCCGCTGCTGTTCTTTGTGTTTACCCGGATTCTAGTTTCCTGAAAACCATGGATTCCGGTATATCACGTTGTCGTTAACTTTTCCAGTCACCTTTTCTCAAAACAGACAAAAGTGTGAATTTCACTATTAAGACAACGTAAAAGAAAAGCTCCTCCGAAATCACGATTTCTACACCTTTTTTTTTTCCTTCTGGGTTTTGAATTCATGAATGTTGATATGCATATGAAGTTTTCTTTTTCTGTTTTCTGCTACACTTTAGACTATGGATATTTTATTTTACGGTAGCTATCAGAAGAAATATTTACGTAATTTCGTGAAATCCATGTGCTTCCTTAATTTTTTTTTTAGCTGTGTGTGTACGGATGCTTAAAAATTGTATGCTACTTTTTTTACCCTTAAAATTAACACTGCAAACAGGTCATTGTGTGAGTAAGAAATCAGATCAATTTTAACTTAATTAATTCTTTGACGTATGATTCATTTCAAATTATTTTCACATGGATAAATATACCACTTTTATTTTCGTTTTGCGATTGCTCTAAAACTTATTTTATTTATTCAAAAATAAAGATAATATCTGAATTTTTTCTGCTAATAATTGTAATTCGATTACTACGTCAAATGTAGCAATCGCATCATTATTTCATACTTAGACTAAAACTATCATAACGAACTACCCTCCTTGTTTGAGGTGAAGTAGTAGTTGTGCTGTAGCCGAGTGGTCACAGTCGCGAATTTGTGACCGACTTTGCCGATTCCTGTTGCCACTGAAGAGCCACTATGTAACGGTTGCTTGAGGAGGCTCTAAGTCAGCGATATTTAACCTGCGACCCACCGAGCCTTTTTAAGTGGCCCTGTCATGGCCCATTGCTCTGAGAAATTTACTTATTTAAGAACATTGTATTAAAAATTTGGTGGGAAATTCTTTGTCAAAAAATTAAATATATCAATTTTGCTTTTTGCTCTCGGTGTCGTATGGGTACGAATTGATATTCTTTTTCTACTTGGAATGGTTACGGTTAGTGATAACAGACAACAGTAGATTAGCGACAATTTTATGGGTGGAACTATTTTTTAACTATCTATCATATCTTGCAAGCAAAAAACATTCGAAAAAAATATATCGTTTCAAGACGATTGGAAGGTTGACTATTTTGTAGTGAAAAACAAACATGGATCAGTAATTGTTTGATCTGTCATGAAAGTGCTGTATTTAAAAAAAATACCACTAAACAGGAATCATATTCGATGACACTTTTCCTCGAAGATCTCTTTCAAGAGGTGATAGATAGGCTTTCTTGAACAATCTTTGCAGCAGCAACTAAGTGTTTTGTCAGTGGTGATATCACTGTGGTAACAAAGACATCCTATGAAGTTCGTTATATTATTGGTAATATATGAAACCGTTCACTGAGAGAGATGCAGAAATTGTAAAGGAGTGTTTCTTAAATGCTTCTAATTTAATGTTAGTGACAAAATTTTTAAAAAAATATCAAACATTAATAATTAAAAAAAGCAAAACACAGGATTAATAATATTTTGATCAATTTTCCATATTTTAAATTTCCAATGTTATCTTGGTCTTAATGCATTCCCCCACCTTCCTCCCCTATTTATCTCATGTTGTGGCCTGCATGAAATAACTAGCAAATGTTTGCGGCCCAACAGAAAAAAAAGGTTGAGTAACCCTGCTCTAAGTCCTCACGTTATTGTGATGTGAAACTTTGCGATTGGTCGCCGTTTCTATTAATATTATATTAATAGACATAATGTGATTGCATCACAGAGGAAAATTATTAGATGTAAATTTGGGTACAATGTGTTGAGTAATTGTTGTTCTCTCAATACCTGGTGTAAAAGATCTGTCAAGCATTAATAAATAATACAATATTAAAAACAGTACTTAAGATGACTGACTACGTTTGGAACTGTGATTTTTAAGTGTATAAACACAGTCAATTCAATTGACAAAAATCGGTCAAAAAATCAAATAAAAATTTTTTAGCCTAAATTATACATTATATAATTTTTTATAATCTCACAAAGTTTCAAAGCCCTAAGTTAAAATTTCCTAATTATGATAACTTTCATATTCGTTTTGATTCACATCCCAATGGCAAATAAAAATTTGAAATTGATTTATCCCAGAAAGAAAAACTAATTAATTTATTTTCATTTAAAAGGCTAAAATATTTCTTCTACTGTGCTGAGAGAATGCTTTGATTTTTTTTTTTTTTTTTTACGTTTGCTCAGAACATGCAACAAAAGTTGGTATGCATTTTTGAATCAAAGCAATATTTATTTTTTTAAAATAGTTGAATTTAGAATTTGTACATTTTTTAAGAAATTTTCACTAAGCCAGTGCTTCTCAAACTTTCAATACTGGCGCCCCCTTTTCAGTCACAATTTTTATCGCGCCCCCCCTTATACATTAATAATGTACTGAATGCAATAATAATGCACTTTGACGCTAAAGCTGCAATACGCGATCTTAATTATAAACCATACAAATTAATAACATAAGTATTAAATTTTGTATACGCTACTTTTAATCAAAAATAAATTAAGTAATAGGATAATTATTATGTTATTTTTCCTTTCTCTAATTTTAAAATTGAACATATTGCAAAAATGCGGTGGCTGCTTGGAAGACAAAATATAGATATCAGCTAAATATAGAAAAGAACTTAGAGGGTCAAATTCTAATCATAAGCATTCCTTATAAAAACTTTGCTTTGCAAGACAAACCCATGGAAGTCGTTAATACTTATTAAACTTATTTTTAATTTAGTATTAATTAATTAGTTATAAAATACTCTGTGCAGCACTGATACATTAAAAGTATACCGGCTGGAGTGCGCGCTCTTTGCACGAGTTCATTTATAAGAAAATAAAACATTATTGATATAATCGCCGAATTGTAAGGAGAGTAATGCCAAGTGCGCGACAATGTTTACAAAAACGTAAAATGATTGCTCAAATTTTCATTAGTTTTAAGTGAATTGTAATTATAAGCCTCACAGAATTAGCATTTATAATTGATGTTAAAGAATGAACAATAATATAAAATTCCGATGAAGAATAATTGTATTATTTTTAATATTTAAAGCGAAAAGACTTCAACATGTTTTAACCCGGGAGCAGGCGCGCACTCGATACGGTAGAGGGTTATTGAGTCACCCCAATCCTCTTTTTCTTTGTAATTATTTTATTGTACATGATACAAATCGTGATTCCAGCGAATAATTTAATTAAGAGAAAGTAAACTTACCTGCTTTCAAAGAATTTTTAATTTTTCTTTGGTAACAAATAAGCAATTTTGTCCGAATTAACGATATCGTGTTCTGTGTGTCCCGCGCGACCACTTCCTGGTAAAAAGTGTATTTATTATGATAATATGTATGTTGCTGCTAAAAGCAATTGTGTAAAACGTTTTTCGTTATTCTTTATATGTTTGAGATATGTTTATATGTATCATAAAACTCCTTTGCATGGAAAAAAGCGCACCAGAGTAAAATACATTACTTACAACTTCCCTAAATGAGAAAGAAACACACACATAAGAGAGGGGTCATAACTAACTGTACCAAGAACTTAGGTCAAACAGATTATCAGCAAAAACAGATTACAGCTATAATTTGCAGTATTTCAAAAATAATCACAGTGATGAATTTTTTATGTTCCTAAATTTTTTCGATTCTGGGTCTGCGATTTGTTTTCTCTCTGAAAGAGCAGTATGTTAGGATTAAAAAGAAAACGTAATAAAAAAATCTCTCATCACGGGATTACAGCAAATCAAATAAAAGTTTTTTTATTTGGTTATACGATCAAAGATAGCTAATTAGGTATTGAAGACGTTTTTATTTTTGATGACTTAATATCGCGCGCCTATAAATTATATCAGAGTAAAAGTGTATTTTTTTATTATGTCTGAAAGTATTTTGTTTTAATTCATTCCAGTAAATTAATTATTTTTTAAATCTTTTATTTTCGATATGCTCGCGCCCCCCTTGTAAGGTTATCGCGCCCCCCCAGGGGGCGCGCCCCACAGTTTGAGAAACACTGCACTAAGCATTAAAAAAAAGTTTTTTACGAACATCATTCAAGCTAGTAGAATATTATGTTCATACTAACTTTTCTCATACATAACGACATATTTATTAAAATCAAATTTCGTATGTGTGCTTCAATTATTGTAGGAGGAGTAGCATTTTAAAATCCTTTACTAAATTTTAAAAAAATTGAATATTCAGTCGTTTCTTATATTTTGAGCACAAAATCTGTTTTCCGTACTCCATATGCATCGATTACAAAAAAAAAAAAAAAAAATTGTGACGACCATTAAATCAAAGAGTTTTTTTATAAATGGAACCACGTCTCCTTATAAAATGCTTATAAATGAATACTTTTTTACATTTAGTATCAGTTTATATATATATATATATATATATATATATATATATATATATATATATATATATATATATATATATAGCAGTAAATAAATTAAAAAGAAGTCTAATAAATCCTAAAAGATCTTAAGATCAAACCGAAAGAACCAAGAACATGGAACCATTACAAACCAAAAAAGAAAAATTTAGCTAGAGTGGAAAAAACAATTATGATTTCCCGAGCTATCACTGGCTTACGACAGTGAAACAGAGTTAAACAGTGTTTTGTGAGATCTCAACCTTCCCCTACAGCGGAAATTTTCGACATAATAGCATTAGAGATAAACCAAGGCAAAGGCCCAAAACCCACGTGGATGAATATGATATCAATAGAATAGAATTGGAATATTAAATTACTATAGGAATCCGGGCGAAATAGACAAATATAAATATGTATAAACAAAAATATTTGCAAATAGGTTAAAAATGATTATGACCATTAGTAAAAATAATGAAAATGTGCGAAGAAACTAAAATCTTACCCGATGTATGAAGATTCCATGAGTGTATTGACACCAAGCACAAAAAAACAGCATAACTAAGAATAATTGCGCCATCTATATATATATTTCAGTAAACAAACTTATAATAAGAAAATTAAGAATAATATATACTATTAACTAAATAGAAATGAATATATTAAATAATAATAATTAAATAGCTATAATTTTGAAGACATATATTTATATATAAAATTAGCTGGATAGTTTTATATATATATATATTTATGTATATAAAACTATCCAGCTATTATATATATATATATATATATATATATATATATATATATATATATATAACATATATATATAACATATATATATATAACATATGTATAATATATATATACAGGGTGTTTCAGCTAAGATGTTACAAACTTCTAGGAGAGGTAGGGGACAACAAGACGACTCGAAGTATATAGGCAATGCTGGGTCGGAAATTCTTTCCTAAGGCTCCACGCGCCGACAAAATTTAGGGTGCAAAACTTCAACTGGTCTTAAAAACGGGGGAAATTGTCGAAACGCTTTGGGTTTTGGTCAAAATTATTGTTATTATATATTATTTCATTAAAAAAATTCTGAGCAATATTGCTGCTAAAACATCGCTAGAGGGCGCCTTAGACTTTGGAACGCTAGGGAAAAAAATTTTCAATATTTTTTTAAGTTTTTTGATGGCTTTCATAAGTTGAAACTTTAACTTGAATTTTGATACCAGATTTGGTATCCTCCGGGGAAAATTGATGTAAAAAATCGAACATTGTTCAGGGCACTTAAAGCACAAACGGTGCTAAAAAACGAGCAAAATGTTGAATTTCGGTGCGGTTTGCGCGAAAAGCATTCCGTTACTGACTAATTTGTTCAAAATAAATTTTGACTTGGTAGCCATTAATCAAAACCAGAGGGCGCTTTCAGACATTGCAACTTGGAAACTCATTTGGATAATTTTGTGGTTGGGTGTAAGCCGAATAATTACTAGCAATTTTTCCTCCTAAATGAGATTCGTGTGTTGCAAAAAAGTAATTTTATAGCCAAAAATTTTAGTAAAAGAGGGTAAAAAACACAAGTACCAAATCACAAGAAGTAAAACACAAGGAAAGACTCAAAATAGGAGGAAAAAAGCTGTTTACTAACTGCTATGCATAATCATAAAAGAAAAAGTAAAAAGAAAAGAAGGAAAACTGCTGTCAAAGGAGGTGTTCGAACTGACGCCCGCCGCATGTGATGCAGGCTTCACATCTTCGCTTCATGGAGCGTCGAACATTCGATAACATTTCTGGAGTGTTTCGTATTTCCCCGGCTGCTGCACTGATGCGTGCTACAAGTTCCTCGGCGCTGTTTACGGGTGTTTCGAACACCAAGGATTTCATTTGCCCCCAGAAGAAATAATCCAGACAGGAATGGTCTGGCGATCGGGGAGGCCAATGCACTGAACCTCCACGACCAATCTATCGTTCACCACATGTTGCATTCAAGTGATTCCGAACAGAAATACTGAAATGTGCGGGGGCTCCATCTTGCTGGAACCACATGGAAGTACGAGTCGCAGCGGTAACGTGTGCGCTGTCCAATAACTCTGGCAAAACTTGTTCCAAGAATATCAGGTAGCGTGGACCAGTCAGGCGATCAGGCAGAATGTAGGGTCCTATTAGATTCCTCTGCGTTCGTGTACTCTGCTGCATCGTACAGCCAGTCTGTGTGCGATGGAAATAAAGCTTCCTTCCAGCGGACTCCTTCTTATCGTTCTGTCCCTCTGGCGGCTAATTCACCTCTCGACGGTGAAATTTGCATATTCTGCCTTTAACACTCTCTCGCTAAAATTTTCGCCGAGAACCCTGCTCGCTTTATTCACTGCCACGACACTTGCAATTCCTGGGCTACATATCAGGCTTTCGATGGTCTTACTGCTTCAGGAAGGCATTTCCGGACCACCTTTCTTATGTTATTCCGAGTCGTCTCACATAGGTGTACTTTTACTACACCTCTGGTTTTAAATTTGACAACAATGTCGTTTTGGTCAGGAAGAGCAAACCGCACCGAAATAACATTTTGCTCGTTTTTTAGACCGTTTAACACGTTCGATTTTTTATCACATACCAAAATGTTAAAGTTTCAACTTATGAAAATCAAAAAACTATCATTGTTTCTAGCGATGTTTTAGCAGCAATATTGCTCACAATAATTTTTTCGCCAAAAAGTTGAAGTTTTGCACCTAATTTAAATTTCCGACCCAGCATTGCCTAGTTTTTTATTGCATCAATATTCTTAAAATAATTTTGTATTTTAATTCAATTGACACTAAATATTAAAAAAATATTATTGTTTTTAAGAACATTATTACAAGAAAAAATTACTTAAATGAAAATATGACTAATTAAAAATAATGGTTTTCCGAACAGGTTCACTTATTTTCAGTTACAATCAATTTGAAATATAATGTATCAAAATATATATATTAATAAACATTTTTTGGGAAAAAAAATTGATATGGAAACTTTTTCCATACAAAAGATATCATTGACTTAAATTTTAAATAGTTTTTATTGCTAATATTCAAGTTAATTTCAAAATTTAAAAAAATATTATTTTATAAGCTAATTAAAAAGTTTTAGTACAAAATTCATTTTTTGGGAAAAAAAAAGTGCTTATACAAGGAAACAAATTCAGCAAAAAGTTTTTTTTTTTTTTTTGTTATCCATTGGTTTGTGCGTACCTAAACGAAAAGAAACACTAGAGTTTAAAATATATAGGGCATGTGGTAAAATTTCTGTTATGCATTTAATATTTTTGGAATAAATGGGGGTATTTTTACATTTTAGCTTTATTATTGTTATTACTTAATAATTATTTTCCTCCTAAATCAATGACGATAATTTTGTTCTTTACGGAGAAAAAGAATTGAAAATGATTCATTGTGAGAAATTGTACATTAAATATAAACTTTCAATTACAAAAATACTTTATTGATCGATATATTAAATATAAAATCAATTTTAAAATTGTATACCCAGCTGATAAAAGTAAAAAAAACAGCTGTCGTAATTTTTGACGTAGATTTTTGATAAAAAAATTACAAAAATATGTACTCTTTATTGCTTATTGCTTTTATCAATAACATAATCTGCAATTTCTTTCTTCATATAACGATCAGTTCTACGCTTTTATATCAGAAAAGATTTTATTTCCATTAATATGAAATCGAATTTAAAATTACATTTCTTAATAATTCCCCACTTTTAACAAGTTGTTTAAATTAACTTATTTGCCATGTTTTTATGTTTTATTTATTACATGGCTGTGGTAGGGTTGAGTGGTCATGTTCAAGATTTTTTGTTGTATGCATTGCCGACTGGGTGGCGTAGTTGGTCTGCGGGTTCGATCCAGGCCCGAGTCAGTGGATTTTCATGATGCAGAAAATAGACAGCGTCCGTGTTGTATGATTATACGGCATGTAAAAGATCCCTGGAGTGTCTGTTTGGCTTGCGTGCTCTCGGCAAAATTAAATGCCTAGCTAAGGTGCTTTTCTCTGGGGTGGAAACTGGGCGTCAAAATGACTTGCGGCATTTTTGGTGTTGCACTAAAAAGTGATTCTAGCTCCTATGGAATGTACTAAGTCTGCATTGGTAAAAATACCAACCCACAGCCCCATTGAAAAAAATATGATTTTTGGGATCGTCGGTGTACAAATGAATTCCCATATTCGAGTCCTGAATCATATAATTCGCACCGTACAATATAATGGGTATTGTTGAATGTTAAACAAATTTGAGCCTCTGACTTCTTAAATAACATGGATCGGAAATTACGAAATGATGTTATGTTCATCACTTGACTGTTCAAAATTACGTGGTCCGTCACTGTTAGCCTCCGTGTTATTTCGGAGAGATGTCGGCTTAAAATTTGTAAATTTACTTGTTTTACGGAGTAGATGAATTTTAAGTTTTATGCAGAATATTTGTAATGTATTATAACCTATAAATTGTTTTTAGTTACCATAAAATTCAGCATATAGCACGCACTTCTAACACAAACAAGTAATATAAAAAAAATTAAGTCAACTCCTACTTAGATCAAAGAAAAAATTTATTTTAGCTACTTTTTATTAAATAGTTACAATTAATATAAGTATGTATATACATATGACAGAATCACAGTATTAAGTGGTAATTAATTTTTATTAATTATCAATAAAGTATCGTCTTGTCATCCAAAACAATCGTGTATATTAAATTTCAGTTCAACTGAATGCTTTGAAACGTAAGAAAAAAACCTTTTCAAGTTTTGACGCAAGTCGCCAAAATGCTCGCTATAGACGCCAACGAGGCTGTATTAGTAATTCTTTAAATAATTAGTTTTAATCAATTAATTTTTATTAATCGCAATTAAATTATTGTATTGTCATCCAAAATAATCATGTATATAAAGTTTCAGCTCAATTGAGCGCTTTAAAATGTATTTTATTAATGTGTGTGTGTGTGTGTGTGATTGAAAATTCCACCAAGGTAAATAAATATTTATATAGAGAGAGAGTGTGTGAATTAATACTAGGAATTGAAAAATAAGATCGAAATTTACGGGTGCTCTCTATACGCTTGGTATAAAAAGGGCAGCTTTTTTTTTTAAAAAAAAAGATGAGTATAAAAAATATTTAACTTTTGCATGTATCGAAATATAGTTTACTTAAAAGAAATGACGTACCTTAAGAATTTTCACTATAGGATGACGTGAAAAGGTCGGCATATTAGTTTTTCTTATATCTTCAGGCACATCATAGAATTCTGTTTCATCTTTTCACCATCTGCTCTTACGTCAGGTTTAATTTCTTTCTATGGTTTTATTATCCATTCGCACCCTATTTCTCGATTGGCATGACGCATTTGGCTTTTTTTGTAAATGTTTTTTTCCCGTTCTAACATCCACATATTCCTCTGCCGTTTTAAATTTACTTTGTATGCGTTATTTATATACACACAATCCTAAGACAGAATTAACGGCGTTATATTAACCGCTATGTCTGTGTTGCACTCTGTTAGAAATTTCTTCTTAACATTTGTTAGATGGGATTTGAACATATACCAAACTAAAAGAATATTTCTAAATTCTTAAGGCACCTGAACGATTTTGCGATTAGCATTTTTAGATATAAATTAGTATATATTTTTTAAAAATGAGCAGTATTGTTTTCTATTATTCATTACTAAATTATTTATTTAATAATAAAATTGCATGTTTTTTTTTCCTGGATAAAACTAAATTGGTTTTGTAAGTTATGAATCAAAAATAGAAATGTGGAGGAAGCTCTTATCCCCAAAGTTAAAAAAAGGGGGGAAGGAGAAACTTTTATACTCGAAAAAGTGTATGTAACGCCGGGCTCAGCAGAGGGAAAAGAAACCTGTGTCTGACAATGAAAAGTGGAAGAAATATCAGAAAAGGGAATTTTAATAACATAAATATATAAATCATTCACATCGCACATACACACTCCCAGAAATGCTGGTATGGACTGGGAAAGGGAAATTTCCATGGGGATAAAGTTATACTCTCGGAAAAAGCCCGTGCTATGCCGGGCTAAACGGAAGGGAAACAGACCCGTCTGACGGAGCAAAGATAATAAAGAAAGTTAAAAAAAAAGGGAATTTTAATTACATTAATATAAAAATCACACACATACCAGTCTGACATTGAGATGGGGAAATCTCCATGTGCAAAAAGTTATACTCTCGAAAAAGCCCGTGTTAGATGGGATTTGAACATATACCAAGCTAAAAGAAGATTTCTAGATTTTTAAGGCACCTGAACGCTTTTGCGAAACAATTTTTATTCACATTTTTACACCGTTTTCGTTCATCCATCCTTTTTCGTGTACATGAATGAAAACACCTTTCAGGAAATTAGACTTCGACATCGTTTTGCTTTTAAAAATAACAATGGTTCTCTTTAATTTTGTACTGCTCGCTAAGTAGGAGTCCATTACAGTGAAAGGAGATTCTTCCTTTCCTGCTGTCTTTATGTGAACTATTTTTTTGTTCCTTTCATATCAATTGTTTTATTTCATATCATACCAAACATTACAGTACAGTCATCCATGTTTCCCACATGTGATAGAAATTTTGTGCGTGCTTGCTTTTGTAGGTCAATGACATACTTCTGGAAACTTATCAGTATGTTGTTCAAATCTTTAGGAAGTATTAGTGGAATATTTGTTTTTCTCGCAGAATG
This sequence comes from Trichonephila clavipes, assembly GCA_019973935.1. Classification (NCBI taxonomy): domain Eukaryota; kingdom Metazoa; phylum Arthropoda; class Arachnida; order Araneae; family Nephilidae; genus Trichonephila; species Trichonephila clavipes. Next base: position 26,733 of record BMAU01000503.1, on the reverse strand, counting down.
AAATTATTTTGCGCCAAAAATTGTCTACACCAACTAAAAGTTGCTTAAAATTTTTACTTTCGTTTGCATTCATTTTCGCCCTTTTTTATAACGCGAGCTCACTGTTTCTTGTTGGAATTAATCCATTCTGGTGATTTTCTATACCCCAGTTCGTAACACTTTCTTCTAGGATAGGCCATTTTGTTGTTGCTTTACGTAAATTACATTTATTCTGTGGGATATTAATGATTGTCATTTCATTTTTCGTCCACTCGCGTATGAAGCTTTCATCAATCATCTTAGTAGTATATACGAGTTCCCTTGTGAAACCGGCACTGTGTGCTTTTGCTTCTTTTCTCAGAACTCGTATATACTACTGAAAGGAATGCTATGAATTGTATTGAGAATATGCTGTAGAGAGCGTAATAAGTCTCAGGCGTGTTCTGATTTGCTTCAAAATTGATTTATTCCAATCGTCCACCTTGTACTTTACTCGAAAAGGAAGGAGGAATCAATGTTTGTCGAGATGTGTGGGAAAATCCTGTTTTGTCGCCATTCCCCTCTTTTTTGCGCTTAGGGGTGTGATGTCCTAGCCATATAAGTGAGGACACTTGATGTATATTTTGAGGATTTTATTTCACACACACAGGACAGTTCACAGACATTAAATATTTACACACAAAAAAAAAAAACGTTTAAAGTAAAAATCGTTGAAAGTCGAGTTCATGACACTTGTAGAGAAATAATCCGTTACGCTCGCTGATGGAGCTAAAAATACTATGTCTCTCGTCGAGAGGAGTTCACACTATGCTCACGGATAGAGCACAAAAAACTTGACCTCTCTCGTTGAGAGGTAATTGCTGAATCCCAATCTCCACACTGTGCTCAATGGCGGAGCACACAAAATCGACCGCTCTCGTCGAGAGGTAATCACTGAGACTGACGCTAGCGTGGCACTGGCGCATGCGCAGTGCTTCGGATCAGTCCACGTTGCCACCTAGAGTTTTAGAAGGGGTCTAGAGATCGTTACAGGGGTTATAGTTTTAGAAATATACAAGCGTGTGGTATAAAACTTCGAATAAATGACTTAAAAATGGAGGAACATGAACACATGGATTTCAGATGTCTTCGTAAATAGGGAGATGCGTGTTATACAGCTATATACCAAAAAATTAAAACTTGCACCTTGAAAGTATAGGTTCGCGTTATATGCCGGGTTTTACAAGCTTATTTATTTTTGTTTTATTAAATTTTAAACTATTACATTTGCCTTAGTCTAACTTTTATTTGACATTTACAGCAAAATCTTACAGAGGAAGTTTTTTGGGTCTAAAAGTAATTCTGCATGGATTGATTTTATTCTCGTATTTCTATTTAAATTTTGTGAAATTGTCCTTTGATTTTTATCTTAGCACAGGTTAGATAAATTGAATTACACATAAAATTCATTAATGTATAAACTGTTAATTTATTGTCTGTTTTAAAAATTAGTCAATGTCATGTTAATCCATTTATATGTATCCTGTGCTTTATAATTAAAACTAATAATGAAAGTTTCTTTATTTCAACCTTTTGTAAAAACTTCATTCAAATTCATCTCTAGAAATTAAAAGAGCTTCTTAAAACTTTAAAGTATCCGATGGCTTTTGCTTATATTGGCTACCAAAAATGAAGCATGTGATGGGGAAATCAACTGAAATTGAAAAGTTAAGCTGTGATTAATATAAAATTACATATCAATGTAACAAATATGTTTATACGTTAAGGGAAAGAATTATAGACAAACAAAAGAAAAATATTTAACTTTCCTAAGTTATATCATGACATCCTTAAAGTAAAAAAACACTCTTTCCACTTTATACGAGAAATACCCTCACCCTCCTAGTCAATTCGATGTAGACGGGCAGTATCATTCGCAAGAAAAAATTACGGGCTAACTACTCTAGTATAAAGTTGATAGATCTAGAATCATTTCATTACTGCGCACCTTTCATAGAATCGCCCCTTAAAAATCTGCATCTTTCTGCGATATCCCATGGAAAGTTATGCTACATATGAAGCTGGAAGTCATCGTTAAATGTTCGATGATGTTCTTGGCCAAATAAAGAGTGCTTTTTTTTCTAGACCCTTAGACACTTTTCATCTGACTACCATATATGGACTAATTTATGCACCTATTTGAAACAGTTTCATGTACATATTCTTGATACCACTTTGATATTACTCTCTCTCTATTGGACGGTTTGTTGAAAACAGATATATAATACTCGAGAGTACAGTCCTTTCGTGTAGAATATTTGTGCACGGTAACGGTGTTAGCAATCATACCGTCAAAGCAGGGCCCAGACCCTGCGCTCGGTGAGAGCCTCGTTTTATTCTCGGCTCTGTCTTAATAAGATCATGATCCGGATAATTTTAATGGACAAGTATTATTCCCGTACATATTCTCCGAAAAACAGGGAATTTCTAACTGCATGTCAGCTAGTATAAGTGGTAAGACTGTAATATTGTGTGATGACCGTTGTCTATGTGTAAACCTAGGCATAATATCATAAATAATCATTCAACCCATTTACTCGAAATGCGACCATCAATGGAGCCGGTTTGTGCCTAGGTTTTTGAGATTGTGAATTGTGCACATTTATTTGTTAAAAATTACCGTTTGAACGAGTATTTGAGGCAATGCATGCTAGATACTGTCTACTTTTAAAGATCTCAGGTAGGGCTTACTCTTGCATAGGGGCCCAGGGCTTCAAAAAAATCTTAAGAATTATCTGGGTCCAAGGCCTCAAAGAGTCTTAAGATGTCCCTGCGTCTAACAAAATAATATTGCTAAGGAAGATTTACGTTTGTCAATTTTGCTTGGCTACTGCAATTATATACCGTTCATTAGAGGCGTGATAATTGATCTTCGCCTACCGATTGCTGTTCTGAGAATAGCTGTTTGACTTGTTTGGTTTTTTTTTTCGTAATTGAGTAATAAGCGAACGATCAATGCCCAAAAGAGAGTAACACTTTGGATTGACTGGATTGTTGCATCCTATCTGCCATTCGTTTTCTTTCGTTCATAGAAACACCAATATCAGCAAAAATAATCCTACTTAAATTATGACTTGACTTTCTAATTATCATATTTTCAGAAGTTAATAATAATATGATAACAACCATCTACATGTGTAGTGATTTTAAGTCATTCAAATAGAAGTGCCTTTCGGGTATATATATCTTTATATATGGGTATATATCTTTATATATATATATATATATATATATATATATATAAATCTTCTGTGCATGTGTATGTGACTAAACGCCTCCTAAACGGCTGGACCGATTTTGATGATTTTTTTTTGTGTCTGTTCCAGTGGATTCGAGAATGGTTTAGATTCACAATTCGTGTCAATTGGACCCAAGGGGCGTTATAGATAATTAGTTCCATTATTAAACTAATAGATGTACAGTCTTGAAATGTGGTACGCAGATTCCTTTCATAGAGTAGAGATCCGTTACAAAATGGGTTTTTTTAGAAAATTGACTCCCAAGTGTCGTTGCGGGGGTCTAAGGGGCGTTTTACATAATTATTTCCTGTTTTAAACTATTAGACGTACAATATTGAAATTTGGCAAGCGGATTCCTTTCATGGAATAGATATTCGTCAGAAAATGAGTTTTATGAAACTCGAATTCCAAGTGGCGTTGCGGGACTTAATTGGCGTTATAGATAATTATTTCCATTTTTAAACTATTAGACGTATAGTCTTTAAATTTGGTACGCAGATTCATTTCCCGGAGTAGAGGTCCGCTACAAATTAAATCTTACAAAAATAAACCTCCAAGTGGTGTTGCAGGGCTTAAGGGGAGTTATAGATAATCATTTCCGTTTTTAAATTATTTGACGTACAGTCATGAAATTTGGTAAGCGGATTCCTTTCCTGGAGTACAGTTCCGCTACAAAATGGGTTTTGGGGAAACTGATCCCCAAGTTGCGATGCGGAGAATTAAGAGGTGTTATAGGTAATTATCTCCTTTCTTAAACTATTAGACGTAAAATCTTAAAATTTAGTAAACAGATTCCATTCATGGAGTAGAAATCCACTATGAAATGGTTTTTCTGAAAATAATGCCCTTAGTGGCGTTGCGGGGGCTTAATAGACGGTAGAAGTAATTATTTCGATTTTTAATCCATTAGACGTACGGTCTTGAATTTTGGCAAACAGATTCCTTTCGTAGAGTAGAGAAGCGCTACAAAATAGGTTTCACGAAAATCCCCTCCCCAAGGTGCATTTCCGGGGATTAACGGGTGTAATAGATAAATATTTCTATTTTAAAATATTAGTCCTACCTGCTTGAAAATTTAACGGGTGTAATAGATAAATATTTCTATTTTAAAATATTAGTCCTACCTGCTTGAAAATTGTTAAGCATGTTCCTTTCATGGGATAGAGTTCTTCTAACAAAGAGTTTTGCGAAAATAGAGTCCTAAGGAGGGTTGCGAGAGGTCAACAGGAGTTCTAGAGAAAAATTCTGGTTTTTGAATTGTTGGCCCACATACTTGAAATTTGTTAAGCATGTTTCTTATTTTGAATAGATATCCAATAAAAAAGGATTTTACTCCAATTGACTCCTAGAAAGAGTGGGCGTTACTGAGGCGAATTGACAAAAAATATCGCCTTTTCGAACTACTGGGACTATAATAAGGAAATGCAGTTTGCGCGTTTCTTTTGTTGTATTGAAATCCGCTAAAAACGGTTCTTTTGGAAATCTACTCTCAACTTGGTTACGGGAAGTATTGATAATAAGAATTCCTGCTTTTTACTAGAATTAGACTTGAAATTTTTCAAGCATGTTTATTTTATGGAGTAGAGATCCACTGAAAATTGGTTTTGATGAAATCCACTTGGTTGAGTTACGAGGGCGCAAAAAGTTATTCTTCTTCAATTTTAGAGATTATTAGAAAATATTAGAAGTTCTCTCTTTTTTATATCAAGAGGGGAGACTAACAGGTATAAGTATATTTTTCAGTACAATTGAATTCTTAATGCTAGGAATTAGATATCTGTAATTTATCTATATATATAAAGGAGAAAAGCGACTCACTGATTCATCACGATATCTCCGGAACTATTAAATATACAGACCTGAAATTCGGTAGCCATATCCCTTTTGGGCAGTAGAGATCCTCTAAGAAAGGGTTTTACGAAAATCAAACCCCAAGTGGCGTTATAGATAATTATATCCTTATTTAAACTAATAGACTTACAGTCTGGAAATTTGGTCTGCAGGTTCCTTTCATGGGGTAGAGGTACGCTGCAAAATGGTTTTCATAAAATTCGACCCCCCAGTGGCGTTGCAAGGGCTTGAGGAGCGTTATAGATAATTATATCTTTATTTAAACTAATAGATGTACAGTTTTGAAATTTGATAAGCAGATTCCTTTCATGGAGTAGAGATCCACTATAAAATATGTTTCGGGAAAATTGACCCCCAAGGGGCACTTAGGGGTATTAAGGGACTTAATAGATAAAAATTTCTGTTTCTAAACTATTAGATCCACCTGCTTGAAAATTAGAAGGTATGTTCCATCTATGGAATAGAGTTCCTCTAACAAAGAGTTTTTCGAAAACCAACCCCCCAGGAATGGGATTGTGAAGGGTCAAGGAGAGTTATAGAAAAATTCCTGTTTGTGAATTGTTTAACTCATTTACTTGAAATTTGTTAAGCACATTTCTTTAGTTGAATAGAGTTCCATTAAGAATAGATTTTACAGAAATCAACTCCAGGGTGAAGCGTGGAAGTTACTGGGGTGTATTGATGTACGAAATTCCCGTTTTCGAGCTACTAGGACGATAGTAATAAAATTTGGTTTGCATGTTTCTTTTGTTGAATTGAAACCCGCTGAAAATGCTCTCAACTGGATTACAGAGTGTATTGAAGATAAAAACTTCGTTTTTGCTCTATTAGGCTTAGACTTGAAATTTAGCACGCATGTTTATTTTACGGAGTAGATAACCACTGAAAGTTGCTTTTGCAGAAATCCACTTGATTATTGGGTTAAGTGAGCTGAAAAAATCTTTCTACTTCTATTTGGAATAAGATCTGTCCTTTTTATATCAGGAGGTGAGAGTTACAGCTAAAAATACATTTTTCAGTACAATCAATCTTTAATGCTAGATATCAATAATCTATATGTATGTAAACAGTATACATATATACAACATCGTGAAATACCCAGTGAAGCGGGTGGGTAACGGCTAGTATATATATATAGAGAGAGAGAGAGAGAGAGAGAGAGAGAGAGAGAATAGTTTTTTCTATCTATGCATTTATATAACTTGTTCAATAATTTGCAAGTAGTTAAATTTTATTAATTGAAAAAATATATATAATTAATTTTCGTATTCAAATGTGAATGACGTACGATGTTAATAAAGTATTGATAATTTTGATAATTTACTTCGTACGAAAAAAAAGAAAACGCCATGTTTTGTAATATAATTCCGAAACTGAATTAATATCAATACGATCCATTATGTTTTACAGAATTTTAGGGCCTTTAGTTGTTTTTGTTGAAGTTTGTGTATTTTCAAGTACAAGAATGTTATAAAATGTCGAAAAACCAACATATGTCCACACACAAAAAAAAGAAAACACAATATACGATCTTGATTCCGTCAATTTTTTTTTTTTTTAATTTGAAGTTTGTAGCTTTTAAACAAGGTTTTTTTTTATTTTCTCTCTTTCTCTCTCTCTTTTGAGGGAAGTGATGGGTCAGCAATATATAATCTTGAATATTGATAAAATTTGAAAGTTTCTTAAAGATAGTATTAATTTAAAATTGTATAAGTTATAATCTATTATTTGGAATACCTGAGTGGAGGTGTGTTTGTGTGTTTCATCATTGCATTATCCTGTCTTATAAAAAGAATATCGAATCTCATGGGATTGTGCTGCCATCTATGAGATATAATGTAAAGTTGTTCCTCATCAAAATATCAACTCTCCTACATAATTTCTAAACATCAAATATCTGGTTACGCATTATGAATCTACGTTGACACATTATTTATTATTTATTCGTATGTTTACATCAATAAAATATAAATTTTTGTTATTTCCTTTCTTAGAAAATAATCCTGAGATGGAAAATGCAAATCAGATATCGCCTGCTGACAGGTTAGTATACTAGTACTAGTGGATTCTTCCATTTTTAAATTTCTTCCAGAAATTAAATTTTACCATATAATCCCTTGATATTTTTATACCATTTAAATATGGAGCTGTTATGCTCTTTCGAGCCTAGTGTAACGCATTAGGAATGTACATTTGAAATGTGTCTTAAATCCACAAGAAATATTTCTTAAATGTTCCTTCAGAAAACTTAATTTGATATCTAATGTTTTTCAAATAAGATTTAAATTAATAACTTTCTTAATTTTTTAACATTCATTCAATGAAGCTTAGTTTAAATAATTTTATGTGTGTTATATACTTAAACAGTAGTATTGAAACCAGTCTATACATTTTCTTGTCGACTCTCATTACATATTTCTAAGATGTACATAGTAAATGTAACATTAAATAATAATGACATTGAAGTTTTTTTTCTTCTCTATTTAAATATAATAGAACTTGTGTGTAATAATGATAAAATTTAATTTATTTGGAATGTGCTTAAATTTAAATGTTATTTTAAAAGTTTGGATAGAAAAATGTTTCTACAAGTTTGTTTGAAATGAAAGTTCTCATTTCTTCCAAAAATTGACCAAACCTATGATATGGTTTACTTTTAATCAAATGACTCATATCTGGTTTGACTAAGCACGAAATATTAAACATCTTACTAATAAAGTAAGAACTGAGTTGTGTACTTATAAAAAATCACTGTAAAGAAAATTATTCTTACAGACACTTCAGTACATTTCAGATTAAATATTTTAAATAACTTCAAGAATATCTGAAGGTATCCGACTACGTTCGGAACCGTGATTTTGCAAAAGCGTATAAATAGGTAATATTTATGATATTTAGAATCACTAAGATTAGAAAACTGTATAAAATTGTTTTAAGAATATTGTTACAATAAAAAATTATTTTAGCATAATATTTTGACAAAAAATGAACATAGAATGACCAATTTTCAAAAATTTCTCCTTTTATAAAAACTGCTTCTATAATAATAATATTTTGCCTGTATATAGCTCAGACCTCTGTACACTTGTTGAAATATACAACTTAGAAGTGAATTTATCCATATTTTACTACAACAGAGGGGGAAATTTTAAGAAAAAAACGCCGATAATTATTTCAATTGGTGGTAACTCTGAAAATAATATGAACTTTTCAAAAATCCTGGTTCAGACTCTTCGGAGAAGTCTTCACTTTATATAAGCAAAATATTATTATTATTAAAGCATTTTTTATAAAAGGAGAACGTTTTGAAAAAGATCATTCTAAGTTAATTTTTTGACAAAATATTGTATTTAAATAATTTTTTGGCATAATATTCTTAAAACCATTTTATACATGTATTCTAATCTAAGTGACACTAAATATCATGAAAATTATCCATTTATTCTAATCTAAGTGACACTAAATATCATGAAAACTATCCATTTATGCGTTTTTTTAAAATAACGGTTCCGAACGTAGTCAGATACCTTAAGAATTTCTAGAAATTCAAAAGATTACACCTTAATTATTCGGTATTTTAAAAAATATGACTGTTTAAAAATTCCAAAATGTGCTTTGAAATTTTGAAACACCCCTCGGACTTGGGGGGGCGAATTCAGCACGGTACTGGACTCATACATAACCGATGACAATATAAGTCTAGTGACGGATACTTTAGACATTGAATTAAATACAAGTGTTTAATTACAACATAATACTGTTCAATTCTTAATTGTCAGTTTTGATGTTATGATCACTCAATAACTTTTCACTGTCTTATCTTTTGAGTACTTTCTGCAAAGTCTTTGCTAAGATGTGAGAATGCATTAGTAACCATAATTTTAAACGAAATTTCTTTCTAAGTAAGTATCCATACATGTTTTAAAAGTATGATACATATATTACGTACTATCGAAATGTCATTAAAATAATACATACGTTTGAAATAAAATAATTTCAAGATAAAAACATTTTTAATTTTTCCTCACTTATGTGATCCCCTATCCATGTATTCAAATTATTCTCTGTTATTTCATATATTCAATAAATATGATCAAATGCGCACGACATAGTATGAAAATATTATACTTTGATATTAAATCAAACTATATTTTGCGAAATTAATTTTATTTCATGCTACCTTAATTTTAGTGAAAAAAAGGATGAATATTTGTCCCATTTTAAATGATTTTACTTTTCTCATTTTATTTAAGAAAATTAATGCGTTTCATTTATTTAATGATGAGTATTGTTAAAAATATAACTATGTTGTTTCGATTTCAGATTTTCGCCACTTTCTTCCAGTTCTGATAAAAATGAAAATTCCTCAAATGATGTCCTTGAATTATATCCTTCATTGAATGAGATGCAGAGTCTTACTGATGAAGAAAATCACGTATTACGAAATATCTTTATTTTGCTGACTTATTAATCGCGTGCTTATTTAAATTGGCAAACATATTTTCCTTCATACTAAATGGTATTATTAAGTTTTCGATTCTGAAGTTTGATTATAAGCATGATATTAGAAATATTTAAAATTTTCTGATACATTTATTAATTATGTTAGAGAAATTATACATTCATAAAAATAATAGCTGTCATCTATAATTTCTTCAAAATTGCTTTTTTTTAATGTATGTAAAACTTTTCAATTTCTTTTAAATGAAAATGTCGAATGCATCTATATTTATTTGACCTTTCAGTAAAATTTGTTAAATACTTTTATTTTGCAAAGAATCATAAAAAAAATCTTCTGTTATTAAAAAATTTAATGTATTTATATATTTAATTAGCGTTGGAGATTCTCAACCTCTTTTTCCATGTGGATCAAGCAAATATGACAGATATTTCACGTGGGCCGCAAAATGAGTATAATGGGGGGGGACGCTATAAGACCAAAACAACATTGATCTAACCAAAATTGATCAAAATATAAAAATTCTCATTTTCGGTTTTTATTTTAATACTTAACTAACCCTCTTCTATCAAACACACACACAAAGTACTTACTTTTATGCTTTTTTTTACTGAGTTATGGGGTTGTTTGGATTTCCTTTCATCTATGATCAAACCTATTGTTTACATTCTACTATTTCTTTATCTCTTCCTTGTGATAGTCAGTCCAGCATTTGTCTGTCTCGACTTCCAAGTAGGTATTTAACAAATTATATATATATATATATATATATATATATATATATATATATAAATAAGTCAATTCCTACTTATATCAACAAAGAAATATTTTATTTTAGCTACTTTTTATTAAATAGTTACAATTAATATAAATATGTTTATACATATGACAGAAGCATGACATTAAGTGGTAATTAATTTTTATTAATTATCATTAAAGTATCGTATTGTCATCCAAAACCATCGTGTCTATAAAATTTCAGTTCAACTGAATGCTTTAAAACGTGAGAAAAAAAAATGTTTTCAAGTTTTGACACAAGTTGCCAAATTGCCAAAATGGTAGCGAAGTCGCCAAAAATGATGCCAATGTGGCTGTATTTGTAGTCCTTTGAATAATTAGTTTTAATCAATTAATTTTTATTAATAATAATTAAATTATTGTATTGCCATCCAAAATAAACATGTATATAAAATTTCAGCTCAATTGAGCGCTTTAAAATGTATTTTATTAAAGATTGAAAATTCCACCAAGATAAATAAATAAATATACAGAGAATGTGAGCTAATAGTAGGAATTGAAAAAGAGTCTCACTTTTTTTGGAGGCAGTAGGAGGGTTCCTATTTGGCCTGAATGCCAGCTAAAGCAGGGTACACTTCAGCACATCTTGAACTGGTCCGGGAAGATATTCATGATAGTCCACCTCTAGTATCGGACTTCATCAAAGTGAAAGGTTTCACTGATCTGGTCTGACCAGACGGGAGATTAGTAACGACTCATTGTACTATCAAAAAAAGAGAAAAGAAAAGAAATTGATAGATTTGATTGTTTCATTGATAGAATTTCCCGCTAAATTTTTAGAACATTTTTCTTAAATATTTTAATTTTTTAGTGCAATGAGCCATAATCGAGCCACTTAAAAAAGGCCAACGGGCCACATGCGGCCCGCGAGCCGCAGATTGAGTATCACTGCGTTAGTGTGTTTCAAATAGCACCTTTTTCAATGCCTTAATTTTACTATTGAATGCTAAGAATTTTTTATTCTTGTAGTATTAATGTATTTTCAAATAATTTCTTTTATTTTTTCAAAGATGATTAGCTTTATCATTATTATAATTATTATTTCAATTAAATGTTGCTATTTTCAACATTTTAAGCTGACTCCATTCTGTCTGTGGTGGCTCCATCTATGGGACATTTATCACATTACTTTTGAAATCGTCAACTTTTCTTCCTTCTTTTGATTATTTACGAAAGAGTGCAATTCGTAAAAAAAATACTTTAAAACTTTTATTTTCATATTCATCTGTGTTCATGGTAGCCGAGTGTTTATAGTTGCGAATTTGTGGTCGGTGTTGTTTATGTCGAGTCGTGGGTCCATTAAAAAGAAATTGCAGTAATGACAGATAAATATTACATTGTTTCGCATATTTGTTTATCAGTTTATACATTTTTTTTATCAAATATTACATTTTTAATTTTCCATACATTTGTAATAAAAAGTATGAAAGTATGTTGCCTTCAACAAAAATGATAATATGTTGCCTTCAAGTTATAACCAATATTTGGGACATAACCTGCGCGCTTTTCTGTGTATTTTCGTATTAAATTGTATGTTCAAATAATATTACTTAGATGCAAAATAATGTTAATTCTACGCTTTGTTGTTTTCCCTTCCAGGCTCCTATCTCCATTGAAGAAGTAGCTAAAGATCTCCCAGTAACTGAGAAAGACTCCGAGTTATTGGAACTCGAAATGAGAGCCAGAGCCATTCGCTCCTTACTTAAAGCCAGAGGACAAGGGGATGTCGATTCAGATTAAAAGGATTGTAGCGATAAATATGCTGAAACATTTAACTCACTTAATGCACTGCACAAACTTAAAATCTTTATGTATGCATTAAAAATAAACATTTTAACATTAAAGGTGAATTTGTCTCTTTTTTTCTTTTTTTAGAGTCTGTCTGAAACATATATTCATGAAATTTTGTTAAATAACAATATATAAATAAAGTAAACATACCTTGGAAGTCATTATATCTAATATATGCAATAAAAATGTGCATCTGCATGCATGCGAATAATTCAAAACATAAGCCCTTAAAAATTTTTAATAATATGAAAAGTGAAATTTTTATATCGTACTTTGGCATGGCCAACAGATTTTGATACTGCAGTAAATTTCCATTAAATTGTATTTATTGTATTCCTGTACATTTCAATCATAATATATATATATATATATATATATATATATATATATATATATATATATATATATATATATATATATATATATTTTTAAAATCTTCTAATCTTATTTTTTAAGGGGACTTGGTACGATTTATAAAAAAAAATTCTTTTAATTAATGATTTTTAAAACACGTTTGGTTGTTCAGCTATGTATTATGCTATATAATTATATGTGAATTATATAAAACACAGTTTTCTGTGATAGAAATATCTCAAAAATTTAACTATTTAATTTGTTTAAGGAAAATTAAAAAATTCATGATGTGATTGTTTCTACTCCTACAATGACTGACAATGATGTGATTTAAAAATAGGTCGAATTATGTGTAACAAAAGTTGGTATGATTTTTGTGATTACATGATTGGTATTCATAAAGTACATGTTTTATAAATGCTTATTGGAAACTCCTTAAAAAGTTATGAACTCTAAATTCAAGTATTTTTTGAAATAATATAATTATAACTTTGATTTAAAAGTACATGTCAACTTTTGATACATATATAGCAATAGGTAGGAAATTTTTTCAAAGAATTTGACACGACGAGGGAAAACAGCCTTAGCATTTTAAATGAAGATAAACTGTTTTTTTTCCTGAGATAAATCAATGTAAAGTTTTATTTGCCATTGCGATGCGAATAAAATCAGACATAAACGTTAGCATAACTGAGGGCTTTTCAAATTTTTCCACAGTGACTTTTAATTTTATTAAGATTTTCTTAATGGATTATAATAAATTTCTTCTAAAATTAAATTATCTTTACATTTTTCCAAGGTAAAATAATCATAATGATATTAATGATTATAATAATAATGTATTCTATTATTTGATTACTCAAAGTGCATTATTCAATTCATTTCCTTATGAAATGTAACGGATTTTGCTACAGGAATGTTACACGAGCTTTAGAGTGCTTTGGTTCATTTCTTTTCTTAACCCTCTATCACTCATATACTCGAATTTAAGTGAATTTTGGATTCAATGATATATATAAAAATAACGAAAACACACGCATTTTTGGATTTTTAAATATTGTAACCCCCTGTTGTTTAGACTCTTCTCATATTAACAGTAGAGACTGTCGTTCTCTCTGGCGGACAGAACAATCTTCAGTAATGGCCAAGTTTCGGAACTGTAAGGATGTACGAGCATGCGCTCTGATCCCTTTCAATTCTACGCTAACTATTAGTTCTCTAGTTATGTATGTAAATGTTTGTGTTTTGTCTAATAAATGTGTTTAATTAACTAGTGGACTTTGTAAAGATCCCCTTCCCCTCGTGTCCCTTTTTACCTTGGGTCACATCCCCTCATAATTTGGCGCCCACCGCGTCATGATATTTTTTTTTTATTTATGAGAAGAAAATTACAAAAACAAAGCATGTTGCCTTCAGGCAACATTGAGTTAAAGGGTCAAAATCTATCGTACGGCAGCACATGTTAAGAAAGATGAAAATTTATGAAGTAATTTTAAAGTAATTCTAAGCACTATTTTGTTCTTTTCTGAAATCGAAGCCGGGTGGCACTTTTCGTAAATACCGACAGTCAAATAAACAATTTCAATTTACAACAAGTAGTATACCTTCTAGTTCCTCTCTTTGGTACCAGTTTGTTTACTATTTCTACCTTTCCCAGCTTTTTCCCTATGGCCTCATTAAACTTACATAACTTGCAAATTCTCTATATCCCTGATTTAAATCGTGGACTGCTAAGAAACATCTTGATAGATCCAGAATTTTTTTAGTTTTTAGTGTTCATTTATATATTTTACTTTAATTTTACTTTCTTAATTCTTAATCTTAACTTTAATTTTTGCCGTGAACTGCTGTAGGACTCCGGTCAAATTGCTGTCCCACTTTGATTGAAACTTCATTTCTATAGATCTGTATATACCCAACCAGCCGAGCTCCTTTGTCGGCCAATCAGGACACTTCATTTCACTCTTTGGACTTCGACTAAATTTTTCTGAAAATTTTTGAAGTGATATCTTCTATTGGCGCGATTTGTAGGAGAGTGAACTTGAATGAGAACGTCACGCTCGGGAATGTAACACTCATTCGGCTTTTTTTCGCCTTCATTCGGACATACACACCCCTAAAAAGAAAAAGAGGGACATTTCCCCCCCGTCACTCTGACATGCTGTAGTTTGTCCCCTCCACCCACACCAAAACAACGTAAAAGTAAAGTTCCTAGCTTCGATCTAAGTGCGGCTCCCTCCCCCCGCCACCTCTTTCTACTGAAATGAATGCGGGATTCTTTTTAATCCTAGTTGAAGCATGAACATTAAACGTCAAATTTTTAAATAAGTAATATAAAAAAAATTAAGTCAATTTCTACTTAGATCAACAAAGAAAAATTTTATTTTAGCTACTTTTTATTAAATAGTTAAAATTAATATACATATGAGACAGAATCAGAACATTAAGTGGTAATTCATTTTTATTAATTATCATTAAAGTATCGTATTGTCATCCCAAACAATTGTGTATATAAAATTTCAATTTAACTGAATGCTTTAAAACGTGAGAAAAAAAATCTTTGTTTTGACCCAAAATAGTTGCTAAAAATGAAACCAACATGGCTGTATCTGTAATTCTTTAAATAATTAGTTTCAATAAATTAATTTTAATTAATTATAATTAAATTATCGTATTTCCCCCCAAAACGATAGTGTATAGAAAATTTCAGCTCAAATGAGCGGTTTAAAATATGAGAAAAAAAACCTTTTCAAGTTTTGAAACGTCGGCAAAAGGGGCGCTAAAAATGATGCCTACATGGCTGTATTTTTAATTCTTAGAATAATTAGTTTAAATCGATTAGCTTTCATTTTTATAATTAAATTAGTGCATTGTCATCCAAAATAATCGCGTATATAAAATTTCAGCTCAATGAAGCGCTTTAAAATGTATTTTATTAACGATTGAAAATTCCACCAAGATGAATATATAAAGAGTTTGAGCTAATAGTGTGTGTAGGAATTGAAAAATAGGTTTAGAGAAAAAGAGAAATCCTACACTAAAATGAAACATAAAATGTAGAAAAAGGACACATTTTTATAGAACTAAGTAAATAGTGCAATTATCATTAGCAATATTGCAATGATCTTAAGAATAAAAATCCATTTTTGTAAGCGAATCGGAATAGCAATGAACAAATAGTTCTATTAATCACATTACTTAAATATACTATGAGTCTAAAAAGAAAATTAAAACAATTAAAAATTTAAAATAACAAAATTAAGTATACAGGTATTAAGAAAAAGTTACATTAAATGATTTAAATACAAGAAAACAATATATAATTTAGAAAACTTCCCTTGCATCAGCACCGGATATATTTGTACAAAACTGCCATTCAATGACAAAAGAGCTAGTATAAGCCAAATATTAGGTGATATAAATCTTCTGATTAAATCCCTTTTTAAAGGTTTTGACCTAGATTCCTCTCTTCCCAATCAACTACCTGTCTTACCATCCCTTTGCTTAAATTGATTCATGGATAGACTTGAATATTGTTAAATTACAACCAAAATTCACAAAGCCGGATTGGGTGTTCTGAATAAATTACCTATGATTTTAAGTGGAAATATTAAAGTGGATTTTTCAAAAGACAAATCAAAGCCTTAAGTTGATTTTTTAAAATCAGAATTCAATTTAATTATGTGAAATGATCCAAATGAAGCACGTGTAGTATGGAACAACGCTTGACGGAGTTTTTTTATAGATATTTAAATAAAATTTTTAACCTAAAGGATTTATAACCTATTCCAGCTACCATAAGCCTATTGTTTCCTTCTTAGAATACAATTAATTTCCAAATATGATTCTATATTTCGCACAAAAATATTACTTTATGAGTCGACATATGAATAAATAATTTTATAGGACAATACTAATATCCCCTTGATTTTTATTCACCAAACTAATCCCTGAAATAACATTACAAAATTTGAAGTTATCACTTCTATCGTGTGGTCATAAGCACACACACTTTTTTTTCTCTTGGAACTTAAAACTTTTGTTGCAATCGGATTGGCTAGACTTGCTTCGTTCACTTTACTGATCTTTGCAAATGATACTTTTTCTAGCGTTGACAAAAACTTTTTATTAACTTATTGTAATTTTCTCAACTGAAATATAAATATTCGCATTAAAAATTAATATAAATATATTATTTTTACTATATTTCTTATAAAATAAATTTAGTAGTAATTTAATTTTTTCATATGAAATAGTTTAATCTGCACTAGCCAAAAGAAATCTAGTACTGTCCTTCTTAATATTCGATAGGAGATTAGAGGCCGACAGGGCTAAGTGCTTCATGCAGTATCCTCAATGATGATAACTTGCAAATAATGACGTGGCTTTTACGTTAAAGTCTGTGGTTATCTGAGCTTAAGATTGGTCTACCTTTAATCAATTTTGAATTCCGATGTATGAAATAATACCTCATATTAAAGATGAATATCAAGATTTTTCAAGAACTAGATGTATCATATTTTCGCTACAAGTTTTGAATGGATAATATTAATCATAGGAAAAGTGTATAGTCCTTTAAAATGTAATTAATAAAAAGACAATAATTTTTTAGTTTCATTGCAACGTTTTATAACTGACCTGTATCTTGCAACTTTTATCTGGTGAGAATCATCACATATGATGAGATTTAAAAAAAATCCGCATTTTTTTTGTGAAAATTAACAAAAGCCAAACGGGTCGGTTATGGGCGCTGATGCAGCAAACTAAAGAGTATTGTCTTTATTATTATTTTAAGATTCCTTTCTATGATGTATTATCCATTCAAGCTTTTTGTAGCGAAAATATACATCTGGTTCTTGAAAAATGCTTGATATATTCATCTTTAATAGAAGATTGACCTAAACTGCATCGAATTCAAAATTGATTAGGCTCAGACCAATCTTAACGAACTTTTAACGTAGCCGTCTTGCGAGTTATCATCATTGAGTACTGCGAAGCACTGACTATCTCCTATCGAAATATTAAGAAAGGATTGGTAATTTCTTTAACTAATGCAGATTCATATGAAAGAACAGAGGCCACTACTAGAACTGACACATAAAAATATAGTAAAAATAATATATTGCTATTAATTTTAATGCGAAAATATTATATTTCAGTTGAAAAATTACAATAAGTTAATAAAAGTTTTTGTCAACTTGCTAGAAAAAATTTATCATTTGCAAAGATCGGCAAATGACAACAGAGACCTAGCACCAATGTCCACATTACAACAAAAAGTTTTAAGTTCCAAGAAAAAAAGTGTGTGTGCTATATTTTGCAATGAACCACTGTAATCCTTTCAGAGGATGAACTGATGATAAAAAATCGAAGATATTGATCCTATAAAGTATTTATTCATATGTCATTTTGTGTAAATATAAGAATCATATTTGGAAATTAATTGTATTCTAAGAGAAGGCTAACAGGCTGTAGCTGGAAGCTGAAACACTGAATCCTTTTGGGTAAAAATTTTATTTAAACTATAGAAAAACTCCGTCAAGCGGTATTCCAGCACTACACGTCTTCATTGGTGTCATTTCATATTAAATTGATTCTGATTTTTAAAAGTCAACTTAGGCTTTTGATTGATGGCGAAAAATCCCATGGCATGGGTAATTTATTCGAACACCCAATCAGCTTTTTATTTGGTTATGGTAACAGTATTCAAAAGTCTGGCCCGTAGTCAGTTTGAAAGCACAGAGGGATGGTGAGGCAGGTGAGTTGTTGGGGAAGGAGGAGGATCTAGGTCAAAGAGGTTTAATCAGAGAAGATTTATATCACACTCTAGCTCTTTGGCTCGTGGGCATGTGGCAGTTTTATACAAATATATATCGGTGCTTGAGGAAGTTTTCTACTTATATATTGTTTCTTGTATTAAATCATTTAATGCAACTTTTTCTTAATACTAACATGCTAATTTGTTATTTTAAATTTTGAGCTGTTTTCTTTTGAACTCATGTGATGTGATTAATAGAACAACGTTCATTACTATTCCATTCGCTACAAAAATGTTATTCTTAGATCGCTGCACAATATTGCTAATGATAATTGCACTATTTACTTGGTTCTGAAGCTGTGTCGCTTTTCTACATTTTTATGTTTCATTTAATAGCCAAGTCTCAATTCTACACGCTATTAGCTTTCAAATCTTTATATATTCATCTTGTGGAGATTTTCAATCTCAATAAAAACTACATTTTAAACGCTTCGATAATTTATACCGATGTATAATGCACTAATTTAATTATAAAAATGAAAGCTAATCATTTTGCCCAATTATTCAAATTAAAGCTCCGGCCATGTAGGCATCATTTAACGCCCCTTGCCGACATTCAATTTTATCTTGCAAACCGCTCATTTGAGCTTGAGTCTGCTCCCTTCAATGGATTTTGAAGTGAATTTAATTATGGTAATTAAGGTAATTTATTGAAACTTATTACATTTAAAGGAATTGCAGCCATCAATTGGTTTCATTTTAGCAATATTTAGTCAAAAGCTCAATCGCGTTTTAAAGCATTCAGTAAATTGAAATTTTGCTGCTCCTGAGTGGGATGACAATAGTGTAAAAATGAATACCCTTAATGATGCGATTCTGTGCCTCAATTTTAACTGTTTAATAAAAGTAATAAAACTAACTGTTGATCTCTAAATGAAAATTGACTTTTATTTTACATATTACTGTTAAGGGTGACATTTAATGTTCGTAAGCGCTAAGTTAAAATCCCGCATTCATTCAGTAAGAAAAGAGAATGACATGGCGTACAAAATCATACTTTTGCGTTGACGAGTGATGGGAACTGGCATGTCGAAGTGACGAGGAAATGTCCTCTTTTTCTTTTTGAGAATGATGGAAGCGAAAAAAATTTCGATGATCCCACATTCGAGCGTGATGGTCGTCAAGTTCACTCTCTACAAAATCGCCAGTAAGACTGTCACTTCGAAATTTTCAGAGGCCAGTCGAGAAATCCAAAGGAGTGAAGTGAAGTGTCTGTTGGCCGACAAAGAAAGTGATTAATTATCATACGAATCTATGAAATACCGATCAAAGATGAGACAGCTATTGACAGCGATCCCAGCAGTTCACGTAAATCAAAGTTAGACAAGAAACAAATTAAGTAAAATATAAATGAACACTAAAAAACAAAGAATTCTGGATCAGATGTTTCTTAGCAAAAGATTTATGTAAGCTGAGCCACCAGAAGAAAGCTGGAAAGGCAGAGAAGCAAACTGTTATAAAGAGAGGAACTAGAAGATGCTGCCCCACTTTGTTGTAAATTGAATTTTGTTTATTTGACTGTCATTGTTTACGAAGAGACCGCCAGAATACTTTAAGGTAGCTAAATAAATTTTCGTCTTTCTTTAACGTAATCAACACACTACATACGATAGACTTGACCCTTTAACTCAATGTTGCCTGAAGGCTGGCGCTTTGTTTTCTTCTCATAAATAAAAAAATATCATGACGCGATGAACGCGCCAATTCAGAGTGTGACAAAGGACACGAGGAAAGATGCTGCAAAGTCACTAGTTAATTAAACATTGACAAACTATTACATACATAACTAGAGAGCAATAGATTAGCGTAAGTGAGGGATCGAGCGTATCTTACAGTTCGAAACGGCCTGACAACAATTGCGAAGAAGGCACGGCGATCTCCACTGACCAATATGAAGTAAGCTACTGAGGGATACAACTCAAAAATCAAAGAAATGCGTGTGTTTAAAATTATTTTTGCTATAGAATCCAAAATTCACTTAAGTCAGTATATGGTGATAGAGGGATGAGAAATGAACAAAAGCTGCATAAACTCGTGTAGCTATTCCTGTAACTTAAATCGACCCACATTCATAAGGAAATGAGTAGATAATGCACTTTTAATGTCAAATAATAAGAATACATTATTATTATAATCATTAATATCATTATGATTATTTGGAAAAATACAAAGGGTAATTTAATTTTAGAAAGAAATTTAATAAATACATTAAGAAAATGAAGTCTTTCGTGGAAAAATTTGAAAACCCTCATTGCGTTTATGTCTGATTTTATTCATCTATTTCAAGCAAACTTTACGTGATTTATCTCAGGAAAAAAATGCCAGTTTATCTTTCATTTAAAGCATGCTAGACAACCATAAATCAAGTGTCAAATTCTTTGAAAAATACACACTATTATATATGTATCAAGGATGACATGTACTGGAAATCGGATTATAATTATATTATTCAAAAAAAAAATACTTCGAGTAGAGTTCATAACTTTTTAAGAGTTTCCAATAAGCATTTATAAAACATGCTTTTTATGAATACCAATATCATGTAATCACAAAATCATATTTTGTTACATATTCGACTTATTTTAAATCATCGTGTCGGTCATTGTGAAGATGGCTAATCACATCATGATTTTTAATTTTCCTTAAACAAATTAAATGGATAGGCTGAATCCTATGCAAGAAAACTATGAACATTCACATATATTATATATTTCTTGGAGAAGCTTGTTTTAAAAATGCGTGTCAAAAGATTTTGTCTGCCAGAAACTCCTTAAAAACTCAAGATTAGAAAGATTTTAAATATATATATATATATATATATATATATATATATATATATATATATATATATATATATATATATATATATATATTATGAATTGAAATGTACGGGAAGCACAACAAATACAATTTAATGGAGAATTTACTGCGGCAATCAAAATCTGTTGGCCAGCTGCTAAAGGCCGTATAAAAATTTCACTTTCATATTATTAAAAATTTTAAGGAGCCTATGTTTGATATTCACATGCATATCTGAATCTATTTTGTGCATATATTAGATATAATGATATTTACTATTTATATATTGTTGTTGCTTTAAAGGCTATGTGAATATATGTTTCAACTGAACTCTAAGAAAAGTTCAATTCGCAGCAATGTTGGAAACATTTTAATAATACATAAGATTGCAAGCAGAACGGTTAAATGTTTTCGGCGTATTCCAGCTGCAATCCTTGCAGTCTCTGGCACGAAACAAGGCAGTGGCTCTGGCTCTCATTTCGAGTTCAATGCTCCGGAGGTGCTTCTCATTGCTGGAGAGATCTTTCTTTAACAACCGTGAGTCCACCTGGAAGGAAAGCGTAGGGATTAACGTTATTTTTGCATCTAAGCTGTATTTGGTTTATACAATTCTTCTGAAAATACGAAAAAAAGTGTCCCCAAATATTGGTTATAACCTGAGCAACATATTGTCATTTTGTTGAGAAGACAATATACTTTCATACTTTATTATTAAAAATGTAATGTTGATAAAAAAATGTATAAGAAACTGATAAACAAACATGTAAACAACAATCTTAGCTGTCATTACTACGGGCCCTATTTATAAGCTACAAATTCACAATAACACTCATTACACGAACACAGATGAATGTGAGTAAAAGAAAGTTTTAAGTTTTTACAGTGCGCTTTCTTTCGTAAATAATCAAGGAAGGAAAAGTTGACATTTCAAAAGTAATGTGATAAATATCCATGCCACCACAGCAGAATGAGTCAGCTTAAAATAAGCGGCATTTATTGAATAATCAATTATAAATAATGATAAATAAATCTTTGAAAAAATAAAAAGCCGACTGAAGGAAATACATTAAATACTACGGAATAAAGGATTCTTGGCATTCAATAGTGGGCATTGAAAAGGTAGCTGAAGAAACACTAACGGTGATCTGCCATATTTCATTGCGCTAAAGAAAAATTAAAGATATTTAAGGAAAATGTTCATTCCCACACAGTGAAATTCCATCAATGAAACAGTAGGCTATCAATTCTTTCTTTACTTCTTTTTGATAATGCAATGAGTCGTTACTAATGCTTCCGTCTGGTCAGCCAGATGCAGTGAGGCCTTTCACTTTGTTGAGAGTCGATGCAAGTGGACATCGTAATTATCTTTCCCGGTTCAGTTCAGATGATGCTGAAATACTTTATGTTTATTTATCTTGGTGTTCCCTCAATCTTTAATAAATACATTTTAAAGCGCTCAATTGAGCTGAAATTTACATATACATGTTTATTTGGATATTGTAGTATTATTAATAAAGGTAATTATTCGAAAGGATACAGAATACGACACATTATTTCTACCATTTGGCAATTTAACGGCTATGTCAGAAAAGAAAGCATTTTTTCTACTCGCGTTACAAAGCATTGAACTGAAATTTTAGCAGGCGATAACGGATGACAATACGATAGCAATGATAATTAATAAAAATTAATTACTGCCAATCATTAGCTCGTCGCTGCTATATTAATTGTAAACTATTTAATAAAAATGACTAAATAGGCTATTTCTTTGTTGATATAAGTAAGAGATTGACCATATATGTAGCAATAATATGTATGTATATATATATGGTTTGTTGAAATACTAGCGGAAGTCGAGTTCAGGTGATAACGGACTACAGAGAGAAGATGAGAAACAGTAGGGCTCAACCAAACAGCAGGTTTGATGTAATCCAAACAACTAACAACTCGGCAAAAAAAGCTGTAAAAGCTAGATACTTTATTGTGTATTTAGAAGAAGAGTTAATTAATGATAAAATAAAAACCGAAAAATGAGAATTTATATTTTGATCAGTACAGTTAGATCAGCTGTTGTTTATTCTTACTGCTTGTCCCCCCATTATGCTCATTTTTCGGAAACCCGCATAGTATCTGTCATAGCGATCCCATGGGGTTGGCGCTAATTAAATGTAAAATACATTAAAATTTTTAATAACAGAAGATTTTGTGATTCTTTGCAAAAATAAAAGTATTTAACAAATTTTTACGAAAGGTCAAATAATATAGATGCATTCATTATTTTCGCTAAAGAGATTGAAAAGTTTATACATTAAAAAACATTTTGAAGAAATTATAGATGACATGTATTTTTAGTGAATGTATAATTTCTCTGTAATTAACAAATGTATCCAGAGAAAATTTTAAAATGCAATATCATGCTTATAATCAGGTTCAGAATCGAAAGGCCCAATACCATTATGAGAGGAAAATATGTTTGCCAGTTTAAACAAGCGCATGATAAATTCAGCAAAATAAAGATATTTCGTAATACGTGATTTTCTTCATCAGTAGACTCTGCATCTCATTCAATGAATGTAATTCAGGGCATCGACTGAGGAATTTTCGATATCAGAGAAGAAAGAAAACGAAATCTGAATCAACATGATTATTTTAACAATGCATCGTCAAATAGATGAAACGATATTTTCTTGAAATAAAATGAAAAGCTCAAAATCATTAAAATGGGGACAAAATATTCGCTTTCGCTACCAGGTGGCGTGAAACTCAAAATTAATTTCGCAAAATATGGTTTGATTTAATACCTCAGAAACATAATATTTTTAAATACTGTCGTGCTTTCTCTTTGATATATTTATTGAATATGAAATAACAGAAGAATAATTTGAATACATAATAGAGGATCACATAAAGAGTGAAAGGAAAATTAAAAATATTTTTGTATCTTGAGTATTTTATTTCAAACGTATATATTATTTTAATGACATTTCGATAATTATGATATATGTATCATACTTTTAAAACATGTGAATACTACTTAGAAGAATTTCGTTTAAGTATATTTACTAATGCATTCTCACATCAAAGACTTTGCGAAAGTAAGCGGAACGATGGTGATCATAACATCAAACATTTAAATTGAACAGTATTTATCTTGTAAATTAAACACTTGGCAATTCAATGTCTAAAGTATCCGTCATAAACCTGTCATCGATTATGTATTAGTCAGTACCGTACATACAAGTCCGAGGGAAGTGTTTAGGCCCTAAAGAAGCACATTACAGGCCCAAACAGTCATATTTGATGCCGGATAAGTAAGGTGTAATCTTTTTAGTTTCTAGAAGGCAAAGTCGTCAGAACCGTCTATTACAAAAAACGCATATAAATGGATAGTTTTCATGATATTAGTGTCACTAGATAGAATAAATGGATAATTTTCATATTATTTAGTGTCACTTAGACCAGAATACATGTATAAATGGTTTTAAGAATATTATGCCAAGAATGACCCAAGCCCGTATTTTGTCAAAAGAGTAACTTAGAGATGATCTTTTTCAAACGTTCTCCTTTATAAAAAAATGCTTTAATAATAATATTTTCAGCATATAGGAAATTAGTCTCGAGATTTTGAAAACTATATGATGCCAGAGTTACCACCAATTGAAGTAATTATCGGCGTTTTCTCTTAAAATTCCTCTGTTATGTAAAAATATGGATAAATTCACTTCCTAAGTCTTTATATTTCAACAGGAATGAGTCTGAAATATATACGAACTTAGTATTATTATTATAAACAGTTTTGCTAAAGGAAATTACGAAGAGTGAGTATCATTCTATGTTCATTTGTCAGAAATATTATGCTAAAAATGAGAATTTTTATTGTAACAACCTTAAAACAATTTTATACAGTTTTCTAATCTTAGTGATTCATAAATACGCTATCGCCAAACTCTTACCATTTATACGCTTTTTAAAATCACGGTTCCAGGCAGCAGTCAGTACCTCGAATATTCTTGAAATTATTTAAAATATTTAATCTGAAATGTACTGAAGTGTGTAGAGTAATTTTCTTTACATTTTTATGAGTACTATTTGGTAGTGAATGTTTATTCATTTCAAGATAACCCAGTCAGACCAGATATGAAGTCATTTGATTAAGGACGGTCAATTTTGGAAGAGAGCGGGACTTTTCATTTCAAACACAAACTGGCATATTTTTTCTATCCCAAGCTTTTTAAAATAACGTTTAGACAGCACATTCAAACATCAAATTTTATCATTATTACACACAAGACTATTATATTTAAATAGAGAGAAGAAAAAAAACTTCAATGTCATTATTATTTAATGTTACATTTACTATCTTAGAAAGCGTATTGAAGTCATTTCAAGTATGAACTAAGTTTCCACTGTTTGAAACATATAGCTTTTACACATAAAACCCTTTAAACTTAAGCTGTTGAATGTTAAAATTAAAGAGGATGACAATTTAAATCTTGACTGAGACGTGGACCTTATGAGATTTTCTGGAAAGGTATTTAAAAAAAGTATTTCTTATTGGTTAAGACGCATTTCAAATATATTAAACCCACATAGGCTCAGGGCATAACGGCTTCCGTATTTAAACGGGTAGCAAAAAATATCGAGGGATTATATGGTAAAAATTTACAATTTCTGGAAGAAATTGAAATGGAAGAATCCCATTTAATTTTTAACACTGTCGGCGGGCGATATCGTTTTCCGTCTCGGGTTATTTTCTGGAGAAAGAAATAACAGAGGCCCCGTATTTTATTGATGTAAACATACGAATAAATAATAAATGATGTATATGGAAATTCATAATGCGTAACAAATATTTACACTTAATAATAGGAGAGTTATTAACGATGAAAGAGGAAATTTCTTTACGATATCTCATAGATGTATATCCCATGAACTCGATATTCTTGTAAGACGGGATACAGCTACCTCCCTTTCAGGTATTCCAAGTAATCAGATTATAACTTATATGAGGCCAAATTAATACTAGCTAAGAGGCTTTCAGAATTTTATCAGTATTCAGATTACTATTGTAGCTGACCCACATCCTTTCCACTCAAGAGAAAATAAAACGCTTTTGTTTAAAGCCTGAAACTTCAAAATTAAAAGGAAATTGACAGATCAAGATCGTATGATATTTTTCTTTTGATGTTGTGAGACATATGTTGATTTTCGACGTTATAACATTCTTGTACTTAATACACAGGCTTCAACAACAACTAAGACCTAAATAAACCTGTGAATCGTATTATATTAATTCAGTTTCGGAGAATAATGGCGTTTCTTACATGCGATAAACCAAAATTAATACCAGTAACATCGTCGTCATTCGCGAATACGAAAATTAATTATATATATTTTTCAGTAATAAAATAACACTACAGGGTATTGAACAATATCTGCTAAATAAACAGATGAAGGCTATTCTCTCACTGCTATATACTCTTCTATATCTAATATATATACTGGCCGTTACCTAAACTAATTGCGATATTATCATATATAATATACTGTTATACATATAGATTATTGATATCTGGCATTAAGGCCGATTGTACTGAAAAATGTAT